>MKYO02008453.1:239950-311535 GCA_002013955.2 Citrus medica | reverse complement strand
ACATTTTCTCAATCTTTCTCTAGGCAATCGGCACCTGAACTTGGAGTTCAAAATTTTCAATTTAGAATTTGTCAAAGTACTTGCATGGAGCCATGGAGGAACCAAGGTGGAGGAACCAAAAAAGCTTATTTAGTTTTAATGTTTGAACTTTGAATTTTGTGATTTATGTTTCTAAACAATTTAATTTTGTGACTTTGTGAGTTTGTGTTTCAAACTTTTAAAGACTAATATTTAGAAATTGTGCTTTGAACTTTGTAAGTTTGTATTAATTTTAACTTTTATTGAGTTTGGAACTTTGGATTTTGTTGATTGAGCAAATAATAGTCCTAATTCTATCCTCCAAGTCCAAGCCAATAGGCAAATAATTTTATTATAGCTTTTTAACTTTATTCATTTGAATTAATAACATTTTCTTTTCTTTTCTTTAGTTGAAAATTAGTGAAAATGACTACAATTAAGAAAAATGTACAATAAATACAATTAAGAAAAATGTACAATAAATATTTTTCATAAAAATCTACAATAATAGGGAAAAAAAGAGCTCAAAATTGTATTAACCGAATTTGACCCGAATTGACCCGATTTCAACCGACCCGAACTGACCCGAACTCAATCCTATCCGTTTTAAATCCAACCCGATCCAACCCGAACATAACCCGAATTAATGACCCGACCCGAACTATGTTCGGGTCGGTTCGGGTCGGGTAATTAATTCGGGTTATGTTCGGATTCATTCTTGTCTAACCCGAATTACCCGAAACCCGATCGGGTTGACCCGAACCCGACCCGAACCCGATTTTGCCCACCCCTAAATAGAGGTACCCGACATGATACGAGATACCCTACACAATTCGAGGTACCCGGCGTGATTGAGGTACCCCACACAAACAGAGGTACTCCACACAAATAGAGGTACCCCGCACAATTAGGAGTACCCTACATAAATGGAGGTACCCCACGTAACTCGAGGTACCTGGCAGATCAGATGCAAGAGAACCCTCTGAAAATATCCACCGTGAGAAACGTCTCCATCTCTTAAAATATATTATTCGATTTTGTCAGAATTAGGAATCAAGAACGTCCTACCAAAAGGGGGGGGCCAGTCGTCTGCTACCTCTGCCAAAAGTGAAGGACGGACAATGGTCCTCAGCTGTCTACCCGACAGCTACTGCAGAGGTACCATGGACCACTCTCCAGCGCGCACCACGTTCCCAAAGGATGAGATACGCCGCAAACATGCACATAACGACCCAAAAATCATAAAAAGGTAAAAGAACGTTAGCAAAAAATGGTACGTCACATGGCAGCTGAGGTACTCCATATATAAAGGTGCCTAGGTTTCTTTCGCGATGATGTTCTCACACACCATGAACATTCACACTCCACAAAATATGTTTTCTTCAACCTTAAACCCTAATTTACAGAGGGTTAGCCAGCTCTCTTTGCCATAAAAGCTTGAGTTTGCTAACTTGAGTGTCGGAGTATGAACGTCAGGGTACCCCGACTTTACCTCTAACCTCTATTTCACTGTTTTGCAGGCGTGAAGCCTATTTTGAAGGACACCCCTCTTGGTTTTGACCTTTCACCATTGTTACCACTCCCTCTCCTCTTCTCACATCTCCTAAATTTCAAGTACGCCGCACCTCACACAACAAACCAGTGAGGTACCTCATCTCCCCCGAAAATACAAATTCATTATTCTATATAGATTTTAGATTTTCTTACCCCAAAATCTGTTGAAAACAATAAGTAAATGATGAAACCCCTCTCTTCTCTCACTTTGTTGTTCAATATCAAGCCTTGCGTTTGAGTCATCTGCTAAAACTTAAACTAGGTTCTCAATATATGATTGTTAATTATAACAATATACAAAATATTATTTGGGCAATAAAATTCAATGATATATAAAACCAATTATTATTTTTGCGCTTCAAATAAAACTCTTGACAAAATCCCCCCCCCCCTCTCTTCTCAGGCATCAATACAAAAATGAAATACAACAAAAAAAAGATGCTACTAATTTATTAAGATAATATCATCTTGCAATTTCAAAGAAAAAAGAAAGAGAATGAACTAAATAACAAAGAAGATGAGGAGAGAGAGAGAGAGGAGAAGACTTTATTCCAATTAACAAAAAACAAAAGGCTCAATATATTTTAAACATTGAGAGACAAAAACTTTTTTTTTTTTTTGGATAGAAAAGCTTAGCTTTCATTGATTCAAAATAAAGAAAAAGATACAACAAATGAGAAGGGCAATCATTCAGCTACATTGATGGCTCTATAATGTTTAGAGCTTTTTTAGCAAGTGATTGTGCAGTGCTATTACAAATTCTAAATGTGTTATGCTGTGATTTTATTCAGCATTCTTAAGCTTTCCTGGATATATGAGATGATCTAAAAGATGTCCATGTGCTACATCTTCTTCGGCTCCGTTTGGTACAACTTATTAAATAGAGCTTGTAGCAGTTGAACTTATAGAAGTAGAGCTTATACAAATAGAGCTTTTGGACAAAAAGTAATTGGGTATTTGGTTGTCAATTAAAAAAGTATTTTTAAACCATTAAACGGTTTGGTTGTGTAAAATTAAAAGTATTTTTGTGTAATTAAATTACCAAAAAAGATATATATTCATAATTATTTAACATGTAACAAAATGCACCTAAGCTATCAATTAATAAGAAAAAAATCAGTTCAATCATTTCTTTAATTTTCAAAATTAAAAATTTCATAATTGATATGTTCTCCTAAACAAATAATACTATCTAAATTAAAATGATAATTAATAATATAACTAAAATGTTAACGGAACATGAGAAGCGTCGTATTACTTGACATCCTCCTCACCAAAAACGTTAGCTATGACTATGATTACTCTATCAAGTGTTGGTTATGTATTAGAGATTACAAAATTAAAGTGCTGGTTATTTAAAAAAAACAAAAAGAGATAAAGTGAAGTGGCGGCAACAATTTTCGTTGGGTAGGTTTTATACAAAGAGTATTATGTAATTAATGAAATATGTTAAGGATATTTTTTATATTTTATATTTTTTTTTTGGAAAAGATCTCTAACATCTACTACCAAAAGCTCAAATTTTGGACTTTTACTAGTAGAGGTAAATTAGCTTATTTAAGCTAAAAAAACTCTACTAAAAAATAACCAAATACCATAAAAAAAAATTTAAAAAGTACTTATGAGATTAACTAAGCACTTATGTCTCTTAAATAAACCATGTCAAATAGGCACTTCCTCTAACAAAGTTCACGCCTTCTTGATAGTCAAACTCAATTATCAAAGGCATACAACCAGTAGAAACAATAATTTCAATTTCTAACTTTATTGCTTCTACTGTAGTGATATCTCCATAATATGCAATTTGCTTGTGAGCTACTCTACGACCCTTCCTTCATAATCTCTAATTACAGCTCCTAAATCTACCACCTAATTTTTTAACTTTGTTGCTGCATCAACATTCACCTTAACCATCTTGATGGAGGACAATTTCAAGTCTAATTTTCTAAGCAATTTTGGTTTATGTAGAGTGATAGCATAGGAGATTTGATTTCCTTGTATGATTCCACAATTGCTTCTACTTTAGCCAATGATACTTGAGAATCTTCTTTCTTTCCTTAGGACACAAAAAGATTAGTTGAATGCCAGTTTGCCCAACATAGTGCTATGAAGAATTTTATGAGAGAGAAATATCATTTGATTAAACATTTTCTACAAATTTTTACTGTAGAAATTGAATAAAGATGGGCAGAGAAAGGAGTTGTTCTTAGATAATAGTGGTGTTATTAGAATATAAATTTTTAGAATTTTTAACAGCACATCTTTAGGATGGAGGGTTTTTTCCAAGACTTTTTGGGCGCTGTTAATTTCACTAATTCTATTGATAATTGTCTTTAAATACAATAAAATTGAGGTTTATGAGATTAATTAAGGAGTGCCAATGGTCCAACTCCTACAATTATTCGAACACTACCCTTATAAATATATTTCTCCGGTTTAATTATTTTTCTCAATGAATCCCGTAAACTATCGTAAATCAGTAAATCTAATAGCACAATCTTCACCAAACCCCCTCCCCCCCCCAAAAAAAAAATTCATCCTCAGTGTACAAAAACAGATTCTGGGGTTCATTTGGAAGTTTAGTGATTTCTGTTGACTCTATTGTCGGTCACTTTTTTTCTCTTATGTCAATTCACAATCGTTCAGGCTATTGGATACTTTTGCTTTGTATATTAAACTTCTCAAATTGCATGATACTATGTATTGTATTTGTTTTCCATGAAAGCATGGCGTTCTGGTTTATCTTTCCAATTAGTGTTTGTGGTATTGATGGTTTCTGCTGTTTTTTGCGTTTTGAATACTTCCACTTACATTGTTTATTTCTCTATCACTTAAAATCTCTTCTAAATTTATCATAAAAATAAAAATTTAAAATATAATTTAAGATTACAAAGATAAAAATAATAATAATCATAATAATTGTGGAAAGCTCATGACAAAATCGAAATCCTTTTTGTTTTTGGGGAATACCAATCGTTTTGGGTGTAAAAAGATTTAACTCAAAAATTGTGTACGTTTAACTAGCAAGTTTTTGTATTTGACCGTAATTCCAATTAAGGGTATTATCGTAAATATAATAAAGAGGCTCTGTGAGAAGTTTAAGGGGGTGTCAAAAGCTCAACTCCCAATTTATACCATTGCAAAGGCCCACTAAAGCCTAGAACAGAAAACACTCTTTGCCCGATTTGCAAACAAGCCCAAAACATTAGGCAAAAGTAGCAAACGAAGCCCACAACAGAGGTCACAATCATGGGTCAGTGGAGTCGGTGTCGGTGAATACAACACCAAGAATAGGACCAGGGTGGACTGGTGGTCCAAGAAAGCAACAAAATTAAAAAATGAAAAAGTCAGCAACCGCGGCTGAGGAGTACGACATATAATTATTAATTATTTAATTCCGTTATTTTGGGTGTAAACACCCAAAAGAATCATTTGTTTCGGGAGAATATTATACAAAAAGTTAAAAGCATATAAAACAAATAAGGTAATAACACGTGGATCCCAACTTCTTACTCTTTCATCAAGTAAAGGGATGACTTATTCATATGCACCAAGTAAGTCCGTAACTCATATAGAAATAAACGACCGGATGACCAAATCGTATCTATAAAACTGTAATGAACTTTGAAACTTCATCTGGAAAGTTTAATTGGGAATAAAGTCTTTTGTCTTTTTCTTTTTTTGGTCACATACAAGTATCCTATGTGTCTTAATTGAATAAGGTTTTTTTTTTTCTAAATATTTGACAATTGTTCTAAACTATTATTTGTTCAAATATTCACGTCAGACTATAATAATAATAATAAAAAAAAGAGCGATTGCTGGAGGACTAAATAGATTTTTTAAATGATAAATATAAGTAGCCTGAAATGTAATACTTTCAATAGAAGTCAAAGACTTATTTGACAAGAAATGACGAAATATGTATTTATTTGAGAAACCTATTAAAATTAGGGCCCCAAAGTTTATTATCTCCAAGCCAAAATACAAAATAGTCCCCGCGTAACCAAATTACAAATTTCAAAAAGAAAAAGAAAAGTCTATGTATGGACCTACTTGCTCCTCCTAAAAATGGCGCCTAATATAGCATGAATCATGAAACAGGATGCAAATGAGGGAATGAGACTAGGACTCCACAAATGACAACAACAGACAAAGCCACAAGCCGTGTATTTTTTTCGTTGTTCACTATACACGCGACTTAATTGCGCGTAGGTGTGTCAATTATTGTTATTATTATTATTATTATTTTGCCCTTGGTTCTTCATGTGAATTCAAAAAATCAGAGTAGGCTTATCCACCGACCTAACTTGCCCTTTAAACTAATACTTCTGTTTGTTCAAATCCAAAGCCCGCCGGGCCTGTAGTTTGGTTTATTTATTGCTGTTATTTTCACTTGAATTAGACTTGTTGGTTCTGGCCACCATTCTCAAGCCTTCGTCACACTACTGCTCAGTGTATTTTACGAGCCCAATTTTGCTGCTGATCACCCTCTGACTCAACAATGGCTGATAACATACAAAGTGCCGATTCCGGGTGCTTTAAAGGACTTCTTCGGCGGCTTTTATGCCGAGGAAGTCTTCAAACACACCCATCTGATCAGATTATTCCTGAGCCGAAGGAACCTGATGAGTTCAATGAGCAGAAACCTGAGGCCAAAATCGAAGCTTCAGGGGTTCCAGGACTGGTTGCCAGGCTAATGGGGCTGGACTCATTGCCAGACGCCAAGTCGGTACCAAAAGGAAGAGCTCCAGAGTCAGTTACCAGAAGCAGGTCTGTGAACTTTATGGAGTACTTGCTGGAGCTTCATGTGGCACAAGCTCATCAGCACCGCAGAGTGAGGACTTCGGTGTCGTTTCGGGAGGTGCCAACTGTGTCGCCGCAGCAGAATCAGGATTTGTTTGTTCTGTACTTGGATGAAGAAGATGAAAAGAATATGGGATTGAAAGTGAGAAAAGGAAATGCTTCTGTAGATTCTGGGGGAATGAAGAAGAAAAAAGAAGAGAAAATTAAGAGCAAGAAAAAGGAGAATGAAGGGACCAGCAAGAAAGTTTCCAAGTTCATTGATGAGCCCAGGAGAGTTTCTGTTAAACGTTCAGCAAAGATTAAGAACTGTAAAGGAGCCAAGGATTTTGGTGTTGTGTTGCCTGCTAAGAATTGTGGCAACAAAGAATCTGAAGCTGCTCTGAAGACGAAGAAGAAGGGTCCAGTTAAGCCAATGCATCAAAAAGAAGTTCCAGCTAAAGGGAAAATCAGTAACAAGAGTAAGCATCAGCTTTTAATTGAGGAAGTGAAGCCAGCTGAATGTAGCTCAGAAAATTCAAGTCCAGTTTCTGTCCTTGATGTCAGCGATTTTTCTATCTTTGATGACACTCAATTATCAGGTTAGGTTTTTTGCTTTAAAATTAAGTTTAAATTTGAAGCTTTAAGCACCAGTTCTTTAGCACTATAACATAGATGAACAACTGATGCCATATTTTTCTGTTTATTTCTGTCAAAGCAGATGAGAAAAGATGCATTGAATTGAATTGCAAGAGGAAATCTTCACTAATGACTGCAAACTGCGACTACCCATCTTCGTGTTCCGCTCGCACGTTGAGCTATCACGATCTTGATCAGCTAAGAGTGATCAAGAAGAAAGATTATGAGTCACTGGATTATCAAACGGTAGAGCATTACTCAGAATTAGCGACCAAGATTCACAAAGCTACAGAGGAAGCTATAATGCAGTCCAATTGGGTGCCTGAAAAAGTGCTAAATTTCGAAGATCTTGAAGAACTGTGCATGGAACTTGGGCAGCACATCCTTGCGATTTTACTGCAGCAGATGATAGCAGAACTTGTGGGATCGAACACGGACGTTTGTGCTCTCTGATGCTCAGAAAAGCTTTGCAGAATTGTATAAAAATTATGTGCAACATTATTTTTAATTTCGCAAGTACTTAGCAACATAACCCGATGGCGAGATCTTGTGTGAAAGGAGCTTGCCGACTCTGCTGACTAATTCAGTTGATTCCGCGGTGTCAATGTGAATAAGAATTAGAGTCACATGGTCTCTGTCTCTCTGATAGTATCTTGACAAGTACCGTACATGTTTGGGAAATTGCAACGACTAACGCGTTAGCTTCTTCCATTAAAAAAAATTAACTTCTTATTTGAAGATGTAAACATAAAAATCGTGATTCGAATAGGACTCGGGACTGGATTCATTATCCTGCATAGTTTCTCTTACTTTTCACTAATTTTGTACAAAAATCTAATGAAAAGTTTACAGTTCAATTTCCTTACTAGAACAAATCATCTTCAGATTAATATTAGTTTAAAATATTTACCTGTGAAAATCCTACAGTTTGAGATATTTCTGTATGAATGACTTATTTGAAATGCCTCTCCAGTACAAGAGGAAACTATAAAAAAATCTGCAGATTCACTGTTGATTTGCAAGTTTGCTGACAAGTCTAAAAACATCGTTTATAGAAAAAGCCGCCATTGCTCGGCCATCAAATATATATATATGCAGATAAAGAATCAGATCATAGGCCTCGAGAGCCATCAAGTATGTGTCAGTTAAGCTTTTGACACCCCCCATATTTCCTTGTTAAACCCCACTCCTAAAGATTACCCACCCCATCCAAAAAATTAATATATTATTAATAAAATTTAACGACGCCACAATAATTCCAAAACTTCCCCCGCTGCCACGTTTGCTTCTACCGCTGCTGCTGTTAAATTTTAGAATTGTGAGATGAAGAAAGCATTGAATGCTTGATTTTGGGGATTATGGTGTGATAATCACGCTGGGTAGAAGTAGAACTCATCCCTAGGAACAGACTTATAAAGATAGCGAGCCTATGTACTTATAAGCTCACATGTCGAAGTTTTAAGTTTTAACTTCCGTATGCAGGATTCATTTAGTTACAATTTTTTTTTTCCTTTTAGAACCAACGTCCACGATAATTCACATTTCGACTGGGTTTACACACTAAGATCACGAGGCTTGGACAAGCCGCAGCTAGGACCATCCCAAAAGAAAAAAAACTTGTTCTGATACTATTTCTTCTACCCACATTGGAGAGAACTCATTCTTAAAAACTGGCTGACTTCTCTTTGTTAATCATAGGAAAGGTGCTTCTTCATTTTTGTGTCGGCGGTCTCGCAAATAGATTAGAAATCTACAAATTTCAATCATTGTTCCTGTTGTTTGAAGATTAAGGTCATGTTTCGACTTTGTTTCATTGCACAATCCGCAGATAGCATGGCATTTTCCAAAGAAGACATGCGGTGTTAACAGTTCTTGATGCGTTAATTTTCATTAAGATTAAAATTGTAAACTTCATATAAGGAGGTGTTATCTGGACTTCCTGAGGGGTGTAAGAAGCTCCTCGTAATATGTATGCGGTAAGTTCTTGTTTAAGGTAGGTGTCCGGTCCAGTTCAAAAAATTGGGCCCGAATCCAGCACCATTGAGTGGACATAGGATAGAACTCTGAATCTGATTGCCATCATCATTGAGTTTATTGTGGAGCATTCTGCTTTATTACTTAGTTGCTTTAGTGTTCCTAGCAGGTCATCTTTCAACAGCTCGTCACTCGTGACATATCAAGCAGATTACTTTAGAACTTGATAGCCATGTTTGCTGCAGCTCAAACAGGTGCTGCAGGAATTATATTGTTGCATAACCAAGATGGACTAAGATTCATCAGTATATTTTGTTTTGGCCTTGAATGTTACAATCTCAAGTGGCCTCAACGTACAAGATGAACCGAAAATTTTGATTATATAACCATGCAGATTGGAAGTACTAGCTAATTCGTAATTTAGTGTCTTCGGAATTTACTTGGATTCTTAAAGATTGCAATTGGTTAATGTTGGGCCAATAATAGAATAAGTCTAGTTAAGGCCCAAATAAATATGGCCCTTATAAAGTCAATGAAGAGATAGACAAATTACTCCGAATCAATCTCTTATGTGACAATTTCTAAGACCCAAACCGTTTCAAGATTCTCAAGATCTTATTTAAGGACAAACCACCTCCTAGGTGTCAAGACTTCAAAGCCCAAAAGATTTCGAGTTTTCTAGGATCCTCTCCTAAGACAATAAAAAATGATAAATTTCCTAGGTGTCAAGGCTCCAAGGCTCAAAAAGATCTAAGATTCCTAAGATTCCATCTTAAGACAAATTACTTAGGATAAACCTGCAAGATGACAAGACTCAAAAGCCAAAAAGGTTCAAAGATTTCTAGAATTCTCTCTTAAGACCAACCAACTATGATAAATCTCCTATTGACAAGGCTCCAAGACCCAAAATGTTTAAAGATTTCTAGCATCCTATCTTAAGATAAATCACCTAAGATAAACCTCTTATATTCCAAGGTTCCTATGATCCTAGGATCTTAAGAAAAACAAATTAAGATTAGAATGCTTCATTCTTTAATTCGTAGATAAGCTTGCATAACATGTCAATTAGCATGGGTACAAGAAGACAAGTGTCGCCAGGTGTCACAAGAACAATGACACTTATCATCAAAGTATGTAAGGCTTAAGTCAAATCAATTTTGTTTATAAATATGCCCTTTGTTCTCACTAAAAGGTAAGAAGAAATGGATTCAAGAGGGAAATATTGACTTTCTCTCTCTAGATTTCTCTCTTTAAATTCATATTTCACAAAATTTCGATGATTGACTTTACCATCGACAGGTTACATTGGTAGAGCTAGTCCTTTGACTATTTTCTTATGTTTGTAGATTATCATCAGATAAAAACATCCTCATCCCATAAGGAAGTGGACTGTTTGGAAAAAAATTTAAAGGCTCATTAAGAGGGCCATCCTTGGAACGACTAAATAGCAAGTTGGTTGGAATTATTACATAGCAAGTTCGGATAAAATTTATGCCAATAGTTAAGATGCACTGTTATTTGAAAAGGCTCGTTGAGATGATACACTTTATATGTCCCAAGAGCTTGAATGAGTGAATTTTTTAGGCATCTTTCTTTAGCTAGAGTTTACATTTTGAGAGAGGTAGAAGTTAAAAAAATGATTTAGATTTTTCTACCTTCTTACATTTTTTAAAAAATATAATAAAAAATAATTAAACTTTTAAGGATATATTAAATATGAAGGTGTTGTATCTTTCAATCTATAGTCAATGGTGGAAAAATAAAACTAACCACACCATTTATAAAAATAATGAACCAAACCAATTTATTGTCCAACAAGTAAAAATAATGAACCAAACCAATTTATTGTCCAACAAGTAAAACCAACTTGAGTTAATTAGTTATTTTAATTTTATTACAACTTAAAATTCATTTACTTATTTTTGTTTGGATCTGGATCGGAGTAGGATTATTAATTTATTATCTTCTTACTATTTTGATTTTTAATTTTCAATGAAAATCCTCATTCTATTTCCCTACTAAATTATTTATTTTTTGTATGGTCTGGGATTCAAACAAACATTCTTTTAAGGATAAATTCTAAAGACAAGTTATCGAATTTTGTGGTTTAGTAATGCTATACTTACTATCTCAATTGAAAACAACCAGTAGAATTTCACCATTTGGATATTATATATATATATATATATAAGAACTGCCTGGTCTTGGTGGCTATAATTTGTGCTTATTCTTGCTGAACAAGAAATTGATTACTTTAGTTCATAAGTTTATGATTTTATACACAAATATGGAATATATATAGAGTTTTTAGAGTTAGTTATTTAAATTTTACTACAATTTGCACTTATTTACTTTTATCTAAATCTAAATAGGACTACTGTCTCAAAAAGGTTGTACCTTAAAGTTATATTTTATTGTATACAATAGTATTTAAATCATAAAATTTTAATGAAGTTAGGTACATGAGGGCCATGTCGCTGGATTATGTTTATTAAGTGAGACATTTTGTATTTGAAAAAAATTTGAAATCGACAAGTCACTCTCACTATGCGCCAGCACATACGCTATAGGACTTTTCGTCTTTTTTTCTTTAAGAAACATATCGTCCCTTAAAGTCTTTATTTTTGAATTGAATGATGTACTATTGGGTTCTATAGTTTACAATTGTATATGTAGAGTAAAAGAGAATTTATTTATTCTTTTACGAACAAGTAAAACTGACTTGAGTCAGCTATTTTAATTTTATTTATGATTTAAACTTATTTACTTATCTGGTACTAGATCTGAATCGGAGTAGAATTATTAATTTATTATCTTACTACTATTTTGATGTTTAATTCTCCATAAAAACCCTCTTTTTATTTCCTACCAGATTATTTATCTTTATGTGGTCAACAATTTAGGTAGATATCCTTTTTAGGATTTAATGATCCAAAACAAAAATTTCTAAGGGCAAGTAATTGAATTTTGTTATTGCATAATGCTATACTTACTATCCCAATCAAAGACAACCATTAGAATTTCACCATTTGAATACTATATATAAATCTGTAGGAAAGAAGAACCGCTTGGCCTTGGCGGCTTTAATTTGTGCCTATTCTTGTTGAACAAGTAACTAAATACTTTTAGTTTATAGGTTTACGATTATATACACAAATATGGAATAATATATAGAGTTTTTAAATTTCTTTTATTTCGTGTTAGTTATTTAAGTTTTACTACAACTTAAATTTATTCACTTACATCTAAATTTGAATAGGACTACTGTTTCAAAAAAGTTGTAACTTGGAGTTTTCTTTTAATTTATAAATTATGTTTGCAAGTATGACATATGATTTTGTGAATCAAACAAAAACAACAAGTCCTACTGAGTATGCGTCAGCTCCAACTCTATAGAACTCTAACAAATCAACAACAAATCATGGACTAAATTTGGAACTTTTGATCACCCTTACAACAATTGTTGTTGAATGGTTATTATCTATCAAATATAAGTGAATGGGAAGTTAGTAAACATTAACAATTAATCAAATAAAAGTGGTTTAGTGAACATTTAAGCTATTTTACTGTCAATATGTAGAATCAATCAACCTGGTGGAGTAAACAAAAATGCAAATGCGAAAAAAGTATACACTTCAACTTCAATTTGTACAGTATATAAACAACAAATTTCTGATTGGGTATATATTCTTCAAAAGTCAATATCATTATTAACTTCAAAGAATTGACAAAAAGCAAATTAATCCAGCATATTTAACTGAGTCAGCCAAATGCAATTAATAAACTAAACAAACCAAGCTTGAAAGAGATGTTGAGTATACATAGAGATTAATACAAAAATCTGTTTTGAATTTTGACGGCGACTAGAAAATTTCAATTAATGAGGTAAATGTGTTTGACAATTTGAAGTAGTTTAATATATTATTCAAAAGTATGGAGAGAAAATGATACAAATCAAAACGACCGTACATCGAGACAATGACACGAGAGCCATAAACGGCTCTTGATAAAGAATTTTGAGGGCTCTTTGTTTTTAATTAATTAATTAATTTTGTTTAATCGTTGAAACTTGAAACTTGAAAGCGCAAGGAGCAGGTGAAAAGAAAGTGCGAGGGGAAAAGAAAAACAAATATTGGCTTTTTGACTCTCATCAATCTTGGTAACTACCGGTTCAGTTCCCGGTTTTGCTTTGCCACGTCATAAGTATAAATTATCTACCAATTTGTCAATAAATAAATAAAAAGTATTTCTTTTTGTTTGCAGCATAAAATTCTCAAAACAATGCAGCAGTAGCAAACTGCCACTTACAAAATGTCTAATGTGATGGTAATTACACTTTTTGGAGTTCCCCTATAACCACATTATTCAAGCAAAAAGAAAATTATATTATTTCTTAAAAAAAAATTGTGTGGATAATTAAATGTTGCCTATTGTGGTTATTATCTCATGTCACAATTATTTTAATAATAAAATTTATCAAACGCATTTACTTCGCTTTTGAAACTCACAAAACACACAGCTTCTTTCTTATACCGTTGAATATTTATTAAACATAGTATAAATAAGTGTTAAAAAAGAATTATTTTAGGGAGTTTTTTAGTTAAACACCCTACTAAAATTAATATATATCACTTACTTCTCTATTATTTTCATAATACCCAATAACTCTCATAATATCATAATTTTATAATAGGGAGAAGGACACAGAGACCCCCAACGTTTGAATAAGGGACACAAAATCCCCTAAGGTTTAAAAAAAGACATTCAGACCCCCATTTGTTAACAGTAAATTATAATTTTAAAGTACAATTACCATTATACCCTTATAGCATATTAAAAAATAATTGTTCATTGTCCAATTTATTCCTATATTATTAATAAAATTACGAATATAACTTCATTACCCAATTTTTCCATTTAATTTTTATTAAATTTTCTCTTCAAACTAAATAAATTTAATCCATTGCTCAAAAATTTATGGAGAGTTTTTATTTTTAAGAAATTATCAATTTAATTTATATATAAGAAATTACAACAAATAACATATGGAGAATTGTTATTTTTATTATATCAATAATCAATTTAATTTATTTTTATTTTTGAGCAATGGATTAAATTTATTTAGTTTGAAGAGGAAATTTGATAAAAATTAAATAGAAAAATTGGGTAATGAAGTTATATTCGTAATTTTATTAATAATATAGAAATAAATTGGACAATGAACAATTATTTTTTAATATGCTATAAGGGTATAATGGTAATTGTACTTTAAAATTATAATTTACTGTTAACAAATGGGGTCTGAGTGTCTTTTTTAAAACCTTAGGGGGGTTTTATGTCCCTTATTCAAACGTTGGGGGTCTCTGTGTCATTTTCCCTTTATAATATTGCCCTTATTTTCATACACACGTTTATTCATATTTGTTATAAATTAAATAAATCATATAAATAAAAATAAAAGTTCGAAATACTAAAAGAAGAAATACATGTTTCAATATGAATAAAAAAATTAATAATAAGATATTTTTCTTGTACTTTTTATTATTTTTAAGTTTTTGTATAATAAATATATATATTTTATAATTTCAAGATAAAATATTAAGCAAATAATCTATTTACCTCTCTTTTCTTTTAAATTTTTTATTCCATGGGGATTTTTGGATATTTTAGAAACAATAAGAAGTAAGTGGTAATGTATTGATTTCAGTCCGAAAAAATGACAATTCCCAGTATTTTACAAGCCACATCAGTCAGAAATTGACACTGAAATAAGTATAATGTTGAATAATATAAACTACTTCGCTATTGAATACTTGTAGTGTTTATCCAAAAATCAAAATTTCCCTTTTTAATATCTAATTCCCCTCCCTAAATAAATAAAGAAATATATATGGGTGCATAAAAAAACAACAGGGTTTAAAAGGACACATGCAATTCATTGAACGGACAAACAAAGCCCACCGGCCTCTGAAATTTCGAACCGCGCAAGCAGGCAACAGCTGCAGCTGAGTCACTGCCAATAATTCTTTGGCTCTTCACTAGTATGGAAAAAATGAACAGTCGAAAAATTGGACCACAATATGACTTAAAGGAAGATTATGATAAATTCAATTCCATATTTTCTGATGTAGGATACATATCTAATCCCAAGAATTAATAATCTTCAATCAAAGCTTGCATTATATAATAATTGAAACAGATCTCTCACACGGATTTAGTAAAACGAAATCTCTTTTTGTCATTTCTTTCGTGTCTTTAATGTTTATAAAGAAGAAGATCTAAAAAGTCAGCGAATCAGAACAATTTATGCAATGAGGCAATAATTAATGAACCCACAAAGTCGGTTCATTCCTGTGGTCCTACTTGCATCATCACCATTTGCTAATTATATATTGCTATGTAACACAGTAACAGTTGCGTGGGGCAGTGCTAGGGAGAAAGTGCTTGGGTAATCCTCTCAAGATTAGGAACTCTTTAAGATGAATTCAGGTTTATGATTAATGAGTGCTCATTGGATGCCAATATAAAATAAAATAAAATTTTAAACGTATACCGTTGTTATTAAGATATAAATAAATATTTTTTTAAAAAATTAAGTAGAGAATTCAAAACAGTAGACGATTAAGATCTTCTTTAATTAATTTCATATACACTTAATTGGCATCGGAGTTTTTTATTCTATGTGTATTAATCCTTTTATTATTGAGATGTACGCATGACAATAATGTAACGAGAGAGTGCCTTTTATTTTTCTATTAATATTTTCAGAAGTAATTAGTTGACAATCAAAGAAAAGCTGTGTGAAGTTGATGGCCATCGTCCTCCATTTATAATGCTTTAATAATATAGAAAATACATAGTTGCACTATAATATATATATATATTGCGGGACAACACGTTGTTAATGTCATGTGACAGTATCATACTATCATTCGTTGATATATATATATATATATATATATACACACACAGACACACACATACCTGATCAGCATTTATGGCTCAAAATCAAGTAAATGAATAATGATTGTCTTATGTCTAGTGATTTTCAATACACTAAATGATGATCTTAGCTGGAATTCAACTTCTTGTCACATGCCCCAGAACAAAGATCAATTAACTTGAATTATAAGCTAAACATTGTACATAAAGAACTATATATGGTAAGCATACTTGGACAGAGCATCAAAGATACGGAATCAAAGTCCAAGGAAAAAAGAACTGTAGCAGCAAAAATTCAAAGATCACGTGTATCAGAGTATGTGACCAAGATTCTGACTGAGGCAAATATTCCAAGGTTTCTAGTGAAATACTAATACAATCGGCACGGAACACAATAATAGTCTGTCGGTGCAAATTTTTTAAAGATTGTAAATTGATGAAGAGTCATAATGTTGTCTATCCTTTGGCCAGAAGAAACACGGTTTTGCTTTTGTGACATAGCTGTTCTCCGCAAAGTGAAATATTTCTATTACTGCTAGCTAGGCTGACGCCAGAGACATTAGGGTTACGCGCTAATTCTGTTGTCATATTGCATGTGAGCTGCCTTTGTTGCCGCCAGTGCAAATCGAGCAAATATTCAACTTGTGTGGACGTTACCGGCAAAAATTGTCAAAGGAAGTGATCTGTTTCAATGGGGGAAATGGGGCAATTGTTTGAACAATTATAAAAATTGGATGGTTGGTGATTTACTCGGCATTTGGAGACACAAAACCAGCTTTTTGCCATGAAATGATTGTTAAAGGAATTTGACACAACAGGGACAATGGGTAATGATGATTAACAGAAAGGATAGTGCATGTTATTTCTCAAAATGCTTTTGAAAAGTAATTAAAGAGGAAAAAGTATTGCTTGTTTTACGTGCAAAAAAATGAAAGGTTATTTCAGACAAAATGGGTGGTAAGATATTTCAGTTCATGGGATCCCAAAAACAACACCCTATTCACCGAAAAAAAAAAAAAGAACACATGCCACAATTATTTAGACTAACTAAAGAAAAACAAGTATATCTGATCGTGCTAATACTGTAAAAACTTCAACATAAAGATCCATGAATGTATCATAGACTAGCTAGGGTTGTAATCTCATCTCAACCATTAAGATTAATGTGTTAAACACCTTCAAATGGAATGACAAAAATGCATATTATTGCCAAAATTGAATTTGCAATCCAATTCTGAACATGAGAGGAAAAAATGTAATCATTTAAAGGAAAATCTAACTTCTTCATCAATAATTTATATAAGCATAGGATTCCTACTAGTCTCTATTAAGAAATATCATTTATATATATACCATTTTAGAATTAATTGACCGTTCTCTAAATATGACTTGGGTCAATTTTCTTGTTGCCTAAGCAACTTAATGTGAACAACCAGATAATTTGAACAAGAGTGTTCAGATATACCAGAATAAAAAACAAAATTTGTTTAGTCATGGAAAAGTACTACAGATATATTTATATATAGTTTTGTGTGTGTGTGTGCGTGCTTATCTATTTTTTCCTGTGATATTCTTGAAAATATAACTTTTTCACAACCATAAAGAGAGCAAAGTAACCTATCACAGACATGATTTTATGATGAAAAAGTGGAAACCACCAAGATAACAGTTGAATAATGTTACTAAATCCATGTTCAAATACTTGTTTCTATTCAGCATCAGAAAAAATTCGGAATAATTATGTTGGCCCCAATTAGATCGTCCGAAAAAATGCATGATCCAATTGGGACCAACATAATTTGCTTTTTAACATAGGCCTACAGATCTTTTTGCTAAAATCTAAATCTATGTTTCAATATAAAATTGACAATATCAGAGCAAAGAGAGAGGGAGAAAAAAGAAAAAAGAAAAGAAGAAACAACTCCGCTCAATCTTACCTTAAATTTTAGATGAAAGAAGCAACAAAAATTTTAGAGACTCCACTAGGTTTCAGTTAGCTTTGGCACAAACTTGTTGTAGTTAAGAATTTTATGAGAAAGTCTTAGGAGCGAAGAATAGAATTATATGTTCAGTCTCATTCAATGAAATTGCGCCGTATATTATTTGTGTTTTATCTCCGGTTTACTCTCTATTACTTAAATTGTAATGTTTTCTCTCAAATTAATATTTGTTAAATTTTTTATAAATGTTTTGTGATAAGACTTTATTAGATGGACATACAGATAAAACGTAACTAAGCAAGAAGTGGTACCCCTCTTAAAGTCTTTTTCTACATCTAAGTCTTCGATATCTACAGACATCACAAATCCCAACCCCCAAGAAACAAAAAAAAAACATCTTGTCCGTGTCAATTTGCTGTGAACAAATGACTGCCTAGTTAGAAATTTTCGAGCACAAGCTTTGACATCCACTGCTCCTGTAGAAATTCTAGCTAGTTAATTTGCTGTAGAAACAGCATGATAACGTATAATTTCCTTATTAGTGCCCTGAAGGTTATTTAAATACAATCAAAGGTCTTGTTATCACTGAGCTTCATCTCAAATGAAAAGGATTTCATTTTTGCTTCATCTAAACCCTATTGAGAGAGAACTAATTAACACGAAACTATGCAGATTCTTTATATTGATATTTTTAAATGGATTTCAATACAGTCGTTTGCCTAAATACAAATAGCTCAGCATTCCCCTCGAATATCAAACACTATTAATGGAAAATAGAAATTGAACATCTAATAATTTGGTGCAAAAATCTCGAATTATATGAATGTGAAAGTTGTAGCAACTTGAAGAAGTTCAGGGCTGTTAGCAACTAGCGAGAATGGACCATTAACTACATTAATACTGTGCCTTCACCTAGAATCTACATATATTTTTCCCCCATCAAAGGATACCTACTTTCATGAGCATTATCTCAAACACTTACAAAAGTTGGTGGATTCTCAATAGTTGTATATGCAGATTGTGTTCTTTATTCCCCCACTATATTTTACAAATCTTCTAAACCTTTTCAATTAGTGTGCTTTTGGTGATCTTCATTCAATGATAACACCTATAGATGTCATAAGAGCAAAAAGGAAAGAGGAAAAGAACACATAAAATGAGAAAATTAAAGCCTTCTCACTAAGCAAAAGGAACCCCTTCGTGGGCAAAAACAGAAAATAAAGAAAACGAAAATGAAGCAAGTTAAATTAAGAACATTCTTATGATGAACATATTTGAGATGTCGGTTCTAAGACAAACCTCTCAAGAAAAGCTAGCCAGGTAGCTAGCAAGCTATAGTAGTAGCTACATGTCTTCTCTTCTAAGCTTGTTTAAAAGTGCAGTAATAAGAGCATCTCTCTTCTCAGCCCTAGCTTCTTCTCTCATTCTTCTTTGCTCTTCTCTTTCTCTCCATCTTCTGTCCATCATTATCCTCTCGTTCTCCAATGCCTCCATCGTTTGTCGCCACTCCATTTCCTTTATTCTCCTCTCATTTTCCCTCGCTTCAAATGCTTCCCTCCATTGCATTTCCATTTGCATCTGTTGCTTCATAAACTCCTCCAATATCTCTTTGAAATTAAGGCGACTACTCGCACTCCCACTTCCACTAGCGCCAGCGCCCCCGGTACTGCTCTTTCTCTTCTTCTTCTTCCTCATCACGTTACCCTTTTCGCCTTCGCTCTCTTCGTTAAAATCCTCCTCCTCAGAAGATAATTGCACCGCTGCAGCTGCTTTCTTTTTCGACCCTCCCTCAGTTTCCGCCCACAGCATTCTTTGCATCCTCGAAGCAAATATCGCCTGCAGCTCATTATAAAACGGGAATTGCTGCCTCATAGCCTCCGGCTCCATCGTCTCACATCCCTGAAAAGTAGGGTTTTTGTTTTCGAGGATTAAATTTTAATTATATAATATTATTAATAAAAAAAAGTTAGTTAAGTTGTTAATTAATTAATTAATTAGTTTACCTTATAACGGGTAACGAGGTTTTTCCACTTGCATTTGCACTGTTCAGCGCTGCGATTGTAACCCTTTTCTCTCATCCTTGTGGAAATAACTTCCCATAGAAGCTTGTTTCTCTTGGTTTCCATGAAACTACGATCCAGCTCCGCTCTGATCACCAAAAACTCCTTCGTTTCTTGAACACTCCATTGGGGAAACCTATCACTTGTATCCACGTTAACACTGATATGAGGAGGATGCTGCAGATTCTGTTGTTGCTGTTGCTGCTGCTGATGTATTTGCTGTTGATGATGATGATGATGATGATGTTGATGGTGCTGATGATGTCCCTCCATAACACGCAATCACTCTTAAGCTCTATAAATCTTGAGATCCAAAAAAAAAAAAAGAAAAAAGAAAAGAAAAAGGAGAGAATCGAACGAATTTACGAATTAAAAAGATTTATAAGTGTGAATAGAAAGAAGAAAGAGATTTTGTATATTGCCCCCTTTATAATTTAATTGCCGCATAGGTGTCAAAGCTAGCGAGCGTTTTTATTATTCGATCAGATTTCCGGAAACGAAAATCAAACCAAACAAATTAAAAGCTTCTTTCATCACAGTAGTCACCTCTCAGTCTCATCTGTCTACGCGGAAACTCTCTTTCTTTGTTTCTTCTTTTTAGTTTATTGTATTTTTTAATTCATAATAAATATTATTATTACTATTCCGTATTCCCATTAGTTCCCATTGCGTCTACGTGTCGTCAGCCTTACGAGAACTCTTCCTACAGGTGCTGCTCTGGGTGGGGGCTTTATTCTCTGCAACCGGGCACACGAAACTTGCGCTACAAGCTAGCGAATTTTAAATAATGAAATAAAATTATTTTTTTTTTTTGCCCTTTTGTCAACTTTCTGGTCCATTCTCCTTTGAACCATGTGAAGGTGACAGGAGAAATTAAACGCTTCGAGACAACACGTGGTGGCGGTAACGCTATGAATATGACTCAATTTTGTTTTTGCAAAGCTTGCTTACTCTTCGGGTTGTGTTTTGCTTTTGCATTTTTGCATGGATTTCGAAAATCAAAAGAGAATTTTGCATCTTTTTATGGAAGCTTGTGTAGATGTTGTGGGCCGTTCGTTTTTTTTTTTTCCCATAAAATCATACGCGGTTTAAGTGTGATGATGTTTGGATGATGCACGATGATTTGATTAAAGAGCACTTTGTGGTGTGTACGCTTTGCCATCGCTGTACACGTGGCGTGCATGAGATTATCATAAGATGGAGAAGTGATGAGGTTTTTGGAAATCGTTGGACCCACGGGGGTTAGTGTTCACACCGACGACCTGTTCAAGTCTCATCCAAACATTTGACCTTTTGACCCCACACGAACATACCCTAATAAAACGATCACCGAGTGGAAGATCGCCACGTTACCGGTACGTAGGGTAGGATGGCCATTCCGGGGAATATCGGGTGCGGCTGGCTTTTGGGGATTGCACGTGGGTCTTTGTTGTGATTTGCCGCCGGACGAGCCGGGGGGGTGCAAATTGGATGACAATTGATAAAGCAGAAATCATTATGGAGCACGTCTCAAACTTTTTATTCTAACTAATATTTTATTCATTAATTAATCATCGATACGATATAATTAATTTATTTAAATTTTATAAAAAAATTATTAATATTTAATTAATAACACATTATTTAAGGTAAAATTTGAGATAAAAATTTTAAAATGTTTATCATTACTCGTTGAAAAATGATTACTTCTTGGATATAAACAACCACTTTTCTTATTATCAATCTTTTTTTTATATCTACACACCTCCCAATTAATCATGTAAAAATAAATAATTAAAAAGTAAATATGCATCTAGAGCTTTTCAAAATGTATATATGCAATAAAACCTTTTTATAGTGATATTTTATGTAGAAATAATACTGATGTAGTCATAAAAGATTTTGTTCTCAATTTATACTAGTTATAAATAACAATAAACTTCGCATTGTAATAAGTTATTTTTCTAAATCTAATCTTAAGGAACTTTTCTTCATATAATAATAATTAATTGGAAAGTGGGACTATTGGCATCCCTCTAAATACGTCTTAACACCTTTTTTTTAATTAATCCCATTAAAATATTTTAAAATTTTTTAAAAAAAATTAACATCTCCATCAATGACAAAAATACCCTTATTTTAAATTTATTAGTGTAAAACCAATTCTCTAATTTTTATTTTTTTTTACTATTAAACCTCATTTTAATAACAGGGTTTCTTCCATTCAAAAGAAGAAACAGCGGGTTTTAGTTCTCCCTATTGCAGCCACTAATGGTAAATTCTTCACCAGAAAATTAGAGGAAAAATCATCCTTTTTAATTTCTAAAATATTAGATTTTTATGAGGTTTTTGGAAATCGTTGGACCCACGGGGGTTAGTGTTCACACCGACGACCTGTTCAAGTCTCATCCAAACATTTGACCTTTTGACCCCACACGAACATACCCTAATAAAACGATCACCGAGTGGAAGATCGCCACGTTACCGGTACGTAGGGTAGGATGGCCATTCCGGGGAATATCGGGTGCGGCTGGCTTTTGGGGATTGCACGTGGGTCTTTGTTGTGATTTGCCGCCGGACGAGCCGGGGGGGGTGCAAATTGGATGACAATTGATAAAGCAGAAATCATTATGGAGCACGTCTCAAACTTTTTATTCTAACTAATATTTTATTCATTAATTAATCATCGATACGATATAATTAATTTATTTAAATTTTATAAAAAAATTATTAATATTTAATTAATAACACATTATTTAAGGTAAAATTTGAGATAAAAATTTTAAAATGTTTATCATTACTCGTTGAAAAATGATTACTTCTTGGATATAAACAACCACTTTTCTTATTATCAATCTTTTTTTTATATCTACACACCTCCCAATTAATCATGTAAAAATAAATAATTAAAAAGTAAATATGCATCTAGAGCTTTTCAAAATGTATATATGCAATAAAACCTTTTTATAGTGATATTTTATGTAGAAATAATACTGATGTAGTCATAAAAGATTTTGTTCTCAATTTATACTAGTTATAAATAACAATAAACTTCGCATTGTAATAAGTTATTTTTCTAAATCTAATCTTAAGGAACTTTTCTTCATATAATAATAATTAATTGGAAAGTGGGACTATTGGCATCCCTCTAAATACGTCTTAACACCTTTTTTTTAATTAATCCCATTAAAATATTTTAAAATTTTTTAAAAAAAATTAACATCTCCATCAATGACAAAAATACCCTTATTTTAAATTTATTAGTGTAAAACCAATTCTCTAATTTTTATTTTTTTTTACTATTAAACCTCATTTTAATAACAGGGTTTCTTCCATTCAAAAGAAGAAACAGCGGGTTTTAGTTCTCCCTATTGCAGCCACTAATGGTAAATTCTTCACCAGAAAATTAGAGGAAAAATCATCCTTTTTAATTTCTAAAATATTAGATTTTTTAAGGAAAAAGTAATTTGACTTTCAAGTAGGAGTTTAATTAAAAATTGCCCTATTATGTAATTTTAATAAAGATTAAAATTGTAAAATAACTAAAGGGATTTCAAGAGGTATCTGGAGGGATGCCAATAGTCCCACTCTTAATTGTATATTGCAGAAAAAAAATATAAGCTATATTATATTAAAAGTTTAATATTAAACAAACAAATTTTCTAAAGTTGTCTGGGACAATGATTTTTTAGACTTCTAAAATACTATGTATATATATTTTTTTTCCAAACACTATAAAAATTAATGTGCTAGTATTTTGAAACTATATCTATCTATTCAATTTAACATGCTCTATTAACTAATTATTAATTAGTGATTGTTTTATCCCTATATCACTTGCACTAAGGATAACTAAGTTAAAATAATAATTTTTGTAACTATCCATCTATTAAGTTATATTCTGTTATAGTAATAAATTAATTTGATCCCAATATTATGAATATAAAAAGGTTTACTGTATACATAAACACACTTAAAAGAATTTCAGAGCACTACTAATTGGACATAAAAATTAAAAAATGTTGATAAAAATAATGTGTAACCCTGCGCGAGTTTAAATTTTCAATTTTCAACCTGTTAACCTTGGGTGGTTTTATAGATTATTTGTCAGCAATTAATCAGCGTCTAGTTTCACTTGACATTTTCAAAAATGGAGGAAAAGGGAAAATCTCATGTATGACAAATGTGCATCACATTATTGGTGTGCCTATACACACATATTTCAACACGTATATATATATATATATATATTGAAATAGACCAATCATGAAATGAGGTGAAAAAAAAATTAGAGTTTTAATAACGTTTTAAAAAAGTCCTATATATTAATTTTACATTTCCAATTCATTCATGAGATAAAACCAGGCTACCCGTGGTAAGTTTTCTACTAATATAATTGTTTAATTTTCACTGGAATCATAGAACCCTGCAATGATTGTTGCTTATAAATATTACAATTTATAAGTTTTATTAGTCACATTATTCGTTTCCTAATTTTTTAATACACATTCTAGATGTTGGTTTAAAATTGCAAAAAAAAAAGTGAAAGAAAATGGATAATTGATAACAAAACTTGTGACCAATAATAAAAATTCAATAGCAAAAAGCTTGCAATAATTGTAACTCACAACCATTATAAAGCAGCCTCCTAGAGAATCTATGTGGTAAACTTTCATTAGTCATTACACCTGAGGCTGTCTCGAATTGGATGGGAAAGTGCGTTTTACGATTCTTTGACCAACTTTTGTGAATTCCAATTAACTGAAGAAGTTAGTAAAATTTGATTCCATTGACCGTCTATTAGAATTCTTTGATGAGACACATGCTGAAAGCCAATTGTTTTCGCTGAAACGACTTTATTTTTGTGAATTGGAAATTGAATGGGCCGGAAGCACCTAAAATTTTAATGCCATGGGATTGCAGAAGTTTTTCTTCCGTTCCTAGGACATGTCAACTCACAAATGATCACAATGAGAGAAAGTCTTAGTGTGGAAAACATTTTACAGCAGCATGCACATAATCTCAATATAATCTAATACCACATATCAGACAATCCTATTTCGATTTGGGAACGTTAATATAAAATAATCACGCGAATCTTGCGAAAATTGAAATTAATGGCAATAATGCAATTGGAAAACTGGAAATGGAAATATATTATACCGCATTACTTTCTCATGTGAAGCCCACCATTTTTCCCCCTCTCCGTCTTCTAGAATTTATGTAATCTATAGACAACCTAAATTCAAACACATGAACCAACCCTAATTGACAAGAACTAAATTTACATTAAAATAACCCAAAAAAGAGAGAGAAAATAAATTTAACTCTGTGTGAAGGCATTCAAATATCTCGGTTGTGTGTAGCGGTGGAGTTTAGATTGAGCTCATCACCGCTGCACCAATCAAAATTTTGTTAATAAACTTAAAAGAGGTTAAGACAACGTGGAAGGTTGAAGTCAAACAATGGGGACGCACATGCACAGGAAGGTCGCGTTAATCTTGATAATGGGATATCAAGGATGATGATGTAATGGCGATTGCATCACTACATGCGTTTCACGTCCAGCCACAGCATTTGATTTTGTAGAAATAAAAGAATACGTAACGTAAGAAAGGGTCTTCGCTGACATCTGGTCTTGTAAAAAAAAATTTTTAGGCTTTGATTCGAAGTGTATTCATGTCTCCGATTCTGTTTTGCAACTTTGAAACGTGTTTGCGTAAATTGGTAATTTGAATTAGGCCCGTTGTCATCACCTAATCCTCGTCGTCATAGAATTTTGATGGACAATGAGTTGAAAGCAACCAAAAAATAGACACCACATTCTTCGCAGGTTCGTCAATCTTCCTCGAGGAGAAAAAGTCATGGTAGAATTACAAACTAAACTTGTGGGCCAATTTGCTTGGGGTTCAATTCTGCTTGTGGGCAAATTGTTGGAATTATACGAATGTTTCAAAATACTAAGTTCTTGTATTAGAGGAAAGTGAGAGAAGTTATTTTAGTGTTTGATTTAATTACAAATTAGAGTTGAGTAGTAAATCTACATGTGTTTGAAATAGATGACTAATTTAAATTAAATATGAAAATGGGTGACTAGTTCAAATTGAATTGAGGGTTTCTCTATACTAGAAAGACATACAATACTTTCAATGATTATTATTAAGAAGAAAACAGTCCAACAATTTTTATTAATACTTTATATCTCATGTTTCTTCGTCTATTTTCTTTTTGTCATTCTAAACTATTGTGTTTAGAGTACAACTTCATAGCAATGTCATTATATCTTGAAAATCAAAATGCCTTATTTCAATTATTAATGTCATTATATCCTGAAAATCAAAATGCCTTATTTAATTAGTGCATTGTTTTGGATACTGTAGTGTTACTATGCAGTCACTGCCCCCGTGTCACCATTAGGCGTAAATATCTTTAGTCATTAGGAGAAAACTATAGTGCGACGGTAGTACGGTACCACAGTTGCATCCAGCCGTTGCACCGTAGCCGGACCCTAGTCATTACTATATGAAGTAAATATTGTCCATTTTACTATAGAGTTTTAGTATATATATGCTGCAACGACTAACCTATAAGTTGGGTCTTGACCGACATAATTTGCAACGACTAACCTATAATTAATGCCCATTAATTTGAGTGGGAGAGTAGTTGGATCACTAGTAATCTAATAGATTACTCTATGCTTGAACAATTTTTTCCAATTTATACGATTGTTTTTTCTTAGTCAAGAATGGAGTTTGCAACACCCCTTTTCAAATTTATTTCCTAAAATATTTGAGTTTAATTTATAAAATACAAATTCATATTTTAAATTAATCATCTTAAAAAAGATTTCTTTTATTTTTTTTTATTTATAAAATACATATAAATCTTAAAATCTTAAATTGTTTTCTTATATCTCCAGAGCTCTAAGATTTTACAAAATTTTAAAATATTTTTCAATTAAAATTTAAAATATAAATAAAATTGTAAGATCAGTTGTGTGTAAATATTTTTGAAATGTTTAATTGACTTCTATTAAAAATTAAAAAAAATCAATTTGTCTCTAGTTATTGACTTATTTAGGTTATTTCAATTGAAACGGGTTTTATGAGGAATTTTGAGGGGCGTTAAAAGACCTACTCTTTGTTTTTTTAATATTATATGCAATACAATAAAATCCCAACAAATTTGATCAAAGTCTCAAAATACAACTGAAGCTTAATAAAGCCTAAATTAAGAAATCAAATAAAATACTCTCACAGACACTTTGGAGACTCCAAACCTCTGCATAGCATTTATATTTTGGATTGAAGTGGTAATCATGAGGAGTGAGAATCCTGGGATTAGGAGTGTGGAGATGGAGTGAAAGTAGGTTGTTTACTTACATTGGAATGAGAGTGTGGAATTGAAACCAGAATTTAATTTATGTGTTTACATTGTCTTAGATTGAGAGTAAATGACTTTAAATTACAGTTTTATCATTATTTAAATATTATAATTTTTAATTAAAAATTAATAAAATTATATTTGAAAAATAAAATATTTAGTTTATTATATTTGTAAATTCATAATAATTATTAATATTCTTAATTATGTAAATCATAATTTTTTTATTAATTTTAATTTGAATTATGTAAATAAAAAATTATTAATAATAGGAACACAAATGATTATTATTGATAATATACAAAATTAATACTTTCTTACAATAAAATATTTATTATTATTAATTAAATAAATATAATACTATTATTTTTAAATAAATATAATAATATTATATTTTTAAATAAAGATAGAATATAGTAATATTATTAGTTCTCTATGGGTATAATAATATTATTTTTAAGTAATTTTAACTTAGAATAAATGTAAATTATTCTTTTTAACTAAATATAATAATATTAATTTTAAATATGTTTTATATTATTATTTTTAATAAATTTAATTTATATACATAATATAATATTATTATTTAAATAAAAATGATATTATTTATTTTATTTTAAATATAAAGGTAAAAAAGGAAGAGGGGGGAGTGGATTACCACTCCTACCCCTCATGAGAGTGGGAATCCTGCTTCTCACTCCAAATTTTGGTGGGGCCTATGGAGTGAGATTCACATTCCCCCTTAAAAATGATAAGTTAACACTGGAGTGAGAGGAATCTACACTCCTCATTCTCACTTTAGAAAGTAAACACTATATAAGAGTTTAAGAGGAGGAGGTATAGATCAACTCAACCAAGGGTGTGTTGACATGTAAAAATATTAAATGATTTAAATGAAAAATATTCAAATTAAATTATTTAAGATTTTTCATATTTTTTATTCCATAAGGTCATTATTCTTAAAATCTTTGTATTTCGTAGGATTACAATTCTTACTATATATATATAGTATTATTTATTTTCCAGCCAAAGTTTTTATTATTATTTTTTTCTCGTGGACTTCCAATATATACATGATACAACTTGGCTATTTGCCCAATAAAATAGCATAATTATTGATACAATAACCTCCCGGAGTGGTACAAATGGTTTGAATTTTCAACCCTATTTACGTCCATGGGGAAGAAATTGAATTTCAATTATATCATTAATAATACTAATAATAATAAGCTAACACAATATAGATATAATGAGCACAATTAAATTTGATCCTGTAATGCTTTTTGATATTTATTGACGTTCCGATTGTTACACGTTGAATTAAAATCTTTGGAGGAGAAAGAATAATAAAAGCCAATTATTGAAAATCCGTTTACGCTAGCCTGGCGTTGCAGCAACACATATTTGGGTTTGCATTTTGGGCCTTTCTCCGTAACGCGCAAAAAAACTTACTTGGGCCAGTTTGGGGCAGTTGCCAAGCAGCTGGGCTTTAATACCCAGCTGATTTTTTATTGTTTAATCTAACAAAATAGTTTATAATTTATAGGGAAAAGGACACAGAGATCCCCAACGTTTGAATAAGGGATACAAAACTCTCTAAAATTTTAAAAAAGATACTCAGACCCCCATTTGTTAACAGTAAATTATAATTTTTAAAGTATAATTACCATTATACCCTTATAGCATATTAAAAAATAATTGTTCATTGTCCAATTTATTCCTATATTATTAATAAAATTACGAATATAACTTCATTACCTTATATAACTTCATTACCCAATTTTTCCATTTAATTTTTATCAAATTTTCTCTTCAAACTAAATAAATTTAATCCATTGCTCAAAAATAAAAATAAATTAAATTGATTATTAATATAATAAAAATAACATATGTTTAATATAAAAATAACATATATTAAATTAAAATAAATTTAATTTATGGAGAATTTTTATTTTTAAGAAATTATCAATTTAATTTATATATAAGAAATTACAACAAATAACATATGGAGAATTGTCATTTTTATTATATTAATAATCAATTTAATTTATTTTTATTTTTGAGCAATGGATTAAATTTATTTAGTTTGAAGAGGAAATTTGATAAAAATTAAATGGAAAAATTGGGTAATGAAGTTATATTTGTAATTTTATTAATAATATAGGAATAAATTAGACAATGAACAATTATTTTTTAATATGATATAAGGGTATAATGGTAATTGCACTTTAAAATTATAATTTACTGTTAACAAATAGGGGTCTGAGTGTCTTTTTTAAAACCTTAGGGGGTTTTATGTCCCTTATTCAAACGTTGGGAGTCTCTATGTCCTTTTCCCTAATTTATATAACTAAATTTTAAATTGAATGAATTAAAAATGATATAATTTCAATAATTATGTTTGCAAATATCATTAATTTTTACCACAAAGCTATTGATTTACCAAACACCTAATAATAGACAGCTACAATTTTTCTTTTTCTTTTTTTTATAGCAATTGTTTTTTAAAAGTTATAGCAACTTAATTCCAAACAAATTCTTTATTAATCGGTTAGCTCTCGCTTATTTATCGAGGAGAACAACTTGTGTGAGCTTGGCACACTACCTCAATATGTGTTATGCCATGTGGTATAATAGTAGGTCTCACTTTGAGACTCATAAATTAAATATTAACATTAATGGGTCTCACAATAAAACTCACTACTCTATCACACGACAAAACAATATTTAGGTATTGTTAACATTGATTTGTCTTATAATTGTTGCTACAGAAATCTCTCTGATGGAACCGGACCCCGTCCTTGCCAAGACAGCTCATCCTCCCATCGAGGAGGATCGCTCAACAAAAAAAGCGAGATTTAGAAAAGATGAAGGTGACGAGGATACTTCCCCGTACATGTCTTTCAAGGATAAATTGATGGAGGAACATATAATAGCTGAGGAAAGATGGACTTCAATACACTATGTTTTGTCGCTTAGTGCATTAGAGAATTTTTTTTTTTGGGTCTTTTAGCTCAGCCTGAATGATTTTAAAGTACAGATGTGTGCATCTTATCGATACTCCCTATTTGAATAATTTGGATTTATTTTACTTTATGGGTTTTTCCATGCTCTTTCTTTTAATTCGACTTATAATAAAATTTGAACTGTCATTATACATTTATAACTGACTGCCCAGTTCTATTTGCGTTGTTTAGAGTGGCATTTAAAGACGAGCTTATCTGCCATGCTGTTGGATGGTATACTAGAGATATTATTTGGAAAATGATGGCTGATCTTAAATATTTCTATCATGGGAATTTGGATTATGATTAAGAGGAAGGCGAGACTGAGAGAAGGTATATCATTATAGTTCTTTTGGTAAATCACTAAATGCTTCAAATAATTTGGCTTGAAATGTTAGTGTATTCATTAGATAGGGATGTTGATAACTCTATGAAATAAGAGTTATCATGACACTTTTAAACTTAAATCAATAATACTTAGAGAGTAAATAATATGTTTTCATTGCATTTTTATTATATTTTGCATAAACATTCATCTTAATTTATTCGTAATAAATTTTGTTTGATTTAGAATAATTTGTGTGCTAAATCATATGCATAATTGTAGGTATCTGGAAGCCCAAATTTCAAGGAAGGAATGCTGATACAATAGGCTTGCAAAAACTAGAAAAGAACTTGGCTACAAAAGAATTGAAACAAATCTGGAACAATGCAGTTGCTGTAACTATTGTTGTAGCAATCCTGGAACAACGACAGAGAAAATTTTGCGCGGGATAATTACATAATTGCAATCTGCAGTTTCCTAATCTGACTTATGTGCAACCTAGGATTCTGTTTACCATAATTTTTAACTATAAAAGAAGCACACATCATAGGAAAAAGGGAGGGCCGTCACCCAAGGATAAAAACAAAAAAAAATTATAAAAAAAACAAAAGAAAAACAAGATTCAAGAGAGAGATTAAGGGCTGCACAAGAGGAAAAATTACAGAGATCAATTAGGAGCTCAATCATTTTTATCCTTTTCTTATTTTCGTGTTTTCTATTTATTCATGAGGATGTGTTTCATTGCTGAAACTTTGTTCTTTATTTTTCTTTTACAAACCATGAACTAAATTAATTTGTAGTTAAGTGATAAACAATCTTGATGGTTTATTGACTAAAAATATGAGTTGCTGCATGTTGCAGTAGCATTTTGTTTTGATAGCATTTATTTTTATTTATTATTTCGGCTGATCACCCATTTAATAATACAAGCTAGGAGAGAGCCACAAAAGGGCATATCTTAGTGGAACATATCAAAGCAATACTTGATCTTAAATTGGGTTTTCCGGATTGAGTTTTACTTGAGTCCCAAAAGGGTCATGCTTGATTTAAGATTAGTAATGAACTAGACATAGAGATTTACCTTGTAGGGTAAATAGAACCTAAACGTGTAATGTTATACTTTATGTTAGTAAAATAACTTATCACTGTTAGGTTGCATATAGATATAAGATATCCAACATGCGACGGTTGAAGATGCATAAGGATTATGTCCAGTGTTGTAGCAAATATTACAGCAACCGAGCCAACCATTAGAAAATAGTCAAGACCATTAAGAGAGTTTATTCACTCAACTACTCTATATTCTCATTGGTTTTATCATTGAGTTTGACGAGATAATTTACTTTGTTACATTTTATTTATTGCACTTTTATTTTAATTAGTATATTAGTTACATTAATTATTTTATTTTAATTTAGAACAAAATCTGCACTGTTAAAATTGTTGTAGCAAGCCTGATAACATCAATCCTTGTGGAGATAATCTTGAATACTTATCATTATATTACTTGTTGTGTACACTTGCACATTAACACTAATAGCATTAGTATTTATACCCAACAGATGCTCAGGCAGTAGGATGAGAGTTATCCAGAATGGCCAGTTGCAATAAATCTTCAATTGTGTGGCTCAGGATTCTTAGATTGGAGTTCTTTACTATACTTTGTTGGTTTGGGAATCTTTATTACTGTACGTTGTTAGTTTGAGAAAGATAACTCTTTTTAATTTCAATTAGGAATTTCTCTATGTGAATGTTTCAAGAAACTTAATTATTATGTAAGCAAATGTTTCCTGTTGGAGGCTTGTTAACTCAGTACATATGGCAAGGCCTGCTATATTGCCTTTTTACTATAATGGGATTGAGCGAGGATCATGTGGGTTTTTTAAATTTTTTCTTGATTATTTGTTTGCATTCAGCCGGGTTTTATATACATATATTTTTTTAGGGTCATTTGCTACAATGTAAATACAGAAGGTGTAAAAACTTGAACTTGTTTCTTACTGGTTAATGTTTAAATAATTTATAGAAAGTTATTTTAGTGCTGAGAAAATAAAATAAAAATGAAAAGATTAAGTAAATTGTTAAATAATTAACATCTATTTAACATAAAAAAATATTTGAACATAATTATAATATTGCAACTCTTTTAGTTAAGATACTAAATATTAGTATTTACGATATATTAGAACAAATGAGTAATTAGTGAAAGTATGCAAAAGGACACAGGGCAACAATGCCCTCACACATGAATGTCTATGGCACAATTTTAACACAACATTAAGAGCACGTCGGGCTAATTAGTATATGGCCCACACAAGAGGAAATCTAATGCAGGTTTTGGCAAAACACAAAAAGATATATACAATTTCCTTTCTTTGCCATTTTTTCCTCTTCAAATATCCTATAAAAAAAAGACTACCCCATTGTTACATTATATAGGTTAGGATATTCTTAATTCCCAAGTAAATTTATTTATCCACCTATACAAAAGTAGAAAATTTATTAAATAAGATAGTGCGATACCTTGGTGTCCAAAGGCTGACACAATTTAACATAATTGGCTTCCTCTTTTCTTCTCTTCTCAAGGAATTATACTTCCAATTTATTAATTTCAATCTGTAAATCATTAAAGAGTCATCAACCTCATCTTGTTGTCAAGTGTTTGAGCAATTAGAAAAATGAACAAACCATGAAGGGTGCTAAATACACCCAACGACATAAAGGAAAAACCAAAGTTAAAGAAAACAAACATGATATTTATAATGATGTCAAATTTGCCATTTGAGGCACTGACTAAGTTTATTACAATTATAAAGTGAGTTAAAAATTAGCAATATAATGTATACCCACATTGCCGAGGGAAGTTTTAGGGAACTGTCTGCTGTACTCAATATAGTTTTCCGTTTTAAGGCATTGGTCAATATTATTAACAAGATAATCATAAATCATTTACTATATTTGCTATAGCATTTTGTTTTGATAGTATTTATTTACATTCATTATTTTGCCTGATTGCCCATTTAATGATACAAGCTAAGAAAGAGCCACAAAAGAGCCTATCTTAGTGGAACATATCATAATAATACTTAGTTTTAAATTGAATTTTCTGAGTTGAGTTTAATTGATTCCAAAAATGTCATACTTAATATAAAATTAGTGATGAACTAGATATATGAATTCACATTGTAAGGTAAATAAAACCTAAACATGTAATGTTATATCTAATATTGGCATAACAATTGATCACTGTTAGGTTGCAAAAAGATATAAGATATCCAACAAGCGACATCTGATGATACATACAGATTCTGCCAAGTGCTTAAGTAGATGCTGCAGCAACTGCACCTAAATTTAGATATAAGATATCCAACAGGCGACCACTGAGGATACATACGAATTCTGCCAAGTACTTAAGCAGATGCTGCAGCAACCGCACCTAAATTTAGAAAAAATAGTTAAAACCATTAAGAGAGTTTAATCAAACAATTACTTCATTCCTATTGATTTTATCATTGCGTGTGACGTGAAGTTTACTTTCTACGTATTCATTTATTGCATTTTATTATGTAGTTTGTTAGTTTAATTGTTCACTCTATTTTCAATTAAGGCAAAATTACACTGTTTAGATTGCTATAGCAATTCTGAAAACATCAATCCTTGTGGAGACGATTTTGAACACTTATCATTATATTACTTGTTGTGTATACTTGCACATTGACACCAATAACATTTGAGTTTATAGCAACAATTAATTAGATGAAGAAGCTGGAAAAAGAATCATGACTTCAAGAAAAAAAATGAGTTTAAATACATGTAATGGTGAATTTTAGGGAGATTCAAGCAGCAGGGGAATGTGTAGTGCTTTTAATTATGATGTTTTGAATAATCCTTAGAAGAAAAGTGAAATCAATGTGAGATATGTAACAACATATTCTGCTCTGACTGTGCACTTAGGGGCCATTAAAGGATGCATAGCACCAAAAGAAGCTTCATGGTGATGCTTGAAGCAGAGGTTCATGGTGATGTTGGGTCTGAGCCATGGTTTGCTGAAAAACAGCAGCACCAACATGAGCCACTGCTGAGCGTGGTGGCCTACTAAGACATATGAAGCCACACCTAGGTGTAGTATTTAATTACTTGAACGATAGTTCATAAAATACTTTGCAAGTTAGAAATTAGAATTGTTATTTTTGAACCTAGTTACTGCTCTTAAGCTTTAGTATATTTTAGATAACATTTGAACTGGTTACTCTCCATTATTGAATAAGTAGGGCTCATTAATACACTTTTTCATAGGGAATTTTGATACTGTAATAGGGAGTTTGACTTTCTTGTTACAACATGATTTATCAACATAATGGATAAGCATTTTTGCTTATTTTTAATAAATTATGTTGTTTTAGAATAACTGTGTGCTTAGATTATATGAATAATTGTAGGTGATTGGAGGCTCGAATTTCAAGAGAGGAATACTGCTACAATAGGCTTGAAACGAAAAGAACAAGACAATAGAAAAATAGAATCAAGTCTGGAACAATTGTTGTAGTTGTTGTAACAACCATTTTTGTAGTAGTTTGGGAACAACAGCAGAAGATTTCGCACAGAATACTAGCAGAATCGCGATATGAAGTTTCCAAATATTGCAGATTTGAGCCTTGAGTTTTCATTTACCCTAGTTTTCAACTATAAAAAGAAACACACGCATTAAAAAACAAAAGAGGGAGGCCGTAAATCACAATCAAGAAAACTAAGAAAGCAATGAAGAAGGAAAAGAATTGAAGAGAAAGAAGCAAGTCTGCACTAATAATAATTTTGCAGAATAATTGAGATTCAACTTTTCTCTTTCTTTTCGTATTTCCTTGTTATTTCTTTGGTCAAAAAGATGTACTTGCCAGCTGGAGTTTTGTTGCTTGTTTTTCTCTTACATGAACTAAATTTAATTGTAGTTGAGTGACAAATAAATCTAGATGAGTTCTTGATTGATCATATGAGGTGTTGCACGTTTGCTGTAGCATTTTGCTCTAATAAATTATATAACATTCATTATTTTGGTTGACCTCTCATTTAATGATACAAATTATGAGAGAGCCACAAAATAGTTTGTCTTAATGGAACATGTTAGAGCAATATTTGGTCTTAAATTGAGTTTTCTGGGTTGAGTTTAACTTAAGTCTAAAAAGGGCTATATTTAATTTAAGATTAGGAATTCACTTTGTAGGGCAAAGAGAACATAAGCATGAAATGCCATATCTTACGTGGACATAACAGTTGGTCACTGTTAGGTTGCATAATGATATAAGATGTCCGACATGCGACAGCCGAGGATGCATGAGGATTCTGCTCAGTGCTGCAGCAGATGTTGTAGCCACTAAACTTAACAAACACAACACACTCAGCCCCATAATGAGAGTTTGATCACTCAACTACTCTACTCTCTTTGATTTACCTTTTCGTCTAGCATGGATTTCTTTTCATTGCAATTTATTTTGTTGCATTTTTCATTTTCATTAGTTACGTAATCTTATTAATTCTGTTAAGTTGATTTAAAAGCAAGATTATATTGTTGAAATTGCTATAGCAATTTTTGTAGCATTAATCCATGTGGAGATGATCTTGATTATTCATCACTTTATTGTTGTGTACGGTTGCATATTGGCACCAATAACGTATGAATTTATACCAACAGTCATCATCATTCTCTCATTCTTTTATGCTAAAACTTAAAGAATATAACAAAAAGGCTGGACCTTTGTGTTGGATTTTCTCGTGGTTGTTTTATATTTAGAGAATCAAAATTATTCAAATATCCCAATTGAAGTTGGCTATTTAGACACCTACCTCCAAAGCCCACTAAACGCAAACCCTACGTGCTGGAAATTCATTTGGAGTGGTGCAACCAGATTTAAGAAGCTTTACCTTGTTAATTGGGCCACTTTGTGTTAGTCGAAAGAGTATGGGGGTCTTAACTTAAAAGATTTACAGCTTATGAATGATACATTGTTGATGAAACTTGGTTGGAGTATTTTGACTTCCTCAAATAAGTTTTTGGTTCAATTGGTCTGCTCTAAATACGACTTTGATCCTATGTCCCTGACCCCAACTTTGCCCACCAGATATGGCTCTTATCTCTGAAAGGCTCTTAGGAAAATTTGACATCATGTTATTGGTGGCATACGGTGGAATGCGGGAAATGGATTGAAAGCTAACTTTCCGTGGGATATTTGGGCATTGGATGTGCTACTTTATGCCCTCTCTATTGTCCAAATTCTTGAAGACCTTGTTAATAGTCCTGTTGCTGAATTTGTCTCGTCTAGTGGAATGTGGAATTAAACCTTATTTGGCCATATTCTTCTTAATCATGCTTTGTTGAAAATTGCGGCTATTAAGCCTCCTAACCTTGGCAGCACGTGTGATCAGTTCTTTTAAGCCTTTTTAAACTCTGGTTCTTTTTCGGTTAAGTCAACTTAACAATATCCTTAGTAAATTTCTTTTAATGAGAAGGATACTAACTAGAATCTTATCTGGAAATGGAAAGGACCCCAGCGTATCAAAAAAATTTTTTGGCTTGCTATCCATGGGAGATTAAAATGCAAAGCAGAGCTTTCTCGAAGGCACATAATTTTCGATAGTACATGTCCTTACTACTTGAGGCTTGTCGAAGATGTTATTCATGTGTTGCGTGATTGTGTTGTGGCAGAGAGGATTTGAAGCTTGTTTCGACCTAGTAATATTTATAATAATTCTTTCAAATTCCCCTTCGTAAGTCGATTATGATGAACTTGAAGAATAATGACCTTTGGAATGAACGTTGTGCATGGTCATGCAATTTTGGAGTAGCCATTTGGAGAATTTGGTTTTGGTGCAATAAAGTGATGTATGTGTTAAGAATATGTGATGACAATTTGAATTCGTTAAGTTAGTTATAGTGACGTGGCAGTCCAATCAGCAAAGTAGTTGCTAGCTTGTTAGTTTGTTATTATGTTTCTTAGAAAGATGTAATACACGTGAAGATGATGTATGTGTTGAAAAGATTATGGACAACAGTATATAAGCTTGTAATCTCATTTGTTAATATGTTGAATAAAAAATGAATTTCCTCATATAAATTTTCTCTGGTTTTCACTCAAATTTTCTTAGTAACCAAACATTATAAATCAGCTGATCAAACTCTAATTTGGTATCAGAGCCTTGAATCACTTTTCGTTCATGGCTTCTTCAAGTCTTAGTACAAATGTTTCTTCCTCAATTTCAACATTTACTTTCACAACACCAATCAAGCTTGATAGATCGAATTATACTATATGGAAATCTCATATCCTTTCAGCCATTCGAGCAAATGATCTGGAAGACTTTCTTGATGGATCTTGTACTTGTCCAAACCAGCTGCTGACTAATGAATCAACGAGCACAAATGTTGCTGTCATCTTAGAAAATCCTGCTTACACTACTTGGAAAAGGCAAGATCAGATGATCTTGAGCTGGCTTTTATCTTCAATCAGTGTGGAGATCTTGAGTATTGTGGTAAATTCTAAAACTTCTCAAGAACTTTGGATAAGTCTAGAGGAACAGTTTGGATCTGAAACAGCTGCTAAGAAAGTGCATTTAAAGATGTTGCTAAATAATCTTAAGAAAAGATCCATGTCAATGACTGAATATTTTTATAAACTGAGGTTAGTAACTGATGAATTAACAATGGCTGGAAGTCCAGTTAGCTCTCTTGACTTCATTACACATTTGATCTCAGGTCTAGGACAGCCTTACTATCCTGTTGTGGTTTATATTGAGGCAAATGTTCTTAAAATGAGCATTAATGAGGCTTATTCTATGCTGCTATCTCATGAAGCTAAGCTTGAGAGTAATCATTCTAGTACAATTAAGGAAACTAAGTTAAATTTTAGTGCTAATGTGGCTCATACTGGTAATAATCAGAAGAAGTCAGTAAATAATGCTAATTGGAATACTAATAACCAGGGAAATTGGAATGGAAATTTTGTGAATAGAAATGGAAATGGTAATTTTAACAACAAATGAGGTTATGGATCTGGCAAAGGTGGCTATATGGAACAAAATTCAGGGAGAAGCTGATTTGGAAATCAAGGAAGAGGTTCAAACTCTGGTGGTTTTAATGGAAATACTGGTGGATTCAAAGGAAATGGTATTTTCAATAGTGGAAATCCTGGATTCTCTGATGGTTTTGGTAGAGGAGGTGACAGAGGAAACATTACTTGCCAAATTTGTTGTAAACCAAATCATTCAGCTGTTGATTGCAAAATCAAGTTCAATAGGAATTTTTAATTCACACCGGATTCTCAACCAGTGTGGATTTTATATTTAAGGATATCATTTCTAAAGAAGAGGAGATACATAGAGTGGCTAATATTTTTGAAAACATAATAATAAAGTGGAGAAATTTTTTAGTCGGGAACTTCTAGCCTGACCTTTTTTTAAGTTAAACATGGATGGAGCTAGAAAGTCGTCGGGAGTAGCATCTGTTGGTGGCTTAATCAGGAATTCTCTTGGTGAATGGATAAAAGGTTTTGGAATGAACATTGAGATATCTTCGATCACAATGGCTGGACTTTGGGAATTATATCAAGGACCTTCTTTAGCATGGAATAAGGGTATTCGGATGCTTCAAATTGAAGTTGACAACTTGTGTGTTACTTAATTGTTGCAGATCAAAGAGGGCTGCCATAATGTTTATTCCCCTCTTGTTAGAAGCATCCAGGAACTTTTATCTCGTAATTGGTAGGTTTTGTTGTGTTATGTTTATTGTGAAGCTAATTTTACGACTGATTTCCTTGCGAATTATGCTCTATCGCTGCCTATTGGTCTTCATATTCTTAGCATGAGAACTACTTTTCCTCGTTCTGTTTCAGCCTTAGTTTACCAAAAAAAAAACAATATTTAAGTTGTAGGCAAGTCTTAAATAAGTATTTTTCATTGCCAAGAATAACACATTAATTTACAAAAATACTAAAAGGGTAGAATTATCAAAATAATAGGTTAGATCCAAAAGCTTAACCGTGAAATCCATGATCCAAACAATAGGCATAGCATTTAAGTCTAATTTACAACATTATCCTCTTGATCTTGTGCAAGAAAATATGCAACAGTGAGGAAGGGCTACGTGGAAACTAGCACCAGCTAGCTCTAAGTCCATACTCAATTATTACTTGATCAATAAACTTATTTAGCAAAAAGCTTGGGGCAGAGCAAAATGGCAAGCGCATGCAAGCGTGGGAACCATGAATGAAAAGCTTGTGTAATTGGAAAGTATCAATTAAGCCTAATCTGTGTTTAGCCCCACGACAAAAATGGCTCGCCCCCAGCAAGCTTCAGCATTACAATCAGTTTACGACTTCCGAGATATAAAAAAAAGAAGAGTTGATCAAGATTGACCCAAATGTTGCGATGCATCATTTAGCTTGTTCGTAAATCAAAAGAATGAGCAAGAAACAATCAATTTTTTTTTTTTAAAAAAGAAAAAATTTCTTGAATACCCAAATACAAACTTCGCCATAACGCTCAATCTGTCTGCTCAGTGGCGTGATACGTGGCGTAAACAGTCCCACTGCTGGCTTCAACAAAAGCAGCATGATATTTGATCGATGCACATCAGTCTACCTCAACAAATCAAAAGCTTTTAAGGCTCTTTTTTTTTCTTTTGATGATACGATATGATGCATCCATCTCTCCTAAAGCGTTGAAATAAAGCTTCAGTACTAATTAGATTTGGCAGTGGGCCGGTTTTGCTGTGCTCTGATAGTTTCATGTGGGGGCTATTTTTATGTCATGCTCGATTCTGTTTGTGTCTATTGTTTTACTTTTACTTAGGGTTAAACGAAGAAGAATCAATCATAATAAATGCTTGCTCAAATTTTACTGCACACTTGCATTCTATTTCTGCCCCCCCATCTTCAAATCTGGCCACTCACTCATTATCCTCTTGCTGGCAAGAAAACCCTATTTATGGTATCGAATCTAGCATTTAAGTACATGAAGATACACAAGCTACCTATATCCTACACACATTTACGTTGTGATTTTCACATTAGATTGTAAATACTAAATTGACTCAAGAAATAGGATTTTGATAGATTTACTAGCAATATAAATATTTCAAAAAAATTAAAATAACAAAAAAAATTAAAATACTTGGTCGAAAACATCTTTTTAAATATGATACGTATTTCAACATTTTTATAAGAAAAATTAACTATCCAATAAAAATACAGTGAAATACGACGTAATTAAACACTAGCCAACTTTAAAAGACCAACGTTTTTGTTTTTGAAGCGAGCAAAACGATTTTCCTTCGGTTGATTTATTTATCATTTATGATTTATGAGCCATTCCAGCGAACTTCTTTCCTTTTTTGTTTTAATGGGATCTCATTGGTCAAAATAACGATTTTATAACTCGCTGTAATATCCTCCATTTGTCTCTCTCTTTTTTTTTTTTTAAACACAGTTCCTGCAAGGAGAATAATTCTTGTCTTTTTGTTACTTACAAATATCAAAACAAAGGAACTGCGCCTCGCATGTCAAATCAAAATGCACATGCCAATTAATCAAGACGAGCTCACTAATAAAATAGTCTAAATTAGGGATCTGTTGGGATTATATCATATTTTTAATATTTATGCTCAAAATTAACGAGTCAAATTCATTTCTAAATATATATATATATATATATAAGATGTTTCTTTTTATTTATTTATTTATTTTTTAAAACAACGTGAAAAAAGAAAGGTAAGTTACGTATGTGCATCAGTGAGTGGTTACTTGCCTAACCCATAAAACAAAACAAAATAAAATAAAAAAGACAGAAGAATGAATTATATTTTACAATGATGCGGCTGCTTTTTAATTTTAATCAAGTTATTACACTAAAGACGCAAGCATCGCAAAAAGAGAAAGCCGGTTGTTAGAGAGTCATATGAGACCCACTTGGTGTACAGCGCGCCGCTGCACAAAGAAGACAGTCAACAGAGTCCTGGCTGATTTCAATTCCTTGCAAATTAAAGAGACAACATTTGGCATATTTTCTCTTCTTATTCCCCCCCACTCTTTTTTGGGCTCTTCCAATCTGTCCCTGTAAATTCCATTCATTCTAAATCTTCCTCCATATTTTGTTATTGTTTCTTTCATGTCCTTGTTAGTTCAAAGGGTCAACTTTGAGGTGTAGACATTTGCATATTTACAAATATATATTTGAGGCGGACTTCATCAATTAGCTATAATTAAAAAAAGGATAAAAACTCATTTAGTCCCTGTATTTTAAGTTTAGTATCTATTTGGTCCCTATATTTTTAAAAATACCTCGAAACATCCCTGCCGTTAAAATATTGATACCCCTACTGTTACTTTTTATTTCTTTTGGCTTACTTTTACAATATTACCCTTTTATAATAATTTTTTTGTTTGGACATTAATAAAAAAAATAATTAAATTACCAATTTAACCATTAAAAAATTATATTAAATTTTAATTGTCAAAAATTAAATTGTTACTTTTTATTGTTTTTGTCTTATTTTTACAATATTACCATTTTCTAATATTTTTTTAGACATTAATAAAAAGAAAATAATTAAATTACCAATTTAACCCTAAAAAATAAAAAAATTTATACTAATTTTTAATTGTAAAAAATTATATGCAAACTACTAAGTGTGCAAATGGTACTTACAAAAAAAGTAATATAATTTTTTTTTATTTTCTAGGGTTAAATTAGTAATTTAATTATTTTCTTTTTATTAATGTCCAAAAAAAATTATTATAAAAGGGTAATATTGTAAAAGTAAGCCAAAAGAAATAAAAAGTAATGGTAGGGGTATCAATAGTTTAACGGCAGGGATGTTTCATGGTATTTTTAAAAATATAGGGACTAAATGAGCTTTTACCCATTAAAAAATAATTTTTAAATAAACTATAGCTAGTTACTTGGTTTAGTTTTCTTTTTAATTACTTAGTTTAACTATAATTTTATTTATGAGTATCATCATCAAATCCGAACATGACACTTAAACGATGCAGACATCCACGTTAAAGAATGACTGATAATATATTATATTATATTATATTATATTCACCCTAAGGATTACCTCAAAATTTTCCCTACTTATTTATCAAACTCTATTTAAATAATTCAATTTTCGTAGATATAGAAAATATGACTAAATAATATTCGCAAATAAAGATGTACATTGTCACACACACCATTTAGTTTGTGTGATCCTCACATATATACTTTAAATTTGTACGGAAAAGTCTATATCATATTCGTAAATAAATAACATTTGAAATAAAGATATATATTGTCACATTCACCATTTAGTTTGGTGAGCCTCACCTATATACTTTAAATTTGTAAGGAAAAGTCTAAGTTTCAAATATAATGACATAATTTTTTTTAATAATTTATTTAGAGAGATTTTTCTTATTATGATTTTCTAAAATTCATTCCATACTACTATATAATGTATTAAGTTATTGTTTTTGCTGTTATATTTTTTCATTATATTGATCGAGGTTGCTCTCAACATGCTTTTGATCGTATATTGACATTCTGCATAATGCTTTTAATTGTTGTTTTGATTATTATATATTAGCATTTGTCTAGGCTCGTCCTCACAATTTCCAAAGTGAAAAATTATAGGATTTAATAAATAGAAGTTTTGGTGTCAGAATACAATTTTCTAAAACCTAAAGGGCCTTAAAGTAAACCGAATTTTTTAATCCAGCTTGCTATCATTCTGTCCCTTTTCTAGATGTTAGTTAAAATAACAACCCCAAAATGGAAAAAAAAAAAAAAAACAAATTCAAGCAATAAAAGAGAGAATTAAAAAATCTAAGAAACAAATGAATCCTCTTAACCCCATCCTATCTCCCCGCTCGTTGCCCCCGTCCCGTTCCGACCGTTCGTCCTTCCCCCTTCGCTTCGCTTAGCCGACAACCTTCACAGACCCTAAAGAACACGAGAATTAAATATTCTAAAAAAAAAATTAAATTAAAAATTAAATAAACACGCACTACAAAAATATCAAAAGACTCAAAAAAAAAAAAAATATCACTCTCTTCAAAACAGCATCACTTCATTTCCCTTTCACACTCTCACTCTCACATTCCCCTCCAGCCTCTCTGTTGTGGTCATGCTATAATGTGAAACCGTAACCAACTAAACAATTTAGTTAGGGTTTTTGTTAGATCCGTACGGTAATCAACTTCACTTGTGTTACCTAATGGGAAATTGCTGCAGATCTCCGGCGGCCGTCGCCAGAGAAGACGTTAAATCGAACTATTCGAGTCACGATCACGCCCGCAAAGAAGCTGGCGCCAACAAGAAGCAGCCGATTACTGTGCTGGCCGGAGTGCCTAAGGAGAACATCGAGGATAGGTATCTAGTCGACCGCGAGCTCGGCCGCGGCGAGTTTGGGGTTACGTACTTGTGTATCGACCGGGACACGCGCGAATTGCTCGCGTGCAAGTCGATTTCGAAGAGGAAGTTGCGGACGGCGGTGGATATCGACGATGTGAGGCGTGAGGTGGCGATTATGAAGCACCTGCCGAAGAATTCGAGTATTGTGAGCTTGAAGGAGGCGTGTGAGGATGATAATGCGGTCCATTTGGTGATGGAGCTGTGTGAGGGCGGAGAGTTGTTTGACCGGATTGTGGCAAGAGGACATTATACGGAGAGAGCGGCGGCGGCGGTTACCAGGACGATTGTGGAGGTTGTGCAGTTGTGTCATAAGCATGGTGTGATTCACAGGGACTTGAAGCCGGAGAATTTTTTGTTTGCTAATAAGAAGGAGAATTCGCCCTTGAAGGCTATTGATTTTGGACTCTCTATATTCTTTAAGCCGGGTGAGATTCTAACTATTAGGTTGTTTTTGCTAATATGAATTATTTCATTTAATTTGATCAGGTTTTGTGAGTTAATGATATACTATATCTAGCCGGAGTTGCTCGATTTGTTTTTAGTATTTTATTTAGTGCTTGTTATGAGTATGTGAGTTGGAATTGATTTGCGTTTATGTTGAAAGTACAAAGGACGTTGTTGCGGACACTCGGCACCCTTGATTAAAGATATACATGAGATGTTTGTTAGTGAAATGTAGGTGCTAGAGCTGGGATTTGGAAGTGTGGCAAAGTTTCCATTGGAAGTTCAGTGAGGTCAGAGCTGGTTTAGCTTTAGTGAAGGGACTGATGAGGGATTGGGTTTCTTGCAAGTTAATAGGAGTTTCAAGAGGGTGCCAAGATGCTAAACAAGAATAGTATGATGAAAGAATTGAGGAGTATGTTATTAAATGCTTGCAGATCATTTTGTTGTTCATGATGACTGTTTATGCATTCACTGATGGTTGTATGGTCTACTGGTAAGCCTGATGTTTGGAGAGCTTTGTAGCTGGGAGGTTAGTGATTCAGTGTCTTGCGTAATTGAATTTGTTAAAATCCTAGAGTGGAGCTTTATTCAGCTGACACAATATGAATTTGTTTCTTAATCTGGCTTTCTTATTGAATGATTGAACAATTAAACCAGCTTGACAGAGCTAGTTAAGTGAAAGAATGAGTTTTTACCCTTAATTGGAAACAGTGCCACCACTCCTGTGCAAGTAATTTTCTTACACCCATCAACAGGCACTGGCATTGTAGATCTAGTCTTAGTAGGATACATTTATCTTGCTCAGTCACACTCTTGTATCATTGTTCACCACATCATTGAGAATCGTAGGTATGTATTTCTGTTTTATTAAGCTTTAGCTTGTAAATACTATTGGGTGGTGAGTGGCTAAGCACAGGAGAGATTGAAGGTGGTTGGCTGATGATTCAGAACCATAGATTTTATGATAACTACTGTCATATTTGCAGAACCGTAGATTTTGTAGTATCCTTGTTTTTGTCAATTATGGTTGTTGGGCCCGCTATTTTAACACTGAAAGAGTGCTTTTGATTGCTTAAACTTCACATTTCCAGGTGAGAGATTCTCTGAAATTGTTGGGAGTCCCTATTACATGGCTCCAGAGGTGCTTAAGCGGAATTATGGGCCGGAAATAGATATATGGAGTGCAGGAGTCATACTTTATATTTTGTTGTGTGGAGTTCCCCCATTTTGGGCTGGTATGAATATTCTTAGTTCTGTCTATACTTGCCTTTGCATTATTATTATCTATCTTTTTTTTTCCTTGTTTTCTGCTTAACCTAAAGTGCACTTTCATGCAGAATCTGAACAAGGGGTTGCTCAGGCTATTCTTCGTGGGCTAATAGATTTTAAACGGGATCCATGGCCAAATGTTTCAGAGAGCGCTAAGAGTCTAGTCAGACAAATGTTGGAACCAGACCCAAAGCTTCGACTAACAGCGAAGCAAGTGCTTGGTAGTTTTCATCTCTTTTATGATGTATTTGAATGTTTAATGTTTTCTGTGCATCCAAGCATGTTTTTCTTTTTCTTTGTCCCCGATGGAGGGGTGTGGTTAAGTTGGTGCGGTGGTCACACATCCTAGTTTCAAATCTTACCTATGTTAAAAATTCTACATGCTACTTGTGATGATCATGCATTACATCTGAATCTTCAGCGTTTTGAGAACCATATACCTGCTTGCAGCACTACAGTTTCACTGGAATTACATCTTTACGAGGTTACATGTGCTATTGTTATATGGTTTGATATAGGTGCTGGAGTACTTTATCTTGGCTAATTGTTCCAACTTGCGTCAAGTTTTTTGTTGATTGATTGTGAGCTTTAGAGATAGTTTTTGTTTGTTATTACAAGTGATAGGTAATTGTAATCGTATAAACTAGAGGACAGGGATTAATTTTATGAAATTCGACGATGTTATTATTGGTGCTAGCTGATACATTTTACACGTGCCTTATAAATGTTGATTTCATTTGTCTAATGAATATTTTCTTTCCTTTTGGCAGAGCATCCTTGGCTCCAAAATGCTAAAAAAGCTCCAAATGTTCCTCTTGGTGATGTTGTCAGGTCAAGGCTTAAACAGTTTTCGATGATGAACAGATTCAAAAGAAAAGCCCTTAGGGTTGGTTGATGCAAAAAGTTCTACCATTAGATTCTTTATACAGTATTGCTTTTCCATGACAAGTTTTTAAAAATGGTTCTGTTAATTAGGTTATTGCTGAGTTCTTATCTGTTGAAGAAGTTGAAGACATCAAAGAAATGTTCAAGAAGATAGACAGTGATAATGATGGAGTTGTTTCAACTGATGAATTGAAAGCTGGCCTTCGAAATTTTGGCTCCCAGCTTGCTGAGTCAGAAGTTCAGATGCTTATTGAAGCTGTGAGTGTACTTTCTCTTTACATATGTCCTTCCATCAGTGGTCCCTACCATTCAACAAATATCTAGTGAGACCAGACATTGGATACTGGCAATTGATAGAATAGGACTGCATATAACCACAATGTCCATAGCTGGCTAACTTAAGTTGACTAGTATTTATCACACTGTTAAGCAGTTCGGCCTTCCTATGGATCCCACCCATGTGTTATGTTTGACTCACGCAAAACTGATTACCTTAGATGTCACATGTTTCATGCAATCAAACTATGATGTGGCTGTGGTGCTTGAATTTACTGTCCCTGCCTTCCTTTAGGCAAATTTATTGATCATTGATAATGCATGTTCACCAGTTCCAATTTTCCACGTCTCTAAAGCACTCTACTAGGACAATCGTATCATTCATAAATATATATTAAAAGTCTGTAAAAATAATCCACTTTTACAGATAATTGAAAAAGAAAATAATTTATGCTCCAAAAATCTATCTGCACTTTGGAGGTTGAGGATACATTTTTGTTGGTGATTTGCCTATTGCTACGTCTTTTATGTAGGATGTGTATTTAATGAAAAATGACCAAAATGTCTTGGAAATCATTCTCTGTTGCTGATTCTATACACATTCTTAGGATGCTATTGATTCTATTCTTAACAATCTTACAATGCAAGTAACCCCTTTCTCATTTTCTGTTTCCTGTTTTTGGCATCATGTTGATCAGTTGTAAGCATTAGGTGTACCTTTTAACAGAAGCTATATTCTTGCCATGTGACTCATTTTGTGCGGCTGAAATATTCAGGATGGATCAGATATATCTAGAATTTGAAAAGAGATGATGCATTGTTGGTCAAACATGTGTGTTCTTTATAAACATTACTGTTTTATTTGGGGGTAAAAAAATTACGTTATGGAAGAGTATAATGATGTAAGAATAATATACGCATGATCATTACCTCTATTCTGTAAACAACTGCAGATTATTTGTTGCTGGTGTTTGCTTATGCTTCTTCAGTCTTCCTCTGTCCTTGCAACGTAGGTTAATTTTGAAAACTTCAACTTTCTGTTTTGAATGGGATGTGTTTGTTGACAGGTAGATACTAACGGGAAAGGAACATTGGACTATGGGGAATTTCTTGCCGTCTTGCTCCATCTACGAAGAATGGCCAATGATGAGCATCTCCACAAGGCTTTCTCCTACTTTGACAAGGATGGAAATGGTTATATTGAGCCAAATGAGCTCCGTGATGCATTGATGGAAGATGGAGCAGATGACTGTACTGATGTAGCAAATGACATCTTCCAAGAAGTTGACACAGACAAGGCAAACATTTCATTTTTTTCTCCTTTTTCCTGCTGTCGAATGCGTTATTGATTCAACAAAACTCCGTCTGATATCATTGTTCCATAAATGCAGGATGGCCTGATAAGCTATGATGAATTCGTGGCCATGATGAAAACTGGAACCGATTGGAGAAAGGCTTCTCGTCATTACTCAAGAGGAAGATTCAACAGTTTGAGCATCAAGCTGATGAAAGACGGTTCCCTAAATTTGGGAAATGAGTAGGCATGTATGTGTTCCAAACTGTGGTCGTTCATTAACCCAAGTGCGGGATCGTTCCCTGTACACCGTGAACTTTCTTCCTTTGATGATTCATTATTGGGGCACCTGATAAAATGACTCCTTTTTCGGTGGTGGTTTGGGAGGATCATGGAGGACGGGTAACCTTATTTGCCTTTGCAGGTATTTTATTGTGTAAAAGACGGAGCTTGCACCAGTGGTAACTCCATGTATGATTCTGCGCTTCTTTATCACTCGACCTCTGGTCATTATTTCTGCTTGACAGTGTGGGACTGGCAAACTATGTAGTGTTGTAGTATATTCTTGTCCAAAAAATATTTTCACTGTTCAATTTGGCGCTCTGTGTCTGAAAATTGGCGAACGTGCTTCAGTGTTCTAGATGTAGTAAAAGATCATTAATTTGAAGGCTGTTGATTGCATCTTGAGCTTTTTCTAGTAACAAATCAAGTTGGCTTCACTATCTAAGCTATGCATGGTTCACTTTTGAAATCGTTGTCGATATCTTGGACTTAGGATGGCAATGGGTAATACCTGTTGCAGGTTTGTCATTACTAAATCTGTATTTGTAAAAAATTTAAATTACTATACTCGTTTGCAACTTTTTGTGGATTTTTTGGGGGGTTTTTTATTTAAAATTATAAATATTTAAAAAATATTTTTAACAATACATCAAAATTTAAATTATATAATTTAAATTATAAATTTATAACTTGAAAAAAAATATATGTATGTATGTATGTATGAAATAAATTGGGTTTATGAATTACATTTATATTTATGATTAAAGTTTTAAAAATAATTTTTATGATTAAAATTTAAAAAATAATAATTAAAATAAAGAATATAAGTTTGGAGATACTTGCTCGGGTATCCGGTGATTTTTTTCTCAAAATTAAACGCACCCACAACTTGCTGTGAATTTAAATTTGAAATATCATCTTATCGCAATCCATAAAATTATTAGCGGTAGGTAGGTTTGGACAAATTTACGAATTTATGGATAATTTTATCATCTCTCTTGGTGAGTGCGGTGTGGCAATACGATTTTGATGGCTTTGTAGCTGGGCCAGCAAGCGTAGCTGGAGGCTTTAAATTGTCTTCAGCTATTTATGTAATTTCGTGTTTCCGCCTTGAAGTACTTTTTATGAGCTACAATGGGGACCATATTTATTAAGTCGTGATATGTGATTCCCTCAAATTATTTCACTAATTTTTAGAAATATCCCTTATTAAATAAAAAATATTATTTTATTTTATTATCTCTCCAGTCTCTAGTATAAGTGTGTAAATAATTACCCTCACCACTTCATCAAGTTCATCATCATCACCATTACCATCAGCACCACCAAAATCACCTATTTTCTTTACTATCAATTCATTAAAAAACTTTCACCAACATATGATGAGTGTTAATACTGGGTCTTAAAAAATTTTTTGAACAAGTGGTGGGTTTAATTATTATTAATGATATTTGTTTTGATTTTGTGTAAGAATCTAAGATTTTAAATTGTGAATCAATTAAAAAGACAAGAGAAATGTAAGAGATGAGAAGTTAATCTATTGAGAATTTGAAAGAGAAGCATAAACATTTATTTTTTAATTATTTTATTTCAATAAGGGTAATTTTAGAATAAAAAATATTAACTAAAAAGTGAGGGTCGATGAAATAAATTGATAGGGTCAAAAACAACTATTTTATCTTTATAGACCATATTATCATTTTTAAGTGTCAAATTTTAATGACCGGTGATATTATTATTATTATTTTATAATTTATATTTAAAATTATAAATATTTAAAAAATATTTTTAACAATACATCAAAATTTAAATTATATAATTTAAATTATAAATTTATAACTTGAAAAAAAATATATGTATGTATGTATGTATGAAATAAATTGGGTTTATGAATTACATTTATATTTATGATTAAAGTTTTAAAAATAATTTTTATGATTAAAATTTAAAAAATAATAATTAAAATAAAGAATATAAGTTTGGAGATACTTGCTCGGGTATCCGGTGATTTTTTTCTCAAAATTAAACGCACCCACAACTTGCTGTGAATTTAAATTTGAAATATCATCTTATCGCAATCCATAAAATTATTAGCGGTAGGTAGGTTTGGACAAATTTACGAATTTATGGATAATTTTATCATCTCTCTTGGTGAGTGCGGTGTGGCAATACGATTTTGATGGCTTTGTAGCTGGGCCAGCAAGCGTAGCTGGAGGCTTTAAATTGTCTTCAGCTATTTATGTAATTTCGTGTTTCCGCCTTGAAGTACTTTTTATGAGCTACAATGGGGACCATATTTATTAAGTCGTGATATGTGATTCCCTCAAATTATTTCACTAATTTTTAGAAATATCCCTTATTAAATAAAAAATATTATTTTATTTTATTATCTCTCCAGTCTCTAGTATAAGTGTGTAAATAATTACCCTCACCACTTCATCAAGTTCATCATCATCACCATTACCATCAGCACCACCAAAATCACCTATTTTCTTTACTATCAATTCATTAAAAAACTTTCACCAACATATGATGAGTGTTAATACTGGGTCTTAAAAAATTTTTTGAACAAGTGGTGGGTTTAATTATTATTAATGATATTTGTTTTGATTTTGTGTAAGAATCTAAGATTTTAAATTGTGAATCAATTAAAAAGACAAGAGAAATGTAAGAGATGAGAAGTTAATCTATTGAGAATTTGAAAGAGAAGCATAAACATTTATTTTTTAATTATTTTATTTCAATAAGGGTAATTTTAGAATAAAAAATATTAACTAAAAAGTGAGGGTCGATGAAATAAATTGATAGGGTCAAAAACAACTATTTTATCTTTATAGACCATATTATCATTTTTAAGTGTCAAATTTTAATGACCGGTGATATTATTATTATTATTTTATAATTTACTAAATTAATTAGAATTCTCTCATTATTTAAGTTTTTGTGAGCTTTTAAAGTTCTTGTACTGCTTGTCTTTTAATAATAGTATATAATTATGATTTACATTTTAATTTATTAACTACCAATCATTTAGGTAAATTTTACTTAAGAGGATGACTGAACATGAGAGAATTCTTATCTCGCATAGGCAAGTCACTGTTACCAATTTTCTTACTATTGTTTTTAGTGCAATAACTGATCAGGAGTACCAACAGACATCCAAATTGTATTCTAAAATTTTATCCTATATGACGTGATATTTATCAAATGCTTGAATGTTAAATCATATGAGATGAAATTTTGGGATGTGCACCCGTAATTGATACATTCAGTTTGAATAGAGGTGGATAGAATCGGTCTGGATCGATTTTTGCTCAAAATTCAACCCTAAGTCATCGGTTTGCATTTCACTGAGTATTTGAGCGTATCATAGACCAAAAGCCCAGCCGTCCAAGTTTCTGAATTTAGGAAAATTATTATATTGGGCCTACATATTGTATCAGGCTGATCCTGGGGCTTCAGGTAACCCAATCCTATGCCCACTTCAACAAATTCACATTCTAAAAATCAAAATTATTATTATTATTGATGCCATAGAAGGAAAAATGGAAAAAATAAAAAGCTCAAAAGAAGTAAATGGAAGTGGAACTGGAACTGGAACTGGAGTGAGCTCGGATTCCAATGTTCTATTGGTGTGAAACAGTCTGTCTTTGCCCAATGGAGCAATGGGAAGGAGGAACCATTTGTTTTTTTCGAGCGTGTGGGAAACTTTAATGGGAGATTGGAGTTGGAGTCTCTTCGTATTTTGTTTGAGTAGATTTTTCTAATTTAGAAGTAGGTCTCTTTTTTGGACTTAAGTGCATATTTGGTTTAAAGATATATAAAGGGAGGAGAGGAGAAGAGGGAAAAGAGATAAGGGGAGAAAAATGAATTTCATATCTAACCGAATAATGAAAATGAAATTGATCCCTTTTTTCATTTACTTTCTCTCCTCTTTTTTTTTCCAATCATCTCCTCTTCTACTATTTATTCCAACCAAACATGGACTACAGGTAGATTTTCGAACTAAATTTTAAATGACTTGCATTAAGGCAAATAGTATTCGTGGCATACTTCTTAATATACCATAAATATTTTAAGGGAAAAGGACATTCAACCCCTCAACGTTTAGGAAAAGGGACAAAAAACCCCTCAACATTTCAAAAATGAATTCTAACCCCCTTTCTATTAACAAACACCGTTTGTTTTAACAGTAAATTTATTTTTAATTTTTAATTACTATTATACTCTTATAAAAAAAAATTAATATATTAATTTGAGATATATCACAATTAATAATTTTTTAAAAGCTTAAAATTGAGATACAATTATTTTTTTACCAAAATTATTTACTATAAATTATACTTTTCTAACAATAATAATATGGTTTTGATTCTCCAAAAAAAAAAGGTTTAATCAAATTTCATTTTATTAGTAATAATCACATATGAAATGTTTGATCATTAGAAAGGTATAATTTATAGCAAATAATTTGGGCAAAAATGTAATTGTATCTCAATTTTTAGTTTTAAAAAAATTATTAATTGTGACATGTCTCAAATCAATATATTAATTTATATTTATTATAAGGGTATAATAGTAATTAAAAGTTAAAAATAAATTTACTGTTAAAACAAACGGTGTTTATTAACGAAAAGGAGGTTATAAGTCCTTTTTGAAACGTTGAAGGGTTATTTGTCCATTTTCCTAAACGTTGGGGGGCTGAATGTCTTTTTCCCATATTTTAATTGTATTGCAATATTTAAAAGAAATTAAATTATCTCTATTTAACATTTATTTTTCATCGTTTAAAAAGGGGAAAATATTCACCGTCCACCTATTTTTTCTAATTTTTTTAAAAATACACAATTCTTTCTTTTTTTAGCTGGAATCCACTTAAAGTTACATTTTGTTTCACTTTTTCACTTCCGTTTGGAATCCGTTAAGAAAACTAACGGAAACTTTAAAAAATGACTATTTTACCTCCAAAACGAAAATTATAATTTCACCCTAAAAAATGCAAAAAAAATCAGATTTAATGATGAATACCATTATTGGGATGTTAATGAAGTATAAAAAAATCTTAACTACTAGAGATTATAACTCAATGAATAATAAAACTCTACTTATCTTAAATTCAATTGATGGTTTACGAGATTAGGCTATTTTTAATACTACTGTTATAATTTAGCATTCTAATTATAGACATATTTTAAAAAAAAAACCATGCATTTGATGGTTGTGGAATTAATTTCTTTATTGACCGATGGGGAAAATAATTAGATTTAATCTGATTATTTTTTGTAATTTTTAAGGTGAAATTGTAATTTTCGTTTTGGGGGGTAAAATGGTCATTTTTTAAAGTTTCCGTTAGTTTTCTTAACGGATTCCAAACGGAAGTGGAAAAGTGAAACAAAATGTAACTTTAGATGGATTCCAGCAAAAAAAAAAAGAATTGTGTATTTTTGAAAAAGTTAAAAAAAATGAGTGGACGGTTGATATTTTCCCTTTAAAAAAAGATAGAGATGTTTTTGGTCCCCCTACCTGAATGGCTTAGTCCCCTACCTACATAGGATTTCAACTAGAGTCCCCTACCTATATAGGATTTGAACTAGGGTGGCTAATTAAAGAAGTTGCGTAAAAACTACTCAGCCAAACCTCTAGAACAAGTGGTCCGGTATGGATTAGGTGGTTTCACACACAAGAGAAAAAAAAAAATTTAATGGCATGACTCAAATATTAATACAAGAGATTTTGCTTAAGTATCATGGATGTTCCATTTGGTTATACTTTTTTTAATTAATTTATACAAGTAGAATCTTTCTTCTTTTTTTTTTTTGTCAATGAAAGTTTTTATTTTGCTTAAGTATCATGGATGTTCCATTTGGTTATACCTTTTTTAATTAATTGATACAAGTAGAATCGTTCTTTTTTTTGTTGTCAATGAAAGTTTTTCTTAAGAACTGTAAAATTATTTTAATAGATAAATTTTTAATTTTTTTTTATGAAATGAGTGAAATAAAAATGTAAAATAAATAATAGGCATTTTAAATAATTGAACTTAAAAAAAAACCTCCAACCTCTATTATCCAAAGTTTAAATTTGAGTTTTTATTAATAGAGACAAAAACAGATTATTTAATATGTAAAAGCTCTCCTCAAAGTGAAATCAATAACAACAAATTAAAAAAAAGTTTTTGGAATCAAATAACACAATAACCGGACACCTATTCAAAATTTTCATTCTCTTTTTAGTCATTTTATTAAAATATAAAAGTGAAATTAAAAAAAAAACATATAGTAACGAGGGTATCCTTGCACAAAGGGTGGGGGAAATATTGTCGCCCATATAATTTGTTCATAGAAATGGGGCGTGTAAAGATAAACTAAGGACGTTCGACGGTGCAACTTCTAATTTTTCTTGGATATTTCTAGGAGAACATGGTGAGGCTTTTCCGGCTGACACATACTCTTGCCAAATTAAAAAAATCAAAGCATATTTGAATGGTCAGTGCTTGTCAAAATTTTGTAAAGTGATTCGCAATCAAATAAGCAAAAGGAATATTATTAGTTGGAGAAACAAGCTAGTTTGCACACCACTTCAGACAAATGATTGTGTGTTAGCTATAATGCTTTTGCTTGTCGACATAGTTTTTGAAAAAGAAAAAAAAAAGCACATGTAGATATTTGCAGATGATAAAAGCAAAAGCAGCACCAGCGAGCCCTTAGCTGCAAAGAATTTCACGGCCACTTCAGTCTGTCTTGTTAGGCGCTGTTGCATGTTAATGTCAGTCGCTCTCACGCACATAGACACCAATGTGATCAAATCTTCTTCTCTTAACTTAGAACATCCTATCTATCCCAACGTGTTGAAAATATAACATTTTATAAGTTACATGCAAAAGAACGAGTCTTTATCTGACGTGAACGTTTACTTTTAAATAAAATCGTGTTACGTCGTTATTTTAAAAAAAAACATCATTTTAACTAATTAAGGAAAGACCTATATTCTAACTCTTGCCAAAATAAAATTTACGAAAGATAAGGGTTCTATTAAACTTAATTTTATTTTTGTCCGCTTAGTTTACAAATCCTTCATATTACTTTACTCTAGGGTTCCAAGGTGCCCTTTTTAAGGTTGTTTGTGATTATCCTAATTCCTATACTGTCGAGATTTTATTATGCTTCTAATTATGCATGTATGGAAAGCCAGGCCGTTGATCACTGGAGATTATTTTTTCTTTGGCCCCTAAACGTTGTATTTTCTTTCATTTTAGCCCTCAGTTTTAGATTTATTTTTTTATAACTTAGCCTCTAAAAGTTTTGTTTCTTTTCATTATTCCCCCAACTTCTAAAATTTAAAACCCTAGTAAGGTAGGCATGGCCCAATCTTTTTGTCTTTTTTTTTTTCTTTGCAAATGTAATTACCAAAGAGAGAATTTGTGGGGTTTACAAATATCTGGACTGCACTTCAGTATAATTCATCTAAAGTTGTCCAAAAATTTTTTTTATTATAAATATGAGTAGATTGTAATATACACGTGACAACAAAGAATAATTTTGTTCATAAGCACCAGATATTATTCAAAGATAACATGTACGGTATAATAATTGGCAGCCTGCTGCTTGTGCATATCCACCTAGTAATCTCTGATCATCACTGTCATAATCCATATGCAACATTTTCTTCTAACTCTTATCTCCTTGACGTTTCTTTTGTTGATTAATTTGGTTAGCAGCAACTACAAATTTGTGCCAATTTTTTTCCTAGCCAACTCTTTTCTTTGCCTTCGATAGCCATGATTATGTCTTTGATTTTTTTTGACGAACTAAAGGAAGCTTACCTTGTGTGGTCTAAAAATTAATTTGACACCATCAATATTTGCCTAGTTATCTGGTCAAAAGCAACCCCCAGCAATTATATGGTGCAAAATGATTGTGTGTGGTTATTTAATTATGAAGTGCCAAGGGCACTAGTGATGATACAAGTTACTTGTAAAACTTGTGCACAAATATACAAGTCGACATAGACTTTTGCACATCCAAATTTTTACAAGTCTTTATTGGAAATATTGTCGTAAATTAAAAACCCACGAGGGAATACCTTTTGTGAGTGCGAAAACACCATTAAAAATATACCTAAAGTTAACATTAATTGTTACCGCACATGATTTTCCTGAAAAACATTTTGTCAAAAAGCAAATTTCGTAAGTTCACAACTTTGAATGTGATTCTTCAAAATGGTACCTATTTCTGCAGCAACAACTGAAATTTCCTCCGGAAAAAGGAAAGGCAAAACAAAAACACCACTAAATATAGAGACTTCACATGCATGATATATCATTCTTGAAGGGAGAAATCAAATTTCTTGTTTTGCTAAATGTTTCTGTCTCACTGGTTTGAGATCAATTATGAGCTCAATCTCATGTGCTTTCACATGGATGTGTAGCCTTATAAACGATGATTGTCCTGATGATATTCTGTTTGTTTTTTTTTTTTTTAATTATCGACAACAATGAAACATGCATTTGACACCATATATATATCTATATATATCTTGTCGGCTATCAGTACAACTTTGGTTAAAATTCGATTCACATTAGTGAAATCCATGTTTAATCATTGAGTTTGATTACTATGCCGGGGGAAACCACAACCTTGGTGAAAATTAAAACGCTGTACGTTATGGCAATTCAGTATGAACAAGATAGCATAGACAGGGAAGAAAAGCAGAAAAATAAAAAAAGTTTATGCCCATTGTTTCTACCTTTGTGCTTCCATGGCGTGTGAATGAACAAACTTTTGTACATCTAATAATTGTGATTCTTTAGTTACAATTCAAATGAACTGCTTGACATAAAAGCTTAAATTTTTTAGGAAGAGATAATATTTAGTTGTATTTAGATTAGTGATCTGAATAAAGAGAATTGATTAAAAAATAAATAAAGTTTAAATATTGATAAAAAAAATATATTCTGAAAGCATAAGTAGCTTACTGTAATAATCCACCTAAAGGATCCACCAGTTGCATGAATAACGTTGAGCAGTCAAAAGAGAATTTTAGTAGAAAGAAAGCCAAAGTGAAAACCCCACTAACCAATAATGTTCTATCAGGAAAATCTGTTGCCATATTCTAAAAATGGTCTGAGCTTTAATTTAACGTTGACTAGTCAAAAAAGTGTAATTTAATCTGACGTTATTCATCATCAATGTTCTTGTAAAAACGGAAGTGCTCATGGTCTGCGGGTGGTAGTCTTTGTTTAGATTCATTTATTCAATTCGTTTTGATAGTCTGAGTTCATTCGTTTAATAAATAAATGAATTTGATTTGATTCATTAAATAAATAAATTGAATCTAAGTTTAAAGACATTTATTTATTTAAAATTCGTTTAATAAATAAATGATTTATTTGTTGTGTCTGCAATTTCTTTTTGTTTGCTGTTTAGAGAAGCTAGCACCATCTCCCCTAACGGTAACCTCTTTTTTCTTTTTAATTTTCGAGCTACGGGTTTAGTTTTAATTTTGCTCTAGTAGCTTCCCAACTCTATCAAGTTTTTGTTGCGCAACTGGGACTGTTAAAATGGCACTACCTACGAAAAAAATTTATGAAAATGAACAAGATTTGAGCAAGAAAGTAAGCTCTTTTTAGATTATAAGCAACTTTTTTTATATGGGTATTGGGGTAATGGGGTTTATAAAGAAGACACGATTAAGCAAAACCAAAAATGGTAGAGTTTGAGTTGATGATGCTTTGAGATCTTTTTTCTTCTTTTATTTTTTTAGCAAGAATTTATAATTTGGTATTTGAACGACTTTATATTTTAATTTTATAATATGATTTGGATTATTTGTATTTTATAGGATATTAATTTTGTGGTTTTTTAATATTTTATTTTTACTTAATTTTTGTTTATTAATTATATTTTGCAAATAAATTTATATTCAAATTTGGTTGGTTTATTATGGGACAAATTAATAGTAAACAAATCCACCTTTGATTCGATTCATTTATTAATTTTACTAAATGAATATTCTTTCAATGAATTGAATCCAAATCCTAAAATTTTAATTTGTTTAATAAATAAATCAAATTCGAATCAGTATAATTTTGACTTAATTCGTTTAAAATTTGATTAAAATTCGATTTGTTAACTCATTTTGTCACTCCTATCAAGATCAAATATGAATAATCACACACGAAAAAGAAAAGCTAATTAAATAAAGAGAAATTCTTATTCTTTTGGAAACTCAAATTTTTGTACGCCTCTTGATTAGTCTCTTAAAATCCAAGCACGATACTTTTCATTATATAATTGTTTGAGAATGTGACTGGCACGCACTACTTAACCTCTTTAACATGTCATCAAAATTCATATATCCCAATAAAACAATACTATCAAAAGAAGTGGATGTTAATTACTTTTTAACTGATAAATTTTTTTGATAATATAAAAGTTAAGGGGATTTTTTTTTACTTAATGACTTAATTAACTTAATTTTAATTAGTTAAGTCATTAAGTTTTTTTTGTTTTTTTTAACTTAATGAAAAATTTCAGCCATTAAGCCATTAAGTTATTAAGCTAATTTTTTTTTAACTTTTTTGCTTAATTTAAAAAGTATGAATGATATCAATAAAAGATATTTTGAAAAATATCCCTATCTAATTAATTAATTTTCATCCTTACCTAAAACAAAAATTTAATAATTAGCATTATTACTCATCTCTATATAACTTGTGATAATAGATAGTGATAGAATATTATTATTTTTATCTTTTTATTTTTTTTCAAATTAGCATTATTTATCTTCATAATTTTTTATGAATATTTTTCATATAATTAAAAACATCATAAACTATAATAAAATTGATTAACATATATAATATAGAATATTAAAGAGTTATATTCAATTGAATATGATTTATGTTATAATAATATTTATTTTATTTATATTCTTTGAGATATTTATTATTGGTTTGACATTTATAATTTGTAAGGGTATAAATATAAAAATATTAGTTTTTAGATTTTTTAAACTAAAAAACCAAGCAACTTAATATTTATTTTTGACTATTCAAACAAAAAAAAACATATCATTTAAATTCAGACTAGTTCAAGTGTTATTCAGATTTCAGACAAAAAAAAAAAACAAACGCCACCTATGTTTAAACTCCGCTCACGTAAATAGTATGCGAATTTAATTACTAATATGCATGGAAAAGTAAATTAAAATTAAAAAAATTGTGAGTTGCTTTTATAATTCTATAAGAATTGTGGCTCCAAATAGGCAACATACTTAATTCGGGACACGGAATGAAGCACGAGTATGGACGGATTTGAGAAATGATGATATTTCGTTAAAATGTCCTCCCAAAGTTTGTATAACACTTCAAAACCACCTATAAATTTTGTGAAATGCGAACGTCTATAATTAATTAATTATTTATTCATTTTTTAAAGTGGTTTAAAAAATAACTTTCAATGCCGAGCATATATTATGAATTGCTTTCAAAAGTATGGCATTCTCCTCTTGCCGTCGGTCACAAGATAATACTTGTCTAATGTGTAGACTTTTTGACATAATTAATACAAAGAGATACGCATGCTTTCATGAAATCAATTTCGGTGCACCAACGCTATCAAAAAAAAAAAAAAAGAAAGAAAGAAAGAAAAGAAAAGAAAAGAAAGAAATTCAAGCCATGATTCTATTTATTTATTAGTTTCTCTTTTAAAAATTGAAGAAAAGTGGCTGAAATTAATTAACTAGGATTAGTGCCATGATATTTGGAAGAAAATTAGGGCATGCATCGTGTCAATCAAATATATAAGGACTTTAGAGGAGAAAAAGAAGCTTCACCATCTACATGAACCACACGAAGCGATTGATAAGGCGTTATTTGATTGGCAGGACACTGATTTCATATCAACTTGAGAGACTTAATCTAAGGATAAAAGACATTATCCCGAACCAAAAGAATTGTAATATATTGATTATTCAAATTAAATTTCTGTCCAATATTACGTATATATTAATTTTGCGTAATCGCTTCAGAATTGAAAGCTATCTCTGGACAATGAATATAATTTATAGATTTTTTTTTCTTTCAGTTTATGTAAATAAAAATTGAATTTGATGTAAAAATTTGTTTTAAAAAATGAGAATTTTATATCTTAGATGTTATATCAATGTACTGATTAATCTATCAATCAACCTAAATTAATTACAGCCGGTAAATTTAATCAAAGCGCATAATACTGTGATACTTTTTTAATTCTATCAACATAATTTAAAATAAAATTTTAATTGGATGTAAACGTTTGTTTTAAAAATATGAATTTTATATTTTAAAATGCGCTTGTACCAGCAAAATTAAAAAGGTAGATCAGGATTCGAGAAGATGAGTTTGATGTTTGAGTTGATCCTCACGTGCTTTAAATAAAAATTTGCCACGTGGGGGAGTTGTTGCTGCTTCTGTAACGAAAAATGATGTCGGCCGACGGCCGGGGCCGGATCTGAGCCATATATAATTGGACTTTATAATTCATTAATAAAAAATAAATAAATAAATAAAAAATACTAAGACTCGACAGCGATGTGATAGTGATGCAAGAAAAATAGGTCCGTCTTACTGATGTAATTTGCAGTTCATGCAAAAATGACATTATCTGACATAATTTATTACATATTTTTAAATGGATTATAAGTTACGGCACTGCATCTGTAATTTAATAATTGCCGAAAAAGATTTATGTGGAATTGTCCTATTAAAAATTTATTAAGCGGTAGAATAATGAGTCTTGGAGATTTATTAGTTTATTTAAGATCAATTTTAAGTGCGACTAGTACAGAATCACTGATAAAATATATTAAAATATACTATTATGTCACGTGATAAAATGTTAGTGGACCACTTGGCCACCTTCATTCTGTATACTGTATAGCTAGCTATACCGAAGTGGGAGGGATAATTATAATAATCCCACGCAAGTTTCTCGCCCACGTGTTTCCTTCCTTCTTCTGTTTCCTTACGCCGGCGTCAGAATCTTCATTTTGCAACTCCAGCATACAAATGCAAACTGGTCGCTCGAGGTTTGGTTAATTTCTTGAACTTATCCAATTCAATGTTTTATTTTATATTTTTATTATATGGAATTAATTAATTTGAGAATCGTATCAAATTATTTGTCCTGCTTAAGCTAGCTATAGCCATGCATTTTTATATTCTGTTTAAAACAAAATAAATAAACTGCATTATGTTCGGTCTCGATTTTAAGTCGTATAATTAACGGGACGTATAATAGCTATCTGATTAAGATTGATTTACGAATAATCCATTGCCGTCGGTACTTGGGACAGTTGATTAATCCTTTGCGGAGAAGCAGAGAAAAAACTTGCGTACACGAGAAACCTTCAAGTGATTAGTCGAAATAGTCAATAACTCTTTTCATTCGTCGTCTTCTAGAATCGGAAATATATCAATTGACACAATCGTGAATCTTGCGCATGAGTTGATCTACAACTTGTAGTTTTTCATATCTTGCGCATGAGTTGATCTACAACTTGTAGTTTTTCATATCTTAACTCTAGACTCTAGTTAAGCCTTTGTATTTAGAAAAAAATGTAAAAAGAAAATGCATATATACATATTCAAAAGCTAACTGTAAGCTAAGGATTATTTTAAACTTTATATTATCAGCCTAGCTAGTAACCATTTTTTGCCAATATGAGATTTTTTTCTCAACACCCCGTTACATGTAGACCCAATCTTTTGTTTGGACATTGTAAGATGGAAATATTTTGTGGACTCGTGCAAGAGTTTGGTTTTGATACCACATAGAAGCTCATTAATCTAACTTCTCTCTAAAGAGTAATGTTATGCTTACTTACTTTGGATACTCGCTAATGTGGTATTTTATATATCATTTATTGAGTAAGTTATAAGTTAATAATTAATACCATTAACAATTAACACCATTCACATGATATTAAACGATTGGTGGCACATCAATGAATATTCTAACTACGTATCCAAACTAATTAAGCATAATCTTATTGATACCCAAAGGCTGCCTCGTATATAACTAAGTGAAGGGTTATCTCAAGCTCATATTATTATATCTATAAATATTCTTAATCGATGTGAGCTATTTTTCTCAACAAAAATAATACAAAAAAACTAAAAATATATTTATTCCAAATAGGATAATAGAACGATAGTTTCGGTTTCTTAATTTGCAATGCGGGAATATTTTTAAACAAGATTCAAAATCCGGATAATAGGCAAACTTTCAAGCGAATTAAAGAGATTAAATCAACATCATACTAATAATAAAGGCATGACCCGTTGCTCCAATTATGAACTATTATTATATCATGTCGGCTATCTAGTTACCATTTTTTTTTTGTCTTTAAGACAAAAATCCTCTTCTTCACTGCTAATAATGAAAGAAATGTGTTCACGCATGTATATGTCGGCATGCATTACTTATCATTCATTCTCATTTTGGGAATTTAATTATCATTGTAGTTGATCTTTCACATAGATAGAGCTAGAGAGTGACACACGCATACTCTCTCTCGGTCTCTTCACATCCTTTCAATAATTGGGAAATGACAGATTGAGTGACTGATTGTTTGACAATAATTTTGAGTGCATCTGTTTATAATTGAACTGAGCTTAATGCAACACCTATCACAATGAAAACAAGAAAAAAATGACATTTCTTTGGGTTTTTTCTCGTTGGCAAATGGCCTGTTTGGGCACTTTCTATTACATTATGTGTGTATTTAATTAATTAATTAATTTATTATGTTATTGATTCACTTGAGAAATTGTTGTTAACATGAATATGTTAATAATATTGATTTTGATGATAACAAACTTTAAATAGTTTTTGATTAAAATATTTGAGCTATTCCTTAATAAATGAAAGCCTTATAATCATTCCAATCATTCCCTTAAAAGATGGACTTTCAAATTAGAAAATGACTCTCTGCAAAATCTGGTTTAAAATGTGATTCTGGAAATAAACGGTGAACAGTTTTCTTTCAAATGGTTAACCAATTAAAACCAGAAAGCAACATTTTGCCTAAGCTCTAACCGTTTAAGAAAAACGGAAAACACAAAAAGCTGGGAAGGCTACTGGAATTTAACGGCGAACCGTTTATTTAAACGGTTAACCGATAAAATCCAGAATTGAAGGCTATACTCTTCTGACACCGTTTAACAAAACCGGATGAGGCTAAATTGCTTTGCAGGTTACTGGAAACAAACGGCGAACCGTTTATTACAAACGGTCAACCGATAATATCTAGAGAGGTCACTTCATGCAAATTCTTAACCATTTAATGTAAACGGATAACTGATGTTCATCTTGCAGGTCTCTGAAATTTAAAGGCGAAAGAGTAATCCTAAACGGCAAACCGTTTATTTGAAATTTGACCCAACGGTAACTTTTGACCAGTCTAAACGGTTAACCGTTAATGGTTAACGGCGAACCGTTTTTGGGCCGACGGCTTGTAACGGCTAGTTTTTCAGCTCCAAATATAAATAAGCTCATTCAAATTCAAAAAAAATTGATCGCAACACGACTATTAAGCTTATACTCGAGAATACAATTTTCTTAAAGTTTTGAACACATTTTTGCTTCATCTATTCACATATTGGGCATCATTGTGTAATCTTAAATATTGTGAGATGCAAAACAAATTTGTAATATTTTGTTTTGAGTGATTGTAAGTGTTGGGATACACTTGGGTTAAAGAAATTGGGATAATCTCTTATTGTAAAGGTCATTGACACCTTGGAAGTCAACTTTAAGCATTTGAAGCCTTCGAAACTTCCTTAGTGAAATCCTCAAGCCCGGTGAGCTTGGAGGCGTAAACGTAGGCCGGGATTGCCGAACCACGTAAAAATCATTGTGTTTGTTCTCTCTTCCCTTATCTTTTTATATTGTAATTGATTTAATTTTTATTTCTTTAAATTCATTTTAGATTTGCATGATATTTTGTTTTAAAATTGAATAATTTTTAAAATTCTAATTCACTCCCCTCTTGGGTTGCATAACTAGAATTTCAATTGTGTGGTCATAATGAGAAGAAACAAAATTTATAAAGGCCAAGTCCTGGTCATAAAAACTAGAGCTAGAGCCATAATGAAAATAAATAGAACTTACGAGGATCAAAGCACAAAAACTACATCTTGACAGGCTAGAATGTAAATAATTGTCCAATGCTTTCAATTGATATCTGTTGGGTAAAGGGAGATGGCGTACTTAAGATCTCCATGTATATCACAATTTTTAGAGAAGGTTTTTGGTGTTTTCAGACCATTACTCTTTATATGTTTACTATTTACATGTGTTTATACATATTATTATAATTGATTAAAGTATATCATGGCCATGAGTGAATAGACAAGAAGACTACAAAATAATTTTCCTCAATCTTATTAAATTGTTACCATATTCATCTATTAACTAATTAGAAAAAAAGTAAATATGCATATATGACAATAACTTAATTAAAGGCTGCACACTAAGATTGGGAAGTCTCATTGCGAATATTTAAAAGTAATACTACACATCTTAAATTTTTTATCTCAAAACATTATCACAAATAATGTAGCATTCATTGGTTAGTTGGTGAAATAGATCAATACACGGAAAATATTTATTTATTTTTTAACATAAGATATTTTAGCCTATCTTTTTCAAACTATAGATCAAATAGTAAAAATACTAGGGCCCAAAACAGAATTATTGCATTATAAAGAGCAAGATAATACCAACCTCAAATGAAAAATTACATTATATATAGCTTTTAAATAGTGAAAATTATATAGTTGATGTTGTTCCTTTTCAATGCGACTAAAAGTACAAAAGTTCAATGCAAGGTATCGTCATTTACTGGACCGAAAACTCAACTACATTTTATATTTTTAATTCTTGGACCAAAGACAACCACTGCTATTATAATCAACGTGTAATTAACAATGTTAGAAATTTCAATGTTTGAATTCTAACTTATAATTGTCATTGCATTTATGTGGTTAATAAATACTAATTTCACATGATATTTATAAGTTATAGGGGGTAAAAGCTCATTTAGCCCCTTTATTTTAAGATTAATATCAATTTAATCTCTATATTTTTTAAAAATTGCTCGAAACATCCATATCGTTAAAGTATTGATACCTCTATTGTTATTTTTTTTTGCTTACTTTTACAATACTATCCTTTTATAATAATTTTTTTGTTTGGACATTAGTAAAAAGAAAATAATTAAATTACCAATTTAACCCAAAAAATTTATATTAATTTTTAATTGTCAAAAATTGCATGCAACTACCAAGTGTGCAAATGATTCTTGCATTTTTTTATTTTCTAAGGTTAAATTGATAATATAATTATTTTCCTTTTATTAATGTCCAAACACAAAATTATTATAAAAGAGTAATATTGTAAAAGTAAACTAAAAGAAATAAAAAAGTAATGGTATGAGTATCAATACTTTAATGACAGGATGTTTCGAGATATTTTTAAAAATATAAAAACTAAATAGATATTAATTTTAAAATACAGGGACTAAATAAATTTTTACCCTTAAGTTATAGTATCAATTGAAAATAATTTTTAAGTAATTTTTTTAATTCAACTTTTATTTAATTTTGTGTGAAGTTGAGGCAGGATTGAAGTGCGGTTCTTCATCATTACTTTTTTAAAAATATTAAAAATTAAATATTAGATTCCCTTTCGAATTAAAGGCACGTGGGTTCATAAAACCTACTTTTTTGTAGATTAGATAGTCTTAGTCAACCGTAACCTTTTTTTTTTCTTAATGACAGTACAATGCCACTTGTACTATATCATATTCCAAAGCCAATCAGGTGAATTAAACTATGGTGATTAACTGGTAATGAGCTAATATGCCTACTATTGCCTACTTATTAAAACTATATTAATCGTAGAATTGCCCTTTTACAAGAGAAATACACAAAAAAAAGTAAGCCTTTGAAGCATCAATTTGCATATTAGCCTTTTTATTCAGATACACAAATGTGTTAAATTAAAAATAAGAAGCAAAATCAAATCCCTTACGGCGCCGAAATTAAGCTTATGTGATTCTTATATAAACCTCTCAATCCCCACTTCACCAATCACCAAAACCAGAGCTAGCCCATTGCTCATCTTTCTCTCTCTGTCTCTATCAAAAATACCCTATAAGATATATATATATATATTTAAAAAAAAAACGTTCAAAACAATATAGAGACAATGAACTGCCTTCAGAGTTGGCCTGAACCAATTGTCAGAGTCCAAGCTTTATCCGAAAGTGGCATAAAATCAATCCCGGAAAGGTACATCAAGCCATCACTCCAAAGGCCTAATTCAGTGAAACATGGTGACCGTCATTTTGATGACTCTCAAATCAACATTCCACTTATTGATCTTCAGAGCATATACAGCAACGACGAGAGTGTCCGCAATGAGGCGCTGAGTTGCATCTCCAACGCGTGCCGCGACTGGGGGTTTTTCCAAGTTGTGAACCATGGGGTGAGCCCCGAACTGATGAAGCAAACGAGGGAGATGTGGCGCGAGTTCTTCAATCTCCCGCTCGAGCTCAAACAGGAGTATGCAAACTCGCCGACGACATACGAAGGCTACGGCAGCCGCTTGGGCGTCGAGAAAGGAGCAAAGCTTGATTGGAGTGACTACTTTTTCCTTCACTTCATGCCTCATTCCCTCAGGAATCCCAACAAGTGGCCGGCTCTCCCACCTTCATGCAGGTAATTTCTTCTTAAAGTCGTTTTCATTGCAAATTTGCAATAGCATGATATATACATCTTTGTTTGTTTGTTTGTTTATTTATTTATTTTTAAACTTCAGTCGTCCGTATTTTACAAAACGCAGGCTCGTACAAAGTTGTTAGTAATTAACTTTGGAGTCTGAACTCTGATGCATGCAAGCAAATTGGAAATTTTATACAGGAAGAAAGGAAAAGTAGACACTGAAGAACTGGTCCTGCAACTTTTCTTTCGCACTAAAGATTAACTTAATAACTTTATGCTTAGTCGTTTAAATAATAATTCCACCTTTGTCCTATGTTATAATCAGGTGTTGTACTTTTTGCCTAGTCATTTTAAGCTTGTTTAGGCTAATTCAAACAGCTATCCTACAAAAAGTTTGAACATCAAGAAAGTGAGTATTAGATTCCATGTATCTTTTGTGCAATTTAATTGACTATATAAATATTTGTTAGTTAAAGATTTAGAAAAACAACAAAGTATGTTTTATTAAAAAAAAATGTTCAACCACGTGACCTTTAATTGATAGAAGATTAATTTTGACACGAATTTGGATATCCGTACGCAGGGAATTAGTATCGGAATATGGTGAAAATTTGGTGAAGCTGTGCGGAGTTCTGATGAAGGTGCTATCAATAAATCTTGGACTACAAGAAGACCAATTTCAAAATGCTTTCGGTGGAGAGGAAATTGGTGCTTGCTTGAGGGTTAATTTTTACCCAAAATGTCCCCAGCCGGACCTTACACTGGGCCTCTCCCCACACTCAGACCCCGGTGGCATGACCCTTCTCCTGCCCGATGAAAACGTCGCCGGACTCCAAGTCCGTAGGGGCGATAACTGGATCACCGTTAAGCCTGTCCCAAATGCTTTTATTGTTAACATCGGAGATCAAATTCAGGTACTGTTAATGTGTACGTTAGTTCTGGGGACACACGTTAAGGGACATTAATTTTTTTAATATATAATAGTAGTAATATGTTTATTATTATTTTTTAAATATATTGTAGTAGTAGTAGTAGTAGTAATATGTTATTTGATGTTTGCTTAGGTGCTAAGCAACGCAATTTACAAGAGCGTGGAGCATCGAGTGATTGTGAATTCAGAGAAAGACAGAGTCTCACTAGCTTTCTTCTACAACCCTAAGAGTGATTTGCTCATTGAACCAATGAAGGAATTTGTTACAAGGAACAGACCAGCCTTGTATCCACCAATGACTTATGATGAGTATAGACTTTACATTCGGACAAAGGGTCCCTGTGGCAAGGCACAAGTCGAATCCTTAACATCAAGCCCATAGGTTCTAAATACATGTAAACTGTCCTTTTTAAATAAATTATTGGTGGAACTTCTCGGTTCTTCTCTTCCTTTTGATCTACAATGAGTAGCTGCCTGTATCATTTAGGAAACAAAATAAATCAAAGGGATGCTGTGTGGTGGCGCTTCTTGCTCATATGAAAAAAAAAAGAAAAGAGGTCGTTAGATAAATTATGTATTGGAATTTATGCGTGTGTATGATGGAAACCTTCGCACTTTTGCATGTGCAATTGTTTCATTTCTTAGCCTATTGAAGAAAATAATAGTAAAATCATGTGATAAAATTCACAGAATAGCACTTTCACTTATCTCTGTCTTTTTAAAAAGTCCATTTAAAATTTTCAGAAAATGGACAGGAATTGACTATTGTAAATTTATGGGCAAGATCGTTTTCAAACGCATTGAATTGACACTTAACTTATCTAAATTTGACAATTTTTCTGTTTTTTATATTTCTTGTGATGAGAAAAAATGAAACATGGCAAGGTTTTGATAGGTTTCAAACTTCAATCCAATTGCTTCTTGCTTTCTCTTTAAATGTTTATCACGTGGGCGATCGTCCCTTCATGCAGGTATCTATACACTAGTTTGGAGAAATATTCAAAAGAAGTATTCAATATTAAATTCATGATGTTGATATGTTTAAAAAAATTCTCGAGGATGGATGTTCATGTGTAGATTTTTTTTTTGGGAAATTATCAATCTTATACCCTTAATTTACTCTATTATCAAATTTACTACAACGTTTTCAGGGTATATCAGTCATCCACCCTAAGTTAACAAAATATATATGCCGTCTACCAAACCGTTAGTTGTCATTTAAATATGATGATGTCAGAGGGGTAATATAGCATTTTCATATGATACAAGTGATAATTTAAGGGTATATAAGTGATAATAAGATATTTTAAAGGTATGCAAATAATAATTTTTAAGGGTAAAATCGTCAATTCGTTACTGTTCCGTTAATTTTTAAACGGCAGCTAACGGTTTAGTGGACAACATATAACTTTTGTCAATTTATGGTAGACGATTGATACACCCTGAAAGTATTGTAATATTTTTTTAATAAAAGTACAAGTTTAGGGTATACGAATGATAATTTTTCTAAATATATTAATTGTTAATGCGGCAAACATGATATGACACTATGATATAATGGGTTCTAACAACAATGTTTAATTTTGTTAATTGATCGGTTAATTGTGTTTAAAGATTTACTTTGCGTAACAAAAGAGACGAATAACATACAATTGAAAGTTGGTTAAGGTTCCTCCATCAAATATTCTGCATAGAATTTTGCGATAAAATCCGAGAATGGGGTCGAGAGGAAAAGCAACTTTTTACGACCAACCACACTAATTAATCAAGAATTAACTTTTTTTTCAAATGTTATATTACAAATAGAATGAAGTTTATATAAAAAAAAGTACCGAAACCACGTTGATAAGATTTGTTATAGCATAGGCAGGATATTAGAGTGCAAAAAGGACCGAATTTATTTCAAACACATGAAAAGAAATTAGTCCCAAATAACATAACATAGAAGGCCTCATCAAGCCAATGTCCACAAATTAAATTGATGCTTGATTTTGTTGAAAGAAGTGTATACACTTAGTCAATTGTCATTATCTTGCATTAATTATTTTACAATCACCGTAATCAATACACCATGTTTATCAATGAGAAATTTTAGAATATATTAGGAGTATCACGTCAATCATATAATAAACAAATGATATTATACTAATATAAGTGGTGGTTATATTAAATTTGATTACACATATCATACATATATTAATTGTATTAGTTGATTGTATTATCTTTAATGTATTTTAAAATTTATTGTTCATCAATATGTTTATACTAAAAATTGTTTAAAAAGAATAATCATGAGCTCCAATATATTGATAGTCACGCAACTCTCTATTAAAAAAAAAAGGAAATTATTAGCCATATACCCTTAAATGACACCAGTATCAAACGTGCTACAACACTTTTCACTTATATCACTCGTATACCCTAAGTTGACAAAAGAGTTCTAGCGTCCACCTTTCCGTTTACTACCGTTAAGAACTTAACAGAATTTAAGCAAAATGACTATTTTACCCTTTAAACTCAAAATAAAGTAAAAAAATAAATTTACCTTAAAAATTAATGTAAATTTTCAATACACAATTTTTTTATTTTTTCATTAACAATACATTTTTTAATTAAAAAAATATGAATTATTAATGGTACATATTATTAACAATTATCCATAAAAAATATTCATCTTATACCATAAAAATTATTAACATATTATTTACAATTATACATATTATACCATAAAAAATTGAAGTTTGAGCTTGGAGGAGTAGATCTTCAATAATTTAGGTTAAATTTTGGAGGAATAGATTCGGTTGTAAAGTAGGTTTTTTTTAGCAATTATTAACAATTATCCGATAAATGGGATGACATGTCATTTTTATCAAAATATATCATATGACATGTCGTTTTTTACTAGGTAAATGGGATGACATGTCATTTTTTAAAAAAAGACAAGATTACCCTTATGACTTAAGCGCTTGCAAACGGCAGTTAACGGATTGGTGGACGGCATAAGTGTTTTATCAACTTAGGGTATACGAGTGATACACTTAAAAAATATTGTAACACGTTTGATACTGGTGTCATTTAAGGGTATATAACTTATAATTTCCCTATATATATATATATATATATATCCAACAAGCCATGTGGCATAGATTATTGCTTTCAAAAGTATATATAAAGCCTAACGTTATGGGTGAGATTAGATGCAATAGTAGCACACGTTTATTTGAAGTTCTTAAAATGTTAAGTCTTAATTGACAAGCAATTTGATCTTTATTTACTTTCTCTAAATTGTTTTAGGCAACAATCAAAAAGTATTGAAAGAATAAAAAACAATGTTAAACATGCGTTGAATTTTCATTGTAACCTAATGTTTGAATTGAACCAGTCAATTAGGGGG
>MKYO02008453.1:134378-239923 GCA_002013955.2 Citrus medica | reverse complement strand
GGGGGGGTGGGGGGTGGGGGCATTTCCTGCTTTTTCCCCAAAGGCTTTAATTGTCATGCATTTGCAGCTGGTCTTGTGGCACATTCAAATCTGTTCGATTTATTAAGTGGTGGCTTTTTTCCTACAATTAATATTGCAAAGAGTCATTTTCATTAGGACCCCTTTTTTTTGTGGTACAAATTTCACTCTTTTTAAAATTTTTTTGTTGTTTATATTTGTTGTTGTCACTATTGTGACGGGAGGACAGCGCAGGAGCATTATATTGAGGTCATGAAACGAACCCCGATATGACGTTAATGTGCTTTCAGTACTGCAAATATTAAAACACTTGTTAAATGAATAAGGATTTTCTTCTAATCTCTTCTAATAAAACAATCGATTAAGGTTAAATTTTAAATTTTGATGTTGATAATTAAGTCTTTGTTTCACCTTGTTCATAATTAAATTAATTTTTTTACTAGATTTAGCAAACTAAGAGAGGTTAGGAGAGAAAAATACTAGAAAAGAAGATCTTAATCTATTAAAGACGCGATTTTTATATAGTAATTTCATATTAAAAGTTTATTTGATTAATATTATAAGGGTCTACTTACGTTATATTTAATGTAACTTACAACTAAGTAAAATTAACTCATTAACTCACCTGATCTCATTATAATTGTTACTTATTTTTATATTGCAAAGCCTAATTGTAAGTAACAATAAATAAATGTAACTTGGAGAACCATATTATAAAATGTCACTCGTAACACTCTTATGGTCAAAGTCTTAAATAAATATCTAAAGGGGACCTTGCTCTCTTACATTATCAGTTGGTTGCAGACCATGAAACGACAAGTTAATAAATAAGGAGATGGCACATGGAGCTAATTGGGGTCCCAATTGACGAGAGTAACAGGTTGCATGCCGGTTGAAAAATTACACTTAATTATTTCGAGCCCCAAATGTTATAACATATGCTACCATGTCCCTATTAATTTTGACAATAGTCACTGCACTCCAATTCCATTTATTTTGTTGTTAAATCTAGCAATTTTAATTTGAAAGACTATTTTACAAACTGATTCGTACGACTACTAAAATAACCATTACAAAAGGTATTATGATGAATTTTTTTTTTGCTCAATTTTTTAAAAACAAATAAAAAACTAGATTCTTCTTTTAGTAATCAAGTTCTTTTAGACTTTTGAACATTTTGAAAAAAAAATAATGATAATTGGAGTCAAGTTAGACACCAAAACATGAGATTACAAATTGAAATTGAAAAAAAAAATCCTAAATATTCTAGACATATTTTTTTCTTTTTTTTTCTCATTAAAAAATGTCAATCATTAATCGTTTTTTAGCTCTTACATACAAATTACTTTTAGAGATATACTTATATTTATATTAAAAATTTGATTGAAAATGCTCTTTTTTCTAAATATTATTTGTAAAACACAAAATTATCAAAGGTGTGTTTGTCTTTATATATTAAAAAATTATTGTAAGATAATGCAATTATTTATTAAGTCAAATATCAAAATTGTTGAAGTTAGAATTTTTTTTTTCTCATATATATATATAACACGAAATGGGTGCCCAATGACGACTAGCAAAGCATGAAGGGATAAATGACGACTGTAGATTCACGTGGGCGTATTGGAAATTAATCCTTTTAATCAATTTTCCTACTGCTGATTTTTCATGCTTCCATTAATTTTATCCGTTGGGTTTCAGCCAACAAATCCAACGAATAATAGCTGCGGGCTGCTAGATGCAGAGTTATTGTAACTTAGCCTCTGGCCATCTAGAAGACATACGTAAGAGAAGCTTTTAAATTATCAAAAGTGTATAATAATAATAATAATAGTTATTTTGTTATGGATCTTAATGTGAATCGTCCGAACCAATAAGCAAGTAGTCTAAATGATAAGAAGTCGAAGAGCCGTAATGATAATTCCCAAAGATAATGGAAGAGCGTAAACCTCCTTCACGGGCAATTCATTTGTAACCTCGATGTTTTTGTTTTATACTAATAACACAATGCGACAACTTACGTCACACACAATAATAATAACGGTTTTACTATTTTATATTATTATTGTGTCTGGCGTAAATTACGTTTAACGAAACTTAACCAGAGCTATAACACAATAGGATAATTTTGATAATATATCATATATTTATAATTATTATTATAATAAATAATTATTGATATATTCTATAAAATATTATCTAGATTATCTACCTTCATTAATATTCGGGGATATTTTGCTCCACTTATAATTTTTTGTTAAGGGAGAAAGACTGCAAAACGCTGTATTCAATTATTCTTGATTGAGAGAGAAAGTTGTGACCCTTAAGGCTAGAATTGCTGCTCCTGCAGATGTTATAATTAGTCTTGTTTACGAAACAATCAGATATTCATAATTATCATTCATGAAATCAACAACGCACTTATTGAATCAATTGGTGAGAAACACACCACACTACTGTAAAGGGGTATATAGACATATTCACAATAATTTTTTTATTTTAAACATTTTTATCGCAATTTTTTTGAATAAAAAATTTATCATAATGTATTATTTATATTAAAAATTTGATTGAAAATGCTCTTTTTTCTAAATATTATTTGTAAAACACAAAATTATCAAAGGTGTGTTTGTCTTTATATATTAAAAAATTATTGTAAGATAATGCAATTATTTATTAAGTCAAATATCAAAATTGTTGAAGTTAGAATTTTTTTTTTCTCATATATATATATAACACGAAATGGGTGCCCAATGACGACTAGCAAAGCATGAAGGGATAAATGACGACTGTAGATTCACGTGGGCGTATTGGAAATTAATCCTTTTAATCAATTTTCCTACTGCTGATTTTTCATGCTTCCATTAATTTTATCCGTTGGGTTTCAGCCAACAAATCCAACGAATAATAGCTGCGGGCTGCTAGATGCAGAGTTATTGTAACTTAGCCTCTGGCCATCTAGAAGACATACGTAAGAGAAGCTTTTAAATTATCAAAAGTGTATAATAATAATAATAATAGTTATTTTGTTATGGATCTTAATGTGAATCGTCCGAACCAATAAGCAAGTAGTCTAAATGATAAGAAGTCGAAGAGCCGTAATGATAATTCCCAAAGATAATGGAAGAGCGTAAACCTCCTTCACGGGCAATTCATTTGTAACCTCGATGTTTTTGTTTTATACTAATAACACAATGCGACAACTTACGTCACACACAATAATAATAACGGTTTTACTATTTTATATTATTATTGTGTCTGGCGTAAATTACGTTTAACGAAACTTAACCAGAGCTATAACACAATAGGATAATTTTGATAATATATCATATATTTATAATTATTATTATAATAAATAATTATTGATATATTCTATAAAATATTATCTAGATTATCTACCTTCATTAATATTCGGGGATATTTTGCTCCACTTATAATTTTTTGTTAAGGGAGAAAGACTGCAAAACGCTGTATTCAATTATTCTTGATTGAGAGAGAAAGTTGTGACCCTTAAGGCTAGAATTGCTGCTCCTGCAGATGTTATAATTAGTCTTGTTTACGAAACAATCAGATATTCATAATTATCATTCATGAAATCAACAACGCACTTATTGAATCAATTGGTGAGAAACACACCACACTACTGTAAAGGGGTATATAGACATATTCACAATAATTTTTTTATTTTAAACATTTTTATCGCAATTTTTTTGAATAAAAAATTTATCATAATGTAGTCAATGAAAAACAACTTTGGATTACTTTAAAAAAAAGAAGAGGGCGGGGGGGGGGGGGTAGAATTAGGTAAAGTTTAGATAGATTTTTTTTGGGGGTTATTTGTCTATATCTTCTCACGATTCAAAGATAAATGACTAGTAAAAAAAATACTGCTTAAGAATTAACCTCTATGTCAACAATTAAAGATGTTTTTTTTTAGAATAACAATTAAAGATGTTGATTGTTCATGAAAGAGCTAAATTAGCAACATTAGTAGAGTGGGGTTTGTTATAGGGATCATCCCCAGCCTATACGTAGTGGTGAGGATTAGTCCAATCCAAAAGCAAATAATCAATGGCTGATTGATAAGTTGACATCAATACTATTATTCATGGCCATGCAAGACTGGCAGCACATGTATTATGGTAATGTTGGCGTGTTGTAATTTTTAAATTACAGTTTACAATTATTATAAAGAAAAAATTATAATTATGAAATAAAAAGGTAATAATATGTAATAAATACAATTTTTAGATAATAATTTTATTAAAATTATTGAAGATATACTTGATTTTTCATAATGTAAGTATAAAATCAAGTCAACTTATCTTTTAAATTATAACAGTTAGTGTTTAATAAATATTTTATTATTATGACTTTTAAATTATAATTATCCAACCTCAATCTCAAATATAAACTATGTATATTGAAAGTTTGGATGAAGGCCCATTCAGTTAAGAAGGGCATTGGTCAGGTGGTAAAAATTTTTTCTCCAATAATAAAGAGAATGAGTTCAAGGGGGCTTCTCAATATGTGTAAATGTAATATAAATTTCATCTAAATTAACTTTCGAGTAATACTATAAATGAATTTAGACTTTCACTTCTAGATTTTACCATAAATATATAAACATAGACTCCATTGCATCCGTTGTAATCTCTGTAGTTGTACTATTACTCTTTTTTTTTTCCCCCAAAAAAGAAAGTGAAGAAGTGAGTGCGGTTAGACTCTTATGGTAATAGAGAGGGGTGAACTTAGTGTAATATGTATGTCTACTTGTCCCAGAAGCACAGCCCAATCCATTAAAGAACTGTTTATGTGATATGCAATCAAATATTCAATGCTTTGAATAAGTTAAAATTATTAGCAGCAATGAGCAGAGCTGCGGAGTAATGGCAATAAGATACAAGAAGAAAGTGTATTTATATTCCACAAAAATTGACCTCTGCATGCTCAACAAACCCAAATAATCACTCTTCTCAATCACTCAACAAGCATTCAATCATGCGATTATTATTATTATTTTTTAATTTATAATCATCGCCAGAAATGTTTTGATTGTTTCCATGATTTTCAATAAATGAGCAATTAAACATCTCTGCCAATTATTCAACTATTTATTTGGAAAAGTATTATTATTATCAATGAAATATCTATAGAAAGCTCGGCACTAAAGGCGATGAGCACGCTGCAAAACTCCAGGGAAAGCTTATATCCTGAGCAGGATATGAAGCTTTTGCTTGTATGTCTCTGTTGTAAGAATTTGGACTCAGTGATGAAACTCTGAACAAGGGTGGCAAAGTATCATCTTCAACTCTAAGCCTTTTCAGAGCTCGTATTCCTTCTCCAGACTCTATTTCATTTTTGTCAGCTTCAGAATCAGATTCGAAGTCCTTTGCATTTGATTCAGTTTCCTCACAAAGAGCAGGTAGTGATACAGGAGAATAAGGCTTGCCGGATTTTGTATTAGGGGTAGTTCGGTTCTTGTGATCCTTCACAATTCTGTCAAGGAATCTTCCTTGAGCTTCGATTTTAAGCTTCAAGTTCCTTTGAACCTTCAACACAAAGGCAAACAAGAAATATTAATAAACGGATATTGCATGCTTTTCTTCTTTCCTTTTAATTCTTTTGGGGCTATTGATATACCTCAACATGATCACTCATTCGCCTATATACATCCGTCTGCATTTGTAATGCTTCGTTAAGCTGTGCAGCACTGCAAATGTACAGCAGTTTTGGCATTCATTCAATAAAGAGTTAAAAAAAGATCCTAAAAAGAGTTAAGAGTCCAGGTGATTATGGACTTACGATGTTGTACCGAAATTAGGCAGCATATCTGAAATATTTCTCCTCTCAAACTTGCCTGCAGTTTAAACAATACAATATTAAAACTAGATAATCTTAATTGTCCACGAGTAAATATGTAAATGAAACTTCTTGAAACTCCTAGTTACTTACTTGGACCGATTTCTGGTATATACTTTGAGATCCTGTACTTCTGAGAAAAACAATCAGCAAGCAAAAGAGAAAAATAATCAGAAATTTGTATCGGGTTGTATTTATGTACAAAGAAAGAAACAGTACCTGCAAATGACTTTTGACATGGTAGATTGTTAGTCCAGGAACGCCCATAGCCTTCAATATCCCCTTTGGGGTAGCCCCTGACAAGTAACAAGCCGCAGGATTCAATACAAAGACGTTGCCAGAAAATAAAATTCCTGTAGCACTTTTTTCAGAAGTGCTTCCAGGGAATGGTATCGCAGACTTACTATCTGGGCCACCAAGCTGGTTAACAGCTTCTTCGAAACGATAATGGAGCTCTTGAGTCCAGCGTAAGCGTTCTTTCCCAGAGCCATCGGAGCGATTTGAACCCATATCAGAATCAGGCGCTGAGAGCGGGAGGCCCACGCAACTGGTTCCCTCGTTGAGGGGAGTATAGTTATAGGGACAAACTACAATAACAAAGACAAAATGCAGTTGTAAACAGAAAAATCAACGTGGCGATGGGCACAAGTGTAAGAAAGATTGACTGAATCATATATACCGCATAATGTCGCTAGCTGTCGGAATTAACCAAGTTTCAGAGAGTCCAAATCATACCAAACACAAAACTCGTTAGTTTCTATTCTTCAAGTCATTTGCCAGGAAATCTGATATCCAATTCAGAGCCTAATACCTCCAAAATGAGAACATGTTCACCTCAAAACTCTCCGACATCGTCAATTCCAACAATCGTCTGTTTCCTCGAAAATGACTAGGAACAAAGAATCCTGCTCCCTCGAGTTCAACTGAGGTTGAATTTTAAAACAACGATCCATAATTATTAAAAGTACATAGCAATAGATATCAACCACACAAATATTATTCATGCATTGTCGAAAAATAACAAATTCTACTATTTATAAGTTAAAATCTTAAGGATTCATCTGGGCAGAAACCCTTCAAAGCAACTTGTATGAACAAACATCACGACAAATTCATTACATAACTTTTTTAACTTTTAAAAGTTGACATTTCTATACTATGTCAGCCACAGAAGGAACGCTCTTTGAACCACTCCAATGGTAAATCGGTTTTAATGACTACTACTGCCTGCCTCTCTTCATGCTGCAAGATGGGCATTTGTATTGCTTAATATTCTCAGCCTTAGCGGGTGTTATCTTGACACACTTCCCATGGAACCACCTCTCACAGATGTCACAGCCAATCCAAAACTCATCTGCGTTGTAATTTCCACCACAGCTGCCACAAAGTGTTTCACTATGTTCATCCTCCTCGTCATCGAAACTCTCATCTGCTAGCTTAGGGTTACTTTTCACTTGGCCATCATTTGATCTCTGCGCAGTGAAGAACGCAATCAATGAATTCTTAACTAAGGATTAATATAAAACAGTAAACACAAGCAGATTGAGAAGGGAAGAATTCTTTCTTGCAGGAAGCCAATTTTTTGAAATTCAGGCTTCCTCTACAATCTTCAATCATCTTTTACGAGGCATTACTTAAACAACATTACAATTGCAAGATCACTGTTCTGAGCCTCAATAGTTTATAATAGGCTTCTTTATTCACATTTATTTTGGTTATAGTAGAGAGAACCACTGAACAATAAAGAATGCATGTGACAAAATTGAATTTGAAAACCTTGCAAAGAAAGAAAACTTGAAATATTTTAAATTGAGTTGATCTCTCAAACCTTAGTGCTGCCGCGAGATTTGCTGCTACTATCCACACTGGGTTTATCTTTTATAGGCTTCCTTTCTGTTACAACTTCAAACACAGTAGGTTGATCATTGATCAAGCTAAACAGACGTTTCCTGTCAAGCAAAACTAAAGTAAGAACTACATGATACTATCCTCAACAAAACAAATTTTGTATTAACTCGATAAACTGTACAAAATTTGAACAAAATATCTGAGACTCTGCATACAATACACTTCTTGGCTGCCGACTACGCCAGACTCCAAGAAAAGGTCAACTTTAAAACAATTCTTACACTCTTTCATGGCCCTACGCAGGCCTATCTATCATTCAGCTGCAATTGCAGGCACAAAGCACAAGTAGTGGCAACATATGCATACAACCACAAGCAATGACGCAATTAATTTTTTCTCACAGTTTGCTGGGACATTTTACCATGCCTCCCGAAACATTAATGCACTATTAAGTGGTTAAGGATAATAAATATAAAATGAAGGAATGGCCAAAAGAGGATGACCAAACCAATATCAGTACTCTGGCCTGCTTCGGCAACTTGATTTCATATCCGAATCATGTCAGAAGGTAAGAAAGAGAATTGAACCACCCAAGATTGACAGAAGAAAGACAAAACGCTAGATAATGAGTGATACTCAGAACTGAAAAAAAAATGATTTTCCGTAGTTAATTGATTTCTTGTGGTCTTCCTTAACTCAGGTTGCATAATGTTAAAGTTATGCACAAAACTGATAAAAACAGAAAATAGATTTTCTCTAGTTGATGGATTTCTCCAGTCTTCTCAACGCAGATTGCATAACAAAAATATACATTGCCAAAGATCTACGAAAAAACTCTAATGAGATCACACACCTTCGTAAAAATAATGCATAAAAGCAACTAGGAACACAGCACAAGGAAAAGACGAATAAGAAAAGAGCATATAAGGTATGTTTGGGATTGAGGCCCTATAGCTTTTAAGCTACAGCTGTTGTGAAAAAAATGCTATAACTACCAAAAAAAAGTTAATTGTGTGTAGTAAATATGACTTTTAATGATAATTCTGAGAAAAATAGTAAAGATATTACAGGTTTTCAATCATAAAAGTGGCAGATTAAATCAATTTAACTTCCAAGCCATCAGAGTTAGAGTTTACCAAACGTTTTAGAACTCCCACCATACCGGGCCTAATGTGTCATGTTTTTTAATTCACAATAGCTATGCAATTAAATGAACGGGTGAGTTATTGGTAAACATTAGTTGACTAAGAAAAGTGGGTATTTATCAAACACTTTAATGGTAGTGTTTTAAAAATAAGCAAAAGCTCAACGGTAACAAACATAAACAAAATGTTTCCACCCCGTCACAAGAGTCCAATACAAGAATTAATACGCCGCAAGAGATTGTTCAAAATGGCATGCGTCAAGACTAGCATTAAATTGTCGGCGATCACATTGAACTAACATGCTCACAATTCACACACACATGACATGAAGAACAGACAGCAACTTACCTTTCATTGCGGTTAAGACGAGCTCCAAGATAAAAGGCCACTGAAAGCAACCATGAATCAGTGTGCACTGCAACCAAAGACAGCCAGTCCTTCCTGTTCATCCCATCTCTCGCAAAATTAATCCCAAGTGCTGGCTCAGGAAGCTCCGGCGGAACTTCCTCTGCCGGCAACGTCACTTCCCACGACTCATTAGGATGGCCGTACAAGCACAGATTCTCCTTATCTAAAGCACAAAAAGCAACGCAACAAATTCCAGAGTTCTCCACGTTTAATGTTTTCAGTTTTTCTTCAAATTTAACATTTAGCTAAAATTCAAAGAAATTCATAAACTGACCTAATTGAACATTAAAAGTGACCTAAAAAATAAGTAATAAATTAAATAGAAGAGTAAGAATTCCGATCTGCAAAAACACATTACCTGGATCGCAGAGTCCGTAAAATTCATCGACATCTGAAGAAAGAAAGAAAAAATTCAAAGCAAGAGATCAAGCCACGTGTCATTTTCCACTAACGAAAAAGAGGAGAGTAGAAATTGGAGTTTCAGGTTACCGTAAGTTAAAGCGCGAACAACGCCGGCTCTACGAGCGCAGAAATCTTTGTAGATCTCCTCCACGGTGCGGGGGCTGGAGGCCATTTCCATAGCAAAGCAAATATTGGAGATCTAATTAGTAAGTGAGATTCTATTAAATTGGATTTAATTAGAGGAGCGAATTGGACGAACTGGAGGAATTTGAATTAGAGTAAGGGTACGGTGAGACCATGGAGATCGAGTCGAGGAGACGAGATAGTATCGAAGAAAGATGCACATGTATTGTAGATGTCAAAATAGAGGAACAGAGTGTAATTAACGCTACTACTGAGAGGCGATTCCTATCGACACTCACTTTTTTGCTAATTGCACACCATCTTTTTGCACTACAAGGGTCACGAGACCGGACTTTTGGATTGTCAGGAGTAAAAATTGAAGTGGAAATTGAATCACTTCCTTTATTTTTATTTTAAAATAAAAATGTGGTTAAATTAAAACCACACTAAAGGTTGAGTATATTTTTATAACTTAACCATTAAAATTATAATTTATTTTTTTATTATTTCTTACTTTATGTGTATAATTACAATTTGTGTTCTATCTTAAAGCAGATACAAGGTAGCTATTATCTTAATAATAGTTTTGTCAAGTAAAATCAAATTAGTTTTAAAATCAAAGATTAAACTTTTTGTTTGGGATTATGATGTCGTGGGGATGAAGCACAACTACTCTAAAATTGGATAATTTTATTTTTGATGAATGCATGGAGTTGATGAGCACATTTTGTAAATAATAATTTTGATTAATTAGTAAAGACCATATGGTTTTTAATCAAACGTTAACGTTTAGGAGGTATAACCGATTTAGTTGGCAACGCAAAATTAAAATGGCTAGGTGTGACAACTTTACTTTTAAAAGCACAACTGTTGAATAACAATTCTTTCTTAAATATTTATTTTATTCTATATGCTCTTAATACAGCAACCAACGAACTCAAAAGGATCTAATAATAATTTAGGTGACAAATTAAAATCTTTAATTAAGTTGGTTAAGCAGCTCTTTACTTCATCCTCAAGGTTGAAGATTTAAATTTCAAATTTATTTATAAGCTAATTTTATTGTTATAGATTTTCGAATTAAACTTTAACTTCGATATATCAACATAGATATCGAAAGTTTGGGCTGAGCCTCAAGTCCTGGGTGATAGTATATTGGATTATATTCATCTATTGTCTTCTCCAATTTAATATTTTAAAACTCAAAACGGTATAATTTATATAAAAATAAGTTAAATTTCACATCAAACCCCTTATCTTTCTTGAAATTTATATTAGCCTGGGACCGTGGTTTCAATAACATACGCTAAGTAGTTCTGAATTTATGATACTAAATATCCTGCTACCTTACATATAATATAAGGTACAGCCTCTTACAAACTCAGTTGTGAATCCCACTTAGACCCACCAACCTACGTATAATATAAGGTACAACCTCTTAAAAATTCAGTTGTGGATCCCACTTAAACCCACCAACCTTATGAGAAATTATACCTTACATTATATGTAAGATAGCAAAAGCCAAATATCAACTCAAATGTTATTACATTCGGTAGTATCTTTGACGTCCCATCTCATGTCCACTACTTCACTTGTTCAATGTTATAAGTTGAGGTTTTGAACTCCACTTTTCTTCTCATAGTCAAAGCACTCGTCTTCTAAAAGGTCCTGTTTGTCCGAATCTGCTTTGCCATCATTGGACAATAGAAAGCCTAAGTATTCAGTTGGGCGTGGAAAAATGTACAAAAGTTAATAGGCTTTGACCCAAAAAAGAAAAGAAAAGAAAAGAAAACTGTTTCAATCTTTCAATAAGTGAAAGAGAAGACGGCATTGACATGGATTCGCAACAAATAATCCACCAAATTTACCTCCAGTATTAAAGGCATTAGTAGCTATCTCTTTGTTGGAGTATAACTCCAATTGAATCAGCTATGAGAAACAGGCTATCTTCATTCTAATTTAATTTTTTGCTCTATTGCAGAATCAAAATTTGTAGTTCAGCACAATATTAACAATCCCACAATAGAAACACAAAACAAAAAATTAACTTATATCCCTAAATAGTCGAATCCACAATTCAGCAACATGTGCATTTTGCCATTCCATACAAGAAAACCTGCGAAGAAAGACAAACGGCAAGCTTACATGAGTTAGGATGATGGATGACGGTGACCATCGATTTCTATGGTATTAATCGCTTGAGGCCAGACTTCTGCTCTGTGGTAAGCTTAGAAGGGAACTTGATATTAAACTTGATTCTCAAGTTGCCCCTTTTGGAAGGTTCCTTGGGGATTGGCATCCCCTCTCCCTTAATAACTTCTTCATAGGTGGGGCTGATTACAGAGTTGATAGGAACCGTCAGAGTCCGCCCATCAAGTGTTGTTAGTTGCACGGTGTAACCAGTCAGAGCTTCCACGAGAGATATCTTTTGGGTGACAATAAGATCATTACCATCCCTCTTGAAGAGGCTATGAGGTTTCTCATCAATGATGAAGATAAGGTCTGAGGGTATAACATTCCGTAGTTCATTTCCTTTCTCTGGGAATGTGATTTTTGTACCTTTCTTCCACCCTGGCTTGATTTCAATTGTAAGAATTTCTTCCGTGGTGTTGGGTCGTCTGCAAGAAAAGTAATGTAAAAGAGGAAAACTCATCAAACAATCATAGAAAGCACATACACATGTATATACTTAGTGGGACAACAGATTTATAATAATGAATAATTGCAGATGAGTTGGAGAATACGAGGTAACACTGAAAGATATTATAAACAAAATTAATTAGCAATCACCGATTCATTAACACGCACCACTTTTTGGATAGTTTTGGAGAAAATTAACCTCTATAACAAAGAAGATTACAAATTAAGCGAGGAGAAATGCGAGATTTCTCAATATCAAGGCCATGTCCCGAAAAATTCTAAACAGCGTACTCCTAAATGGCTTTTTCTGCCAAAAAACTTAAATATGATGTTAGTTACAATATGCATTTCTTTACTGACTGCAACCCTATTCATATGATCAAGCTTTCGTGTAAAAGTGGTCGTGTAGCCAGAAAACATGAGCTGAACAAAAGAAATTTTTTTTTTTAATATCAACTCCCCGAGAAATGTGAAAAAGACAACACTCAGACTCTAACACCATTCTGAGGTTGTCTAATGATGGAATGTACCTAGAAGCATCTAACATTTATAGTATCTTCCATAATTGGCATCACATGAAAACCCACCAAACTAATAACAGTAAGCTCTCTAAGGCAGACAAGCCCAAGACAATAAAAATGAAGACATTTTAATTTCATTATACTTCATATATAGAAGTTATTCTCACAAAGAACCTGCACTAATTTTACTTGACAAGGAATTTGGCATGAAAAGAGAAAGTAACACAAACCATCTTTTTATAATGTGATACAGAATTTTGTCATCCGGAGTATCAAGATTACATAATTGACATTAACATCACCAAATGTGCCTTACCAGATTTCTGAAAGGTAAAAACATTACTCTCAACAAAATTTAAGTACTTAGTAACCGACATAAATGAGCCTCATGATTATAAATTACCCACTAGAGGCACATGCATTCATCATGTTGAAGAACCATAGCACAATCTAATTTATTCAATAAAACTTATGCTACACAGGATTTGCAGATACTGAGTGTTGAGAGACATCAGCCAGTGTATAATCCCTTTCATTGACACACACACACACACACACACACACGCACACACGCACGCACACACGCACACACGCACACACACACGCACACACGCACACACACACGTAGACATCAGCCAGTGTAAAATCCCTTTCATTGACACACACACACACACACGCACACACACACGCACACACACACACACAAAAACAAAATAAAAAAGCATTACAGTGGATCCATCACAAGTAAGGCTGACAAAGGGACTGGAGCTACACTACCAAAATGCACCTTTTACATTTTTTGGGTGGGAACTACAATAGCCATACTTCACCTATTGGCTAGGTTTCAAATCAGATTATCCCAAAAAATGTAAGTGCCAAAATGGTATTTTTCATGAAAACGTTTATATAAGCATACACAGATGAATACATGAAAAATAACATAATCACGCTAATACTCCACTGGTGCGGAACAAAATGTAAAGTGACTGCCTTGGAAGAAAATCATCAAGGAGAGGATGATGATCACAATAACCATAGCTTTAACAACAAAAGCATTTCCACTACTCAAAGTGGAACAGCATTTTGCCAACTAACACTCATCATGCAATTAACTATTCACTGAAAATGTTAGCCAGTTTGGATGTACCAATAACCATATTCTAATGATACTATCTTCCACTAAAATAATCAATTTCTTTAATGAGGATCTCCTCAAATTACAAAAGCAAAGGTCTGACCTTTTACAACAGTCTTTGAAGTTGTAAAACCATTAAATTTCACACAGATATTCTTTGCCTAAAATAGAAGAAGAGAAATGGATATTCTTTTCTTAAACTCAAGATCTATTAGAACCATTTCAAGGACAAAATGTACTACCGTCCAAGTTCAAAAGCCATGAAGCCACAAATTAGTAGGAATTCCAGTTTTGTACCTAAGTTCATTGAATGCGTTTATAAATGCCATTAATGCATAAAATTCCCATATATACTAATGATTAAAAGATTAATCCCATATATACTAATGATTAAAAGATTAAAACTCCCATATATACTAATGATTAAATGCCATTATACTAATGATTAAAACCCCCAAAAAAGATCTTTTTGCAATAAAACTCAAAAATTTTAAAGCTGCATACAGCTTAAACTTCAATGATCAGTTTTTGAACTCAAGATTCACCATAACACTCATAATTCAATTGACATGATACTAATTAAATATTAATAGGCAAAACAATTATCTTTTTTACCTCAAAATAAAAAAAAAATAAAGGTTCTAGAGAATGAAGCTCACCCACTAGCATCGATAACATCTCTTGAAATCTTCATCTTCTTAGTGGTTCCCTTATACAAGTCTTCCAAACTACACGGTAATGTTCGTTCAATAGGCGCTGCTTTTCTCAGCGCATTCGCCGACCCTTCTCCGGCCGACCCTCTATTAAACGACGCAAATATATCATCACCAAACATACCTCTAGGAAATCCCGACGCGCTGGCGCGAGAACCGCCCATGTCTCCAAACGGGCTCGAAAATCCGAAGAACTCCGAGAATATATCCTCAGGATTTCTCGTATTGAACCGAAACGACGTCGGACCTCCAGCGCCGGCACCAGCGCCCGGAAACCCGCTCGCGCCAGGTGGCGGCATCTGGCCTTTCAAACCTTCTTCTCCGTACTGATCATATACCGCTCTCTTTTGCGGATCACTCAGAACCTGTAATTAATTTTTTTTTTAATGAAAAGAAAATCTGAAATACTAATACTACGTCGTTCAGTGAGCAAAAATTGAAAATTTAAAGATAGGATTTGTGGAATTGGTTACGTCGTAAGCTTCGGAGATTTGTTTAAATTTGGCCTCGGCATCTTTCTTGTTGTTAGGGTTCTTATCGGGATGCCACTTCATTGCGAGCTTCCGATACGCTTTCTTCAAATCTTCCTCCTTGGCGTTTCGGTCTACTTGGAGAATTTTGTAATAATCTACACCCATCTGTCCGACGTCGTTTTGGCTCTTTCGCTTCCTCGTCGTGATTGCGTCTCTCTTTTGTAAGACTCTCGCTTCTCTTCGATTAGATTCGATCCAATTCGCTTCAGCTAAGAGTTTTTGTTTTTGGCCGGAAGTTTTTTCTCCGATGTGTGATTACTGGCTTAACTTATAAAGCTGGTTTTTTAGTGGGCCCAAACGGTGGATGTTCCTCACTGGGCATAATTTATCTCTAAGCCCACTTGTATCTTGGGCTTGCCAAATTGGGTGTAAATGGATTTTTTATGTCCAAATAAAATTGAAATAATTTTTAGTATCATCAATGGACAGTAATCACTTTTCTAATCGAAATAACCATTTAATTTTTTTTAATCATTTTTCTTTTGAAAATACCCCCAAAAACCTTTAAGTTTCAAACAGGATTATAATTTATAAACGAACTTAATTTTAATTAATCAAATATATTAAAGTCTTAGTAAAACGAAAATATATATTTAATTGTTACAGGCTTTAGTGCACAACTTTTGCGACTCCATAGCCACTAAAAAATCAAACACACGACAAAAGGGTTGCAGCTAACATTTATGTGACGATTTATTTTAATTAACATTTTAAAATTCTTTTGGGTTTATCATTTATGATATGATTGGTTGGTTTCTACTTTGTTATGAGTTCGAAATTTTTGAAATAATGCTTGAGCGGTTAATGGTGAAGGACCACCAATTTTTGAAAGAGAAGAGAGGGAGCCAAGGAGGAGCTGTTGTTTCTGTATTGTTTTTAGGGTAATTTTTAAAAACCTCCCCTGAGGTTTGGGCTTGTTGTAAGTAGATGGTAAGAATCCATTTATTTGTAAAAATCCTCCTACGTTTTTGCTCCATTTGATTGCCGTTCGGGTAGTTGTGGACATTGTTGATATTTCACAATAAAACAAATCTTTTGCAACTTTCGTTGCCTTGAGAACAGTAACTCATTTCAGTTACTAATGTTCTGATACAAATAAAAATCAAACTTGCAAAAAGAAATTTGGTTTTGTTTCAAACAATGCATCTCTTTGCTATAATTTTTTTAATAATCTTAAAAACTCAAAACTAAAAACAAAAGCAAAATCAAATATGACCACCACCATCATCGTATAAAACCCTGGATAGAAAGACGATTTCTGGTCATCACAGTTCACAGAGGATTACTGAATTGATGAGCAGCAGCAGCTTACAGTGGCAACAAGCAGTAGCACCTGCAGCGGTGGTGGTAGATAGCTCCAGAAATTCTGCTCACTTTATTAATGTAAGAAATTCTACTCAAAACTGAACAGTCTGCACTTAACTGATCATAACTTACTGTAAATAGCTCCAAATTTATATTAGTAAAATTCATTGGAAAGCTAACAAATATATCTTTCCAATGATGTATGGATCGAAAATTAATTCGATCTCATGTAGTACAGTTTAATTCCCAAAGATGCCTCTTCTGCACAGAAATTCTACTCACTTTATTAATGTAAGAAATTCTACTCAAAACTGAACAGTCTGCACTTAACTAATCATAACTTACTGTAAATAGCTCCAAATTTAGATTAGTAGAATTCATTGGAAAGCTAACAAAAATATATTTCCAATGATGTATGGTTCGAAAATTAATTCGATCTCATATAGTACAATTTAATTCCCAAAGATGCCTCTTCTGCACAGAAATTCTGCTCACTTGATTAATGTAAGAAATTCTACTCAAAACTGAACAGTATGCACTTAACTGATCATAACTTACTGTAGATAGCTCCAAATTTAAATTAGTAAAATTCATTGAAAAGCTAACATAAATAGCTTTCCAATGATGTATGGCTCGAAAATTAATTCGATCTCATGCAGTATAATTTAATTCCCAAAGCTGCCCCTTCTGCACAGAAATTCTGCTCACTTGATTAATGTAAGAACTCTGATGTGATGATGATGAGAAATGTTGTGAAGAATGACAACATTTAGAGTATAAGGGAAGAAGAATAACATGTTGAGAAGCATAAATTATTTATGTGTGCTATGCATAAGGCTTTAAATTGCTTTACAATCTTATAAATAGCAGGAGACTTGCAATATGACTGTTGGTTTGTAACGGTCATAATGCAACACACTCTTTATTTTTTTTTTCAAGTTTTTAATTTTATATTTCTTATAGGACCTTTAAGGAAATATCAATAATTTAAAGAGGGTAAAATAGTCATAATCCTTACCTATGATATTGTAAATCTTTAGAATTGATAGGAATAAAATTGTCAAAAAATAAGGTTTGTGCTTTTCGCACCAATAATTTCAGCTTTTTTTTAGTTATGTGAGTCAACAAACTATTGTTAAGGATAATATTGTCTTTTCATAGTCAATTATCGGTCAATATAAAAATTAACTGACAATAGAGAATTTTTTTATAAATAAATGAATTCTTGCAATTTACTTGCAATAAGCCCAAACCTCGGGGGAGGTTTTTAAAAATTACCCATTGTTTTTAATGGTGGAGGACCACCAATTTTGGTTTATTAAACGGTGCGTTTCGGTTTTATACTAGAAATTCTTTAAATATTCTGGTGAGTTTAGGTATTTTTTTAATATTTTAATAATAAAACGATAATAACTGAAATGTTAAGTGATAAAATCTAGGACTCATCTATGTTGCAACAGTTGCAACATGCAACACTTTTCGTCTTCATGCATAATTGCCATAGGATTTAAAGGAACTCCATCTAACGGTTGAGATGAATCATTATAATATGTAAAGCAGTCGGTTGCTTGAGGAGGTTGTAGATAAATATAATAAAAATAAAACCAAAACAGCTAAAATTAGGTCTATGTTGAGAAAAGCCTAAATTAAATTGAAACCCCATTTTCCAAATAAAAATCAGATGAACAAAATAAATTGGTCAAGTCTGATTCATGGCAGCGAAAAAAAAAACCCATATATTGCTCTCAAGTTTGTTCCACACATAGTAAAATCAAATCATGAAATTAATTGCCAAATGGGTCCTTCAGTTTCTGTTTAAATCATTGCTTACGGCTACAAGAAATCAACTCCTGATGCTTTGGATGTGAAGGTGGGGCGGCACCGTGCGATCCCTCCCAGATGAATGTTTCTCTTCTTTTTGACCTTTTGGGGAAGGAGGTTTCGAGCTTTCTACTCCTGCAGCATCGCGTTTACTTTGATCTAATAAGTTCACTATTCCCAAGCTTGGAATCACAAATCCATCACTCAGTGTTCCATTCGTCTAATTCTTCAATCTGAGGAGTTGGCGTGCACTCCGTTGGACGCTGATGATTATGGATTTTGATGGCCAAAGGGCGATAAAAAGCCTGGATGAGGAGCGAGAGATCAGATCAAAATTGACCACCGAAACCAAACCCCTTCTAAGAAGCATTGTTTAATTTCTTTGTATCAAGCGCAGGATAAAAGAAGGAGCCTGCATATATAGTTTTCAATAAATTTTTTGATGGAATTGTTCTTCTTCCTAATCAATTGTTGTTTCAAACTGACCTTCTCTCAGTCAGTGGCTATTACTTGGATATATAACCGGCTTCAATGGTTGACAGTACACACTTTTTTTTTCCACTGATTAATCTCAACCGGTAGATGCAGTCCCTTCACATCCTACGATGATAATTTTAAATGAAGACAAAAAAGTGTTGCATGTTACCACTGTTGGATGCCAAGCCCGGACCCCATTTTTTAAGATGAAAAAATATGTTTATATAATAATATCCCTTTTCCAATATTTTGAACTAAACTGAGGGTTGAAAAAAATAAAATATTCCCAATGCTTTGATAGAAAAGAAAAGAAAAGAAAAGTTAAAACCAAAAAAAAAAAAAAGTAATAATGATTTAATAATAAACAAAATACTACGAAACAAGACTTGTCTTTCAATTTTCTCTTAGTCGAGGCAACAAAAAGCCACAAAAGCCACCACAACAACCAAGAAATTCCCAGCTTCTCCCTCTATACAAAACTTAAAACACAACCAACAGTAACACCCATTCTTCCTTCTTTGATCCAAATTTTGGAGCTCCCAGATTTTGTGGGCTTCACTTTAATGGCAGAAATGGAGATGGGTCAGATCGAAGTGTGTGAGCCGAGGTCCGTACAAGTATGGCGAGGCTTCGTTAGTTGGGTGGGGTTTATTTTGCAGGTTTTCATTCAGATCCTGAGGGGCACTCCTTCGTTTTTTTCGTACTTAGTTGGCCTCAGTAGCAGTAGTTACAGCTCTCTTCTTGCTTCTTCTTCTTCTTCTGCTTCGCCTTCTTTTAAGCCATTGCCTGTTGTTGAACTCCCACTTCAAGAGTCTTCTGCGGCGGCCGCTGCCCACGTCAGCTTTGATGGCGGTCTTAGTGATGATTGTGGTGGCGGCGGCGATGGGCAAGAAATGGAGAAGCTCACTGTAAGCTTTGTTTACTGGTTTTATTTTAAATTTCTCAACTTAAAAAAAAATCATTGTTTGCCCTTTTTGGTGCTCGTAAGAAAAAAAAATATTTTAAATAGTAAATATATGGATTTTGTTATTAGCTTGGGTCGATGGTTAGTCAGACAGTTAAAAGGTTCTGTTATCCCCCCCAAAAAAAAAGAAAAAAGGGCTTTGGCCTTTCTTTACTGATTTGATAGACTGTATAGGCTTAGCTGCTTAATGTTCGGTGTCAATTATTGTTAAAATTATTTCAGTGCTGTAGTAAGAAATGAATTAGGATCAATTTTTACTAATTTTATACAATCCTGTTTTTTATTTAACTTGCAAAAATGTTTTGATTAATGGGGTTTGACACATGGATGGTGCTATGTATGCTGATATGGAGATTTGGGGGGGAGGAGGGGTGGGGTTTTGGATTACTACTATAGTAAGTAAAAACATCAGTGTTTTAGTCTTTCCATTTCTAGTAAATGGTTAAATTTTTGTTTAAAGCAAAGTTATATCTTACTGAGGAATAAACTTGCTACATTGGCGGAATAACTGCTCTGATAAATGGACTTTGGATGTAGGTGGTTCTTGACTTAGATGAAACCCTAGTTTGTGCTTATGAGACTTCTAGTTTGCCTGCCATTATTCGTACTCAAGCAGCAGAAGCAGGGTTGAAGTTGTTTGAATTGGAATGCGTATCATCGGACAAGGTTTGTCGCTCATTTCTCTCTTTCTGGTTTCTATCTGCACTTTTAACTTTTAAGTTGTTAGGTGCTGATCATGTAGTCAATTTTATGTTTCTTGATTGAAGGAGTGTGATGGAAAACCAAAGATTAATTATGTTACCGTATTTGAACGACCGGGGCTGCACGAATTCTTGAAAAAACTTGCTGAATTTGCAGACCTTGTTCTCTTCACTGCTGGCCTTGAAGGTTTCGAATATCAAAAGTTTCAAAACCTTTGTCCTGATTCTTACCTTAGTATATATATATTTATTTTATTTTATTTTCTTTCTCTTGGTTCATTTTGCAGGTTATGCTAGACCACTTGTCGACAAAATAGACAGGGAGAATCTATTTAGCCTTCGCCTTTATCGACCTTCAACTGTTAGCACGTAAGTATCGGTCCCAGTAAACCGATGATACCTTTTGGATTGTATTTTTCAGCTATTTTATTTGATTGGGATGGTTGCTCTTAGGAAGGTTTTGGCGGAGAAACACTACCAATATTTGGAAATTTGGTGGGCGTGTCACACAATTAGTACACTTAATGGTGAATTTCATCAGTGTGTGAGTAGTTGATATGTGGGTAATTTGGAATCTGTTCGTTGTCAGATGCTGTGTACTGTCAAAATTTGCTTGCTCGAGTGTTTAGGCTTTGTTGTGAGGCCTTGCCTCATTTCTTACTGGACTTTAAGAATGCATGAGCTCGGGTGTTGTTAAAAAGTGTATGTTGGGGCCTAAATTGACTATATTTGCCATTAGTTTATGAATGACTGCCCAACTGAAAAGATCAAACAAATAGTCATTGCTTGCTGTGCTTCAATTATTAATGAGCAGTTCAATTTTACACATCTAATAGAGTAATAAAATTTCCAATTTTCGTATGTAACATTGCTAGACAATGCTAGCTGAAAACTAAATCTTAGATCCAGCAATATTTTCAAACTTTCCCAATTTGTAAAACAGGGAATATCGAGAACATGTCAAGGATCTGTCTTGTTTATCGAAAGATCTCTGCCGAGTTGTACTTGTAGATAACAATCCATTCAGTTTCTTGCTGCAACCATTAAATGGAATCCCATGCATTCCATTCTCTACCGGACAACCATATGATAATCAGGTTTGTTGTTCTCTCTGCACAGATGAATTTCATAGGTTTTGTTATGGATAGTCTAGACTTACATACATTCAATTAATTCACAACCTTTTTTTTTTTTTAAACTTTTTTCCCCCTTGCACAGCTTTTGGAGGTCCTTCTCCCCCTCCTTAATCATCTCTCCCTCCAGAAGGATGTTAGGCCCGTGCTCCATGAGAGGTTCCACATGCCCGAATGGTTTCAAATGCATGGAATACCTGCTTCTGCTTTGACAGTGTAAAATAATTGATTTCCATAAGGAATTTCTACCATTCTTCCCCAGACACCTTTGTTGATGCAGCTAACATGGCCACTTGTTGCCACAAGCCGATGCAACTTGTTGTATGTTATCAGGTTATAGGTGCCACGGGGGCTCATATTTGCTTGGGAGTATCTGCAAGTGATGTTGCATCTCCCACTAGCAACTTCATCAAAATGTTCAGTGTATAGTTCTTTTGTAATAGGTAAATTCCAATCAGGTGTCAATAGTTTGAAAGGCTGTGAAAATTTGTATTTGGTAAGAATCAAAATAATTAATTGAATGCAGCAGCACCAAATGTTCCAGTTAACTACCTGACCAATCTTACAGTGCAATACAGGCTGATCTCTTTGGGAGTGCCTTTGCCATCACTAATGGCGATTCAGAACAGTTTAATGAGAAGCTTAATACATATTGAACTTATTCCCAAACAACTAACCTGGAACACGAGACTTGAGATTTATCAGCATTTATTGAACTGACAAAGTTTTCCTAGCCATAATTTACGTCAAGCATGCTTCCTGCAATCTCCTCTTCAACGTTGCTACAGCACATAGATGCGTGATCGTGCAGTTTATAAATATGTCGCTGCCTTCTTTTCAACGTTGCTACAGCACATAGATGCGTGATCGTGCAGTTTATAAATATATGTCGCTGCCTTCCGTTCTTTCCGTCCCATTTCTGTACACAGTGAAAGATCAAGGCAGGGAATTCTTGGACTAGGTAACTTAGATGGCCAATTGTGTTGCTGAAGTCACCAATGGCTGGCTTGGCGTCTGATACTTTTTGAAGCATCAAGTTGTGAGACCTCAGAATGACTGTTAAGCCTATCAGCTAGCAACAGATGATTCTTCCTTAGATTTCTCTGTCACACCCTCCTTCTCTGAGTTGCTTATATCTCCAGTCTGACCCTGACTTGTTTGTGCCTGACTTGTCTGTGCCTGACTTGAAGTCTGAGTATCCAAGGCAATTCCCAAAACGGACAAAACCGACCTAAAAGTGGCAAAACACAAAACTACAATCAGAAATTGGCAAGAAGCAGACTTCATTCTAAAAAAATTCTTAACGTTCGCATAAAAACATATTTCTTCAATAGGAAAAAAGGACTTTCTTTTGAAGTGAACCTTGGAAGTGAGGACCGGATATTTGGTTGGCTAGCATGAGCGACCAAAGGAGCCTTGAGGGCAGATATTCTATTCAATGCATTTTCCAGCTGCGGTGGAGGAAGCTAGAGACAACAAAGTACTGTCAGAACTAACTACAAAATTTGCTCCAAAATGCATAACTGATATTAAAGTTCTAAGACACATAACTAAATAAGATAGAGAAATAAACGTGCACCATTCAGACGCGTGGCAGAATTTTATTCTACATGGACATAAGGCCTAAGAATTACAATAGTTCTTTCCATTCAGACGCGACATGAAATAGTGGATTTTTTTTCTTGAATTATATTGACATATTGCAAATGGAGCTAACACATGAAATTACTCATTTTATTCTGTTGATTCTTCTGCAGCACTATACCACAAACATCTCAGCAAATATAAAGATTGTCTGAAGAGTTGCTATGGGAAGTTTGAGGGAAATAATTGTAGTAAGTATGCAAATCAACTTCACTGGGAAGAAGTAATGCTTTGAGTGCATAGGTTCCAGCACACAATCCTATGCAGGAATTCTTCATTTCTCATCAATGTAATTTATATAAATGTTCTTCACCTCATTCTATGTCTTGAACTGTAGAATTGATTATGTTTTAATCAGAGTGCTTCTCTCCTATGAACCTAAACTGCTCTGGTTATATTCGCGTGTCTTTTTTCATACCAAAATTACAAATCCTAAGCAAATGCAGCGGTTCATACAAACACACGTGCGCGCACAGAAATTTTGGTAAAATAGAAAAAGAAAAAAAGGGCATATAACAAAGGGGAAGCAATATCCTGTAAAGCGGGGATTGACGAAGATGCCAAGAAGAACTATATTGTTAGAGCAATTAAATATTGAGATGGAGTAATTAGCTAATCACGCTTAGTACCAAGAAAAACAAAATGTACCTGAAGCAACACATTGAATGACTGAGGCTGTGTCAACTGTGCACACTTCAAGAACCCAACCCACAACTTAGGGTACTTCCATATCTGTTACAGTTGTTTTAATGAAAATCATAAAACAAGCCCAAACCATCTAACGATCATCATCAGCATTTTGAGATAAAAAGTCACCTGTTTGGTTATAAGACGAGAAAGGATCTCCATTATAAAGTCCACCTACAACATTTTAAAAGATTTAACTGTAAATCATAGATATCTCATCTAAGTATACAAGTTTATTTTCCTCTAACATTAATCCAACTGAATGTAGCATTCAACATAGGGAATGGGGAAAACAAGGATCCAACTCTCTTCAACAACTAAATTAGGGATTACATAGCAGTTTTTGATCATCAGAAAGCTGACTTGCCAATTATGCACAGAAATTATTCTTGTTACTTATCTAGGAACTTTTAGTGCTAAAATTGACTATGAATCAGCATGTGTACCATTACTATTTTATTTGACTCCTAATAATTCATAGTAGTATTAGAACTGCAATTCCTTCTTTCAATAAATGAAAACCTGGAGGTGAATTCTTACCAGTGCTGGAAAAGCACCAATTGCTTGTAATACCGTACGCATGAACAATAAGGGAAGGGGAATCTGCTCAACCTACGGAGCAAACATTGTTCATCAGAGTTTTAAGCTCAATCTGACAGAAAGTTCCAGTATACAAGTTGAAAAGTACAGGATGGTACAAACCAATTGATTCAAGACTTTAGCAAGAACTTGTTGGGTGAAGATCTGCCTTTGCTCAAAACAAGCATTACATGCATCTGTAACCTGATAAAAAATAACATCATTGGGTTATTCACTCACGTAAGTTGGTAAGGTTTTGAAGAAAGAAAGAAAGAAAAATGCCTTTTTCAAGGGAATTCCATCTTTGTCAGGATCAATCCCATGAATAGCTATTAAGACTTCAGCTGGAGAGAGCACTGGACCTGAATTAGATGATCCCTGGATAACAATATTTCAAGTTAAAACACAGCATAGCATTAAGAATTAGTTAAAACACTCGAAATACCAAGAGAATACAACTATTCCAAGATGAAACACAAGACACCTGTAGTATACGAGCAAGTGCTGCTTGGAATTTGTCTTGGGGAAGACTCACAAGATGGGGAAATATCACCAAGATCTAAACAAACCAAACTATTAAAATAATCTAAAGCCAGAGAAACAAAAAGACATTCGGCAAACACCAATAAAGGAAGGAAAAAGATCCCATTGCGAAATCTGAATGGGAATACCTCATCTCCCGGCAAGAATGGCAATATTGGAAATAGAATTTCTACATCCTGAAATGAGCAAAATCATGCATATATTAGTCAATGCTCTCACTTCATCTAAAAGAGAAAACAAACCACTTATACCTTTAATTTGGAATCATACAACTTTTTAATAGTAAATATCAATTCCGGAGAAGGAATTGTCCCATCAGTCAATGTATGCAAAACCTGATGCAACAGGAGAAGGGGAGGCAGAAGAAAAAGGAAATCAGGTATAGCCATTTTGATCTTTATTTTGGTGTTGCGAAACTACATGGGTGTTTAATTATCAAACCTGCATCAACAGGCTTTCGCTTCCACCTGGAGGATCTGAGATAATTTCAAGAAGTTCAGATGATGAGCCGATAGTACGAACCAGAATAGGGATGTGACGTTGGACAGCCTGCAAAATACAACTAATAAGAAAGTGCTCCGAGAAGAAATGACAATTATAACAATTTTTAAATTAAATTCCCTGTGCGCCTGCCCGCGGGGGGGGGGGGTGGGGGGGGGGGGGGGGAACAAACAAACCTGCTTCACCACATTTGATGCATCTTTATAGAGAATAAATATTTTCCGGAAAAGAGAATGCTTCTGTCAATGAAAGAAACATTGAAATTAATTTCATTGTAGGATATTGAAAACTAACCAAGAATAATGAAAGATTAAAATTGCAGAGTGAGAACCTTTGTACAGAGAGCAAAATAAAGTGACATGCACCGTTGAGCCTCAGGGATTGAAAGGGATGACATGCTGGGTGACGTGCTTGACTGATGAATATCACTGGAGATATGTTTACCGACAGTGCTCCCTGACATGAGCTCATTTGATGGCTTTTCCAAATCAGAATCCTGTTCAATAAACAATAAGGTCACTAGCTCAATATCACTCGGAACATTAGTCACATTTGTAAGCAGGACATGGGGAAAAAAATGATTAAGAGAGAAAAACCAAAAAGCAAGGGCATATCATAGATAATGAATACTATGCATGTATGCATCAGTTTCATACCTTAGAAGGGCATTCATCATGATTTAAACCTTGGAAGTAAATACAAGTTGATGATCCATTCACTTATGGTTTTCTTGTTGAACCCATGTCAAAGAAAAGAACATCTTTTCCCCATTTTAAAATAAATACATGATAATTGATAATAATTTAGCACTAGACAAGTTGCCAAACAAGCATCCTATCTGCAATAAACTTGAAACTTAACAATCGTGAATCTATTCCAATACAATTTTGGAAACGGGTATAGCAAGCAAAGACAACTTGTAGTTGCTTCCATATGATAAAGAATAAATAATAACATAAATTACTTTCACTTACGATTCTCTAGTTGAATCCATGTCAAAGGAAAGAAGCATCATTTTCCCCATTTTAAAATAATATATGACGATTGATAATAATTTAGCACTAGACAAGTTGCCAAACAAGTATCCTATCTGCAATAAACTGGAAACTTAACAATGATGAATCCATTCCAATACAATTTTGGAAACTGGTATAGCAAACAAAGACAACTTTTAGTTGCTTCCATACTATCAAGAAATAAATAATAAAATAAATTACTTTCAGTCATTGCACAATTTGAGTAGCTCAAAGTGAAGATTCACATCCTCAATGCAACCTTTACCTTCTGCGGCCCATTGGTTGACACTTCAGCATCCTTTTTCACTTTTCCATCCCCATTTATTGTAGAGAGCAACCTTTCCTGGGCAAAATCTTCTATTTGTTGAGCAATGGATGACAAGGGATAAAGCTTGTTCGCCACCTGGAAAGTAAACACATCTTATATTATAAACACAACATGGGAGGCACTAACTAATTTGCTTCGATACTAAGTTAGGCATAATTACCAGTCGTATTGCCTTCATTCGCACTTCCTCTGAGCAATGAACCGCACTCTTTGAGAGGTAAAAGAAAATTCAAAGTCAAATAAAATGACAGGATTAAAGAGAAATTCAAAGTCAATAATTTAAAGAAAAAAAAAAGGAGAGTGGCTAAGCCCAAATCAATTTTTAAGTCCCCTACCTCCCCCCAGGATTTGAACTCGGGTGGCCAGTCAAAGAAAGCTACTTGAAAACCACTCAGTCAAGCCTCGGGGGGCAAATTGAGATATAAAGAGAAGTTAAGTTCAATTGGCAGAAAACCAGATGTACACAATTCAGAAGAAATCAAAGGCAGTTATTGCTTAAAAGCGAGACAGAGAAAGAAAACAAAAAGTGTTCAGGCATTTTTTTTTTCTTTTTTTTAAGTAGCATGATGGTAACCAAATCTACTCCCCACCCATGTAAGTCAGGCCCAATCCACAAACTCTTGCACCACCACAAGAGATTTTACCAGTTGAATCAACTAACAACCATAGTTGAAGCCATAACAAAAAACAAGTGAACAAGCATAAAGGTCTAAGCACGATGATATCAACAGATTCAAACACTGCTAATGTTGAACTGCTGGCAAAGAACATCTATTTCGCCAACTTTATTGCCATTTAGCAGCTAGGTTAATGATAAATAAAAGCAAAACATGCAAAGAATGTGCAAGTAGACAACATTTGTATTCATAACATGGTTCATGATAATTAAAAAATACCAGCAAAGCAATTTTCAAGCAGTCCTCTCGCAGAGGAGGCCTCAACAAAATCAGGCTCCACACAGCACTGAGACCTTGAGTAACTCGGTCTCCACTTTGTAACTCCTTCTCACCCTTATCGAAGCTTCCAAGTAAACATAAGCCCTCTAATAATTTCAGAACTGACTTTGGCAAATAAGGAACTTCACCAAGCAATCTACTTAGGGATTTATCTGTAGGTGGAAAAGAATCTCTAAGTGTTTCAGCCTGCATTCAAAAGAAAAACAAGAAAAAAAAATCATGCTCAGAAAGAAAAGAAAGGAAAACAAGTTTGGACAGTATATACAAACCACAGTAAGAAGGAACATTTCATATGCAGAAGCAGCAGTTGTGGAAGAAAAGAAGTCGTGCTCCTCTTCTGCCTCGCCAAATAACCTATAGAGCACACGCAATGTCAACTCGTGTCCCTGAAGACGTCCAGAGATGATTGTCAATTAAAATGTAATGGTAAAGTAACAAAACAAACAGCAGGAGAATAATCTTAGACTATATTGCTAAGCAAAGTAGTTAATTAATCTTACACCCTGCCACCATCAGTGTGTTAAACCAAAACATCCGAAATTTTAAAATGATCATCTCATACTGAATAACTCTAGTCATTTAACTGCACCTGGAGCTCCGCTATAGTGCAAACATCATGGATGCCAACTATCTGCCATTCTATACTGGTGCATCAAATTTTTACAAGCCATTGTCAACTAGACGGCTCTTTCAAATAGAATTTAAGGACCCAAAACGTGTTGTATTTCAGGATGTCTTCGAAATCTTATGATTACATATAATTGCACTAAGAAAATAGAAAAATATATTGATATACACGAGCAAAGAGAGAACAAAACCTTTAATGAGATTAAAGAAGGTAAATTGAAAGCTGATTAAAAACAATAACGAGCTGGGAACCATTGTTACAAAAGTTTTGTATCCAGTAAACAACCAAAGCAATATCTTTTTTTTTTTTTGGGTTGGATGGTAACCTTAGCAATATCTGATCATTAAGAAACGCTCGACTGCAATTTACCTCATGATTCACATAATCAGACAAGATGTGCTCCTGCAACAATTTCCATGGTTCTAACTCCGAGGGGAACTGCAGAGGATAGAAAGAATTAAAAAAATTTAATAAAACAAATATATAGACAGTTATAGATGAAAAAGTTCTGGGGATATTTTATTTCAAACTGGAGTGGTTGCCGCATAATGAATGAACCGAAACTTCTCAAGCCCCAGTGAACCGAAACATTAATATGAAAAAGCTAAGAAGTTACTAGTAGCCATACTTTCTGTAAGCAATATCAATTGCTTAGCATAGTAAATGGGTCATAAAATGTCAAATCAAACAGATTGGAAACATTAGATTCAAGGAAGGAGAAGAATCTTGTGAAAGCATAATTTGAAACAATTTTTTATGAACAATATTATGCATACAGACAAACAAAATAATCTCTTTAAAAATGCAGAGATCAAAAAACGATGGGAGTATCAACCTTACTGATACAGAGAAATAAAAAATTACTACGCAGAAAAATCAGACACTAAAAATTATAGATAACTAACAGCTAACGAACTCAACAAGAAATCGCAATATCAGACAACTTATAAGCAGCAAATAATGGGTAATAAGACTATTTAATAAGCCCGAACTAGTACCTCGACACCTAAAGAAGCAAGTAAAGATAAGCGGATTTGGGAACCCCCAGCAACTGCTATTTGCTTATATGCTTCAACAATGCGAATATAAGATAATTTTTGTAATTGATCCTTCTGTTCGTCAGAGAGTTCAACAACAGGTGCTGACATCTTTGGCAGTACAAAATGAGAAGGCAAACTAACAGAGGTTGCTGTTGAGGAAATAAGGCTGTGTGTGTCTGTAATAGCTGCTTTTGAACTAAGCTCGTCTGACCTATCTGTTGATACCGACGGAAGATCCAGAGGTGACCTTCCACTTGTAACTTGCTCTTGACTGGCATCTTCTAAATCAGTAGTAGCTGACGAGGAAGCAACCAAGGTTTCGGAAAATCCATCATTACGACCAGAAGAACTTAGACCAGGAATATCACTCTCTATATTTCCTATAGAATGGAGACCAGCTGAAACAGCTGAATCAGCATTCTCTGTCACAGGCAAAACATCAGAATTAGCCAGTGAACCAGGAGGCAGCATTGCATTTCCAGCTACATGACTTATGCCATCATCTACAGAAGCGCCATCATCCCCATCTGCAGCATGAAGCTCTTCCTCCTTTTGCAGTTTCTGCTATTCCAGTAAATGTAATAATTTCAATATGAAAATAATCAAATTCAGAGTCAGACAGGAGTATTTATATAAACATCAGAGCCATTGAAGTTCATTTTACCCCTATATCACTGGAAATTGGCTGATGCACGTCTAGAAGTGAAGCTACTGGTGGGAAGCTACTTGAAAGTGAAAGAACATTAGACACAAACGATGCTGGATACTTGGCTCCAGTGTCACTGCCAACTATACTCATGTTCAACACTGATTCTTCATCTCCTTCAGCTTGAGGAAGGAAGGGGGGAAGGTTACACATATTGGCCATCACTACCTCGGCTAGCAAGTCAGCTGAGATACTTGAAATAAGTATCTCCAAAGATGAAACAGCTTTTTCACCTTGAGCAACCAAGGCACCAAACATCGCAACAAGCTGCTGCACAGGACCAGAATCACTGTTTCCTTTGTTAGAGGTTGACCCAGTTGAAGGACGATGATCTTGAGATAGTGCTTCTGAGTCACTAGGTGTTGGTCTAGCACGTTTTCCAGATACATCATCATCTCCTTCCAGGTCACAACCATCATCTGCCCCAGATCTCTTTCTTCCCAAGTTACTTTGCACAGCATCACATGTTCTATTCGAGGGCTTCTCTTCCTGTAAAATATTAATGCCATGATCAGAAAGGCTCCAGACATCCAAAAATCTTTATGCATGTACAAATGTACAAATCAATCTACATGTACATTAACATGAATCCGAAAAATTTTAAAGAATGACAGGTACCTTAGCTGGCATATCATCTTTCTCTTCTACATTTCCATTAGCTTTGGAAAATTGTTTTAGGGCATTCTCTGCCAAATCTCCAGCTTCCATCTCTTTAAGGGCACCAACTAAACGATCCCTCCACTAAAGAAATCCAGAAATTACATCACCCATTAGTCTTGTCTATGAAAAAGATTAGCGAAGAAAGTACACTTAGTAATTAATGAAGAGATTTTAACATGCCAAGTGAGCAACAAATCATTGAAATCCATGGATATTCTCCCCAATTAATCATAGCAAAGTAAGATAAAAATCTCAAGCAATTTTAAAGTCACGATTGCCAATAAATTCAAAAGCCTGGAAGACAAAATCTACTACCATCAAATTCCCATGTGCTTTAATACCTAACACAATGGATTTTAACTGAATGAGAAAGGTAACTTAAATGCAGAGCATGCACTTTACAGCAAATTTGAAGAAATTAAATTCATTATCACAGTAAAAAAAATTGTATATTTGTAATGGACTGTTATCTTCTGTATTGAAAGGAAAAGCATGTAAAAAATCTAATGACTGCCGTAATAGATCTAGAGAACCATTCCTTCAATCTGCCTCATGGCATCACTTATGAGCATCTACATGAAATTGAGGAAATGTTATCTTAAGAATAATATTGATTCACGAAGAAGAAACACACAAACTTGGTGCGGTAGCTTAAATAATATCCGGACCCATTCGCATAAAAGAATCAATATATTTAGTGTAAATGAAATACCGGTGAAGCACCCGGATGTGTACATTTCAAGCAGGCAAGGAGGGCATTTTTTAGAGCATGTTGTGGACCAGAAATATGCATCCCTTCTATGACAGAGGTTGGAGGATCCAGACCAAGTAAAACTGGCAAAATGCGTCCATAATATGGAGGTCTTTTCCTCGCTATTGCTGAAAGACTGAAAAGAAGTATTAAAAAAATAATAGTAATAAAGAATATTGATGACAAGTACTTCCCTAATCAAAAGAATTGCACATGCTTAAGAATACAACTAGGATAGACCACATACCTATTAATAAGCACAACAACCACTAAGCTACTGAGAGATTTCACAGTTGGAGACCTAAGCTGATCAAGCAATAATCCCAACTTTTCGCTGGCTTCGATTGACAAATCTCCAACATTAAGTAGAGGATGGCACCCACGAAGCCAAGATATATTAAATTCTACAAGATTTTCTACGATACAAGAATAAGTAAATAAAACATCGTTGATGGAAGTAAAATGGAATATCAAAAGGGATAATCAGTCTTGTTTGCAAAGTCCGAAAATGATTGATGAAATTCATTACCTTCATCAGAAGGGGGCTTTAGTGAGCCATTAGGATCGGGTGTGTACAGAAGAATAACTGCTTCTACAAACTTCAGAGCTAGCAATCTTACCCCACCACCTCCTGGCTGTTCAAAAGATGTTGCAGTGAAAAAGAGAACACAAAAAACCAAATTGTATGTTTTCATTAAGAAATAAATGTTTACCTGAAAAGCTATTGAGTATACTTTATCCTTGAACTTCAACATCCATTCCCAGGATGACTCAAGTGAACTGTCCAAATCACTGGAATGTAAACCCTAAAAATTTACAAAGGCAAGTGTGCAATTTATTATATATTTACTGATTTGACAATATCAGAACATCATGTGACTTGCAGCAATAAGTCTATAACACTAACGGTACATTTGATTGAGGTGTTACAGCTATTTATCCCCAGCAGCAAATCAATGTGTACGAGTGGCTGGTAAATATTAGCAGCCAGGTAAATTGAGGTGTTTACCAAACACATTAGCTGCTCTTCATTTGATTGAGGTGTTACAGCTATTTATCCCCAGCAGCAAATCAATGTGCACGAGTGGCTGGTAAATATTAGCAGCCAGGTAAATTGAGGTGTTTACCAAACACATTAGCTGCTCAGTTTTCATAATCAAGCAGAAGCACAACAATTACAAACATCCTTAAATTCAATTTTTAACATACTCAACATCAGTTAACAGCTACAGTTCTATCTCGCTTCTTAGCACTAGGTACATCACACCACCTTCAGCTATAAACAGAAGGAAGCATTGATGAAGCGACACGATAGATATATAAACAAAATGGCAAAAAATGATTAACTTCCAAGAACTAAAATGAGCTATCAAGTTATTAACTGAATCTCAAACCTACCTGGATAGCAACTTTTTCAAGAGTGAATCGAAACAAGTCAAGTCCAGAAGTTATAGCTTGTCGAGCAACTGCAGGCGTAGCATCATCTAAAACACTGATTAAAACAGGCACAATTTCTGGTACAAGTTGCACGTGCTTCAATCCAACTTCACCAATAACCCTAAAATCAAAAGATAACAACAAATTGATCACTCAATGAAAATGTCAGTCAACCAGGCGAAATTAAGCCAGAGTTTTAGTAAGGCGTACTCGGTGGCAAATTTGCGAACCGGAGCGAACGAATCGGAAAAGAGGTCGAAGAAACAAGGGATAATTTCGGAAATTAAAAGAGCGTTTTCTTCATCAAGCAAAGCCTGCTTTAGCCGACGCAAGTATTCGAGTTTCGAAGGTAAGTTAATGGCTGCCTTGACTGAATACACTAGACTCAAGTATTTTTCTCTTGAATTTGAATTCGTCATTCCCACCATTGTTGTTGTAAATCAAAAACCTCAGGTCTAGGGTTCAGTTTATGATCCTAGGAGAATTTTGGAGGGAGGAGACACCTTTGCTAGGGTTCAGTTACTTTGATACGGTGGTTACCCCAACAGAATTATTTTTCATGTTTTCCGAAACTTAAAAATGTTCTTTAAAAAAAAATGAATCCGTTAATTTATTATTTTATTACAAAATAAAATAAGAATAACATGTAATTTATTATTTTATTTTTCTTTTATTTGAAGATTAGGATATCTTTTCTTGTTTTCTAAATCTCGCGAAAAACATTAATTTGATTGTAAATAAAGGTAATATATGTATATATATATATAAATCAATTTAACCACTCATTAAACTCAAAAAAAAAAAAAGACAGAGAGAATACATGTCGTTTGTTTGTTTGAAATGCTTGCCAAAATGACTACAGAAACTTTTTTTTTAATTTTTAATATATTTTATTCAATTTCAAATAAAGAATTTATTGGACAGTTTTCACTAATTAAATGGCACCATTACACATAATCTTCATGATAGTGGCACATAGAACATGATTAAAAAAAATTATTTGCATTTTGCTAAGAGAAATACAAAATATAAAGGATTTTTTTTTCTTTTTTTTTCTTTTTTTTTTGAGGATTTTAAGTGTACTCGGCAGTGCAGTGAACAATTTCCTAAAAATCAATTATAAATATGGATGTACATGAAAAGATATAAGAAATCAAATGGTGTTTGTCAAATAATAAAAATTGAAAGGGGTTAGAGAAATATTCCAAAATAAGATTGTTGCATCGGATTCTTCTGGTTCAAAAGATAAGAGAGCAGCAGTGATGGCAGTTCAACCGAACCACTTCTACGCATCAGCTCTGAAGCATGCAGATCAAAACAAGCAACTCATCTTCACAACCGGAAAAACCAAATCACTTCAAATCAATGCAAAGGCTAGCAATGCCCGGCAGCTAATACAATCAGGTGCCATACAGCCCTTTACGCCGAAGGAAGCTGCTGCAGCCATGAAAGAAGGATTTATGCTCTTGGATATCAGGCCGATTTGGGAGACGGAAAAAGCAAGAGTCAAAGGGTCACTGCATGTGCCACTATTCGTCGAGGACAAGGACTATAGCGCCTTCACTCTTCTGAAGAAATGGGTTCATTTTGGCTACATCGGGTTATGGACCGGCCAAAAGTTCACCATGTTTAATCCCAACTTTGTTCGGCAAGTTGAGGCTGCAGTTCCTGATAAAGAGAGTAAGCTCCTTGTAGCCTGTGGTGAAGGGCTAAGGTGAGAGTTTAATATCTTATACGAAGTTTTTGGACGCTATAGCCTTTCATTAATCTTTGTTTTTAACCAGTTTGCCTTGGCATCAGGTCAATGATGGCTGCTTCAAAGTTGTATGAAGGAGGATACAGGAATTTGGGGTGGTTGGCCGGAGGATTTAATCGAGCTACCGAAGGTGATTTCCCAGAAATTGAAGGGAAGGAGAAGCTGCAGTATGCTACAATTGGGGGCGTGTCGTATTACTTTCTTCGATTGCTGCTGCTACTCCAAGCTGTGGGCAAGAGTGATTAACCAGGAAATGATGCTTAGAGCGAGCGCCTTTCGGTCGGCTTTTCCTACCATTGATGTTGCTTGGCAGAGCAATAGCTATTTTGATCGTAAGGGCTCGTGTTAAGCTTTTCGTATGGTGGACATATGCGGTATGAGAAGGCAGCACTTGGCCATTGTATCTGTTTTATTTTCACCAGAGATCATGATGCTCATTTAAAGCCAAAATTTCGGCTACCAAGTTAGATGTGTAAGGCACTACCCTGCATCTATTAAATCTGAATTCCCTGATCTGATTGTAATAGAAAGAATGCGTGCTTATCCTGTATATGAAACTAGGAAATAATTCTCTTCGACAATACTCCGAATAAGTTTTCATTTCACCAGCCAATAGGAGAATCAGGCATCAATTGAAAAAAAGAAAATGGGATTGCTACTTGCAGTAAAATGAAACCAACCAAACAGCATGGCTACTTAGGCTAATATCTAATATTTTCTTCAAGAGAATAGCCCTTTTAAGAGTTCAATTGATGTAACACTATTTGGGAATAGTGCTACAATACAACAGGCGTTAATTCTTAATGTTCACGACAAACAAACGGTTAACAGAATTATTAAAAGCCAATTAGTCAAATTGCATCACATTGGATTTAAACTAAACTGTATAAACACAAACAAGCATTATACAAATATTTGTGGAAAAGGGCTGATCCTGCAACAATGCGACAACTCGAAGATTCTTCAAACTTCAAATGAGCTCCCCCACACTGAAAAATCTGTCCACCAGTAATCTGTCTTTTAACTTTGGAGAACATAATATACCAACAACCAATTCATTCACACAAAGGGCGAAGATATAGAAAGAAATGTTGAAATGAACAACAACAAAAGTATAAGGAGCAGCAGCATTACATTACTTAGTCGCACTATAGACATAGGAAAAGGATATTGCATACACGGGAACAGAAAAAGAATGGACAAACAACTTAATACAACAGCATCCCTTTGAAACAACATTGTTACACATCTGCATTATTAAACAATCGCCCAACACTGACCATGCGAATCTTAATACTGCTGCCTACATTGCGGATGCGTTCCCTTTGAAACAACATTGTTACACATCTGCATTATTAAACAATCGCCCATGCGAATCTTAATACTGCTGCCTACATTACAATTACCAAAAAGTTCCAACTGCAGAAAATTTAGTCATAACTCCCAGTCAATGAATCAACGGCATAAAGCAAGCACATAGCATGAGATACATCATGGTCTTTAGATCATATTTTTAAAAAAATAAAAAATAAAAGATCTTTGCTGCATATATTTTCATTATTGAAAAAAAAGCCAGGCATATCATCAACCTCCGCAGCTAACATTCCGAGCGTAAAATATTCATATTGGTAAAGAAGAACAGAGTTTTTCAATTGCTAAAGATAAGACAAGTTGTGTAAATTTAACTAACACCCAAAGAAAACATTACGACAACTACTGCGGTTTGAAGTTTGAATCCCGCTTACTACATAAGATTTAAAGAAAAAGGAAAAAGCTTACGGATAATGATTAATAAAGAGCTTCTGGACCTCATCTCTTGCATTTATTCGGAGCGACTAGCGAACCTCTCAACCTTGTGGTCACTCAAATTAAGACCCACCATGGCCTCGCCCAACCCGCAGCTCACCTCCGCCAACACCTCCGGGTCACTGTAATGAGTCACCGCCCGTACAATTGCCTGGGCCCGCTTCACCGGGTCCCCGCTCTTAAACACGCCCGACCCGACAAACACTCCGTCGCAGCCAAGTTGCATCATCATCGCCGCATCCGCCGGCGTCGCCACTCCTCCCGCTGCGAAGTGCACCACCGGCAACCGCCCCAGCTGCTTCGTCTGCATCACCAAATCGTACGGCGCCGCTATCTTTTTTGCGAAAGTGAACACCTCGTCATCGTCCATGTTCCTCAGAACCCTAATATCCCCCATCACCGACCGCACGTGCCTCACCGCTTCGATGATATTCCCCGTTCCGGCCTCGCCCTTCGTTCTTATCATCGCCGCGCCTTCGCGAATCCTCCTCAAAGCTTCCCCCAAGTTCCGGCAGCCGCATACGAAGGGGATACGAAAGTTGTGCTTGTTGATGTGATTCTCTTCGTCGGCGGGAGTCAAGACTTCGCTCTCGTCGACGTAATCGATCCCAATAGCTTCGAGAATTTGAGCTTCGACAAAGTGGCCAATACGAGCCTTGGCCATGACGGGGATGGTGACGGACTGTTTGATTTCCTTGATAAGTTGCGGGTCAGACATGCGAGCCACGCCGCCTTGCGAGCGGATATCGGCGGGGACGCGCTCAAGAGCCATGACGGCGCACGCACCAGCCTCTTCCGCGACTCGTGCTTGCTCGGGAGTAACTACGTCCATTATAACGCCACCCCGAAGCATCTGAGCTAGACCGACTTTAACGGAGAATGGAGATTTTTTAGTCTCCGTTATGGCGCCGTCATTACCGTAGACTGCCACCACTCCGGTACCTGCCATTACGCCGATAGCGAGAAGGAAAAAGTGTTGTGAAGGAAGAGATGTTAATTTGTAAGGCGGCGAGGGTGAGGGGATATGTGGCAAAGGGGATTAAATAGGGGGAAGTACGGTGAATAGTTTGGTTTTGGAGTTGATAATATGAGTGACGAACATTGGTCACGTTGGGTGGGGTCTGATTTGATTTTAGGTTTTTCGATTTTCCAAAATGAATCAGTTGAGTGTGTTTGAATCCAACGGTCGATATGAATTTAAATAATAAATAATAATGAAAAATTACAAAACCTGAAACCTATAGAAATGTTTAATTGACCAATAAATACGAAAGAATAACAATTAAAATTGAAATCAAAAGAATTTAAAATTTTGGATAATAAACATAAAATTTGAGATTATTAACTTATTATCATAGACTAATAAATATGAAATCCGAACCACTAACTTGATACCTACACCATTAAATTTGAAAGTAAGGGATTTAAAATGTGGTGCAATGAATATGAAACTTGAGATTATTAACTTATAACCATACAAATTATTTAATTAATAGACCAATAAATATGAAATCAGAACCATTAACTTGATACATAAACTATTAAATTTGAAATAAAAAGAACTTGAAACTTAGTGCAATAAACATGAAACATGAGATTATTAACTTGCAACTATGAAAATCATCTAATTAATAACTAATAAACATAAAATTATGACCAAGAACTAGTTATCAGGTTCATTAAACTTTAAACTCGATTTTTATTATTATAAAAATAATTTTTTATTGTTATGTGTTCTTTAATATTAAAAAAATAATTATTTTATTTAATATATTTAAATATTATTATATTTACTATTATTTAATTCGGGCAACCGGTGGCAAAAACCGGTTGCTCCCAATTATTATTATTATTATTATTATTTTTAAAGTAACAATTGCTCTGTTTTTTTAATTTTTTTTATTGCTTGCATGTATTTTAGCCGTGCCCACGGACGGTGGGGATGTGCTTGATTGGGGGCCACGCAAATTTTGGGTACGCGAATCGTTGGTGCTGGGAAAATATTTTATTACGTGGAGCGTGAGGTATCCATTCGTGTTGCACTGGCGTTCGGTTTGCATTGTTGAAGTCAAGAAATTTGTGCAGCGTGCCGTGGTCCGTGGGCGCGCTTTCTTTTGTGATTTTTTTGTTTACGTTGCAATATGCCATTTTTAGTTTTCTTTTTTTTTTATTTTTCACTCAGTTGCAATTTGCAAATTGGTGTGCTTTACTGTTTGTTTTTTTTTTAATATTTTTAGTGTCAAGAAATTTGTGCAGCGTGCCGTGGTCCGTGGGCGCTTTCTTTTGTGATTTTTTTGTTTACGTTGCAATATGCCATTTTTAGTTTTCTTTCTTTTTTTTTTTCACTCAGTTGCAATTTGCAAATTCGTGTGCTTTACTGTTTGTTTTTTTATTTAATATTTTTAGTACTAACTAATAAATCATCTTAAATAATTATAAATACGATGGATCTCTGGTATTGTCTTAAAAGGCAGGTCAGTGTGGTGATGATGTAGAGTTCAGAGGTTGCGAAGGAGGAAGTGAAGGGCGCCGCTCGTTTGCAATCTTGATTTGCCCCCACACATAAAAGTTGTGTATATAAAAACATAAGGATGGCGTCTTCCACTTGTCTTCTTCATTCTCCTTTTCTTTTCCTAAAATTATTTTCACCGTCCCTGTCATGGAATCTTTGTTCTCCTTTGCTTTTCACTCGGGCCGCCTGATGACTCTTTTATAGTTGTATTAGTTGATGGTGTCAGAAATTGACTAACTTACCTTTAAATCTTTTTTTTCCAATGAGCAGTCGGAGAAACATCATTGACTCCTTTGATTATTATCATTAGGAGTTCGCAGATCGAATTTTATGGATTAGATATTAATTTATATGCGATTCATAATTTATGGATTATGAATTTTTAATCAAATTTAATCCATGGATTGGTGAAATTTAATATAAATCCAATCTATACGCCTATGGATCTGATGCGAATTTGACTCAATTCATATCCAATCAACTATTTTTTGCGAATTGATTTTCGAGTTAAAATTTTTTAATCATGTCATATCCACGAACTAAATAAATAAAAAAAAATAATATAAAAATAAATTTATTATCGATCAAATTTAAAATTAAATAAGATTTAAATAAATTAATTGTTTAAATAAAACTAAAAAAATTTATTCAAAATTTCAAAATATAAAACACCAAAAAGAAAAAAAAATCTCATTTGTTTAGATCAGTACATGAAAATTAACTGCTTAGGAAGTTATATATTTTTATTTTATACTATTATCAAATAAGACATAATATGTTGTTAATATAACTATATTTTAACTTATTTATTTATTAGTAAGTATAATATAATATTTACAAGTTTAATTTTTTCATTTTTCTGCGGATTCACAGATTTTTGTAAATTCACAAAAATATATTCATATCCAATCCAAGATTTTCAAATTTTCAATATAATTTAATTCACCAATTTACGGATGAGATTACATTTTGAACACCCCTTAATTATGATCAATTTTTTTAATTAATTTTAGTCCTAAAAAAAACAGCACTTCTTTATCACCACCTGTCAAGGTATAATTGTCGAAAAGCCAGCAATCATATAATTAAAAAAAAATCTAATACTAATATTGACCCACAATAACAACGATGGTGTCTATCGCTGCCTTTATTTGAGCGAAGGCGTGATGAAATTTTGTTTCATTCTTTAGCCATTTTATGGTTAAAATATCCTTTATTTGCCCAGCGTCAAACGACCGCAGTCTTGCTTTTTTTTTTTTTTTTTTTTTAAGAATATGATATATAAACAAATAACAATATCAAGGGGTCGAACGACCGCAGCCTTGAGATTTGTTAATAATATGATAAATAAACAGATGACAACATGCTGGTGGAAAAAACAAAACCCAAAATAAGCTAAATTTTAAAGCCGGGGAGAAAAATTACATAGAAAACTTCAAAATAGAGACACAAAACTGCGTTAAGTAATTAATGGTATTATACAGTGGATGGCCAACCGGAAAAGCAAACGGCATGCTCATTCCACTTGAAGGCTGCTTTTAACTTCATCTCTGACCTCACGTCGACGTGTATTCATCAAAATGAAGCACCGGTATATAAAAAGAGTAGAGACGCAAATCTGATTGTGAGTTGTATGCCAACAATGTCCAGTTGTAACAAAGAGCGGAGCCATATGTTCCTTAACACTGTAAAATATCTTCATGTTCCTCACACTGTAAATATCTTCCTTACCTTCTTCATTTTCCTTCGACAAACAGGGCAAGTACCAGCAACCTCAGCAATCCTGCAGAGATCACAGTGTAGCATACGATGAGTATGATATGAACTTGCATTCTTCTCTTAGATTAAGACAGGTACCATGGCTGCCCCTTATGTCTCCAGGACAAAAGTCGCTGAAGTGACAAAAATAAGTTGCTTATTATGCTCAATAACAATTGATAGATATGAAAGAATATTAAATAAATTTGCTGATATGTTAAAGTCCCGGTATTTATATTTTCCAGATTCAGAAAGAAAACTATTAAATTTTTAATGGGTGGAAGTTCAACATCAACCTTTGAACTTTCGGAGGGACCATAGAGTCGTGAATCTACAAGAGATGTCAGGTTAAGATTACTCAAAACCAAATTTAGTTCAGGCCAATTGGAGAGAGTATGCAATCAGCATACAACTTTATAAAAATATTATAACCGTGCAATATCTTAACATCAACAAAAGTATCAGTGTGATATTCTGATATTGCAGTTCATTGGAAAATAATTGAAAGCCTGTCTTGTCAGCCCATACATGTCAGAAATCCGAGAGTATAATGTAAACAGGTGTATTTACACTACATCATTTATTCAGATGTGCTGAAAGTAACATGCCAACTAGTGATTAGAGTGGATGCATGTCCATGGATTACGAAAAATAAGTTTGATGCAGATATGAGGTCCGAGAGCATATACCTTGTTCCACATTTAAAACAAGCCACACAATGCCCACATGGAAGGAAGAAGCAGTCCCTTGGAGCATCAAAGCAAATTGCACAAAGACGCCGGGTATTATTACTGTCTTCACCATCTCTTAATGACTTCCCTTCAAGGGAAGATGCTGTCAAAAATTCTTCAAGATTCCCCTCATCAGTTGAAATTGAATCATGAGATGAACCCCAACTAGAGAGATCATCATCTTTATGCGAAAGCAGAGGGGCTCTTGCAGATTCCACATCCCCATGCTGAAATCCTATTCCACCTTCACGTTCACATAGGAACTTGTTTAAGAAATTGAAGGCCGCAAGCATGATCATTGTCATACCACCTACACAAGTAAGAAATGGTAAAAACGTTTTATAGAATGATAGGCTACTAGAAGAAAAAGAGGAATAAATATACATATACCAACAACATAGGAGAGCCATCTTGGTTCATAGGACACTCTAACTTGCCAATTGTCATTGCTTGTATCCTGCAGCATTCAAAACACCAATATGAATGCAAACACCATAGATACAGGATCAAGTATAACTGATATCAAGAGGATGGTGAGTATATATTTATATCAATTTAGGATGAGTCTAGAAGTAAGGAACCAACCTTCAAGCACATAATTACATACTGATCCTTTATTAATGAACTCAATCTATAACTTGAAAAGTCAAGTAACACCACAATCTTCCATGAGGTTTAGAATAGTCCCAAGAACCTTAAGGTTTATTAAACAAAATCAACTTAGTCTAGAGCTCTTCCTTCTGTTACTGAATTCTTTCTTTTTTCTCAGTTTGAATATTGATTTCATGTTCCAAACTGAGATTGAATATCATAGCCTTATTTTTTTAATAAAGGTTCAATAACAAAAAATCTTTGTCAATGGCCTAATAAAAATTGTTGAGTTCTACCACCCCAAACAGCAGGGAAATCTGCAATTTTTTTCCACAAATTTACAAATCAGAACCGATAAGTTTCCACTTTGATTACCACTGTTGTTTAATTCAGTTTTTCATGATTTTCATTCCAAAGAGGGCTGGATGAGTGGAATGAGAGAGACGCTCCACTAACACTGCCTGCTTTCTATCTTCTCTAACAATTCAGTAGAAATTAGACAAAGTCAATGAAGAGAGGAGGTTGACTATATACTATTTCTGTTAAGTTACAAATTTACTTTACAAGAATGTTGAACAAAATAATGGGAAAATATTATCTCTTAGTTCAGATACCAGTTATTTAATAAAACTAACAGGGGAGAACACTGTTATTTTATTAACCTCCGGTCAAGGATAAAGGCCGAACTGGGAAAGAGACTCAATTCATTTTATTAAATTTTTTTTTTTTTTTTTTTTTTGGAAAGGAGTTTTCTCAGGTTACATGTTGATGTGATAAGTTGATAGATAATAAAAGGGGGAAAATGGAAGAAAATTAGTACCAATGCCAGCCAATAGCAACTACCTAGGGTTACCTGTTCCGTTTTAGGAGAGGTTAAGACAATAGCATTTCCATTGGGAAACAAAACACTCAAACTACACAATCCATCAGCGAAAGTACACTTGTAATAAGCATCACTTGTGTTATACAGAAAAGCCCTCAATCTGAGGTTTAATTGCACCTGTCCAAAGTAAAAATGAACTCAACTGAATATTGTAAACAGATCAGGAGGAAGAAAACATCATAAGCTTAAATATTTTTGCATGAGAAACCAATGGAAGAAACTTAAATTATTATGTACAAACAAATTTGATAAAACCTGACAATTGACATTACTTAAGTGTCAACCTACAATCAATGTCACTTCTTATGGGCAAAATGGACAAGCACTAAAAAGATTTTTCATCTGTGAAGGTGGTAATAGAAGTAACAACAGATTTATAGACCTAACTATCAAAACTGTTTTAGCAACAGCCCCTTAGAAAAAGTAATTAGGCTTGAACTGCAAAGCAGTGCACATCATTTTTCATCACACAACAATGCAGCATAGTGTAATTAGCAACGCAGTGTAATGTAACATTGCAGTGCATTGAAATTATCCTTACACCACGGTGCAGTGTAGGAGATATAATTCTTGATACAGTAATACACAGCCTCACAATTCACAGCATAAGGTTAATTATGTGAATTTGGGGCCCTTTACACTGAATTATTTTGAGAACCTTAGTTTCAATTACTAGGGGTATTTTACCTCCACTTCCTCTGAGTTCAAGTTACCCAATCCGACATAGTAACTTGAAGATGTGAATATGTGTTGATGGATCACACCACTTCCTGTGAAGGAAAAAAGCAACAACAGAAGAAAGAATTTATACAAATACTATATACATGCTTGTCACACTTATCTCACCCTGAATAACATTCCAAGATATCGTGGTGTTGGGAAATGTTGGGTCGAAAAGCCATTGACGAAGGCCTTCATTCCCTGCAATGTGAGATAAAACCCAGAAACTCTATCAGCATATGCAAGGAAATAAAGAATTAGAACTGTTAGCAGTTTCATATAATGGGCACAGATATAAAATCAAGAAATTTGTTGAAAACATTTATCATTCATGGTTCTCTATTTCATGAAAAGTAATTCAAATTTCACTAGATCCATTAAAGCATACCTTGAGCAATTATGAGAAAAACAGAGGAGCCAGGGGACTTTACACTGTATGAAATGTTTATTTGAGACCCCTTATTTAAGTAAATAATCCACTCCTAAAGAAGAAGAAAGGAACAAGTCAATCTCACAAACAAGTACATCTAAAAGTTCAAGTGCAAACTAAAAGAAGAATTGGAAGAAGAATACTGAAGCGAAACTATCAATGTTTGAACATGCCTGGTGAGAATCAGCTGGAACAGAGACAATAATTTTTTCAGACCACGTAGATACAGTATCTAAAGGTGGAGAATTGTAAAACCCATATAACTTTGGTCCTGGCTTTAGCTCATATATCTCTTGCACCTAAAACAAACCCACCCGAGATCACCAATTAACCTCTGAAAACAATCAGAAATAAAAGGTCTACAAAGAAGCAGCTCACCTTCACTTTCTGCACAAAGAAGGGGCTAGGCTGTAGGAGAATGGACGACTTAGGACCAAGTGTTAAATTTTCCGGACCATACACCCCCAATATAAGAGTCATCGACACTGTAATATGTGGATTCAATAATTGTAATCAGATCAATAAGCTTGTAAGACATTGTTCTAAGGGTGCACTCAACCACATTTTGCTAAAATTCAGAGCAGAAACACATAAAATAAAATTGCTAAAATATACAAAATCTTGAAAAGCAATACATTAATGGTGCAACTCTTTGTATGAAGAGCTGATCGACTTTTTTTCTTTTTCTTTTTTTAATAGTAATTTTCTTCCCAACGAGTTACTGGTTCGAGTCAGCGTAAGTAATAAGCCGCCAAATCAACTATTAGACATGTAACAAACACAAATGAAATTTAACGAATGGAAAACAAAATTGAACCATTGCAATTGATGAAAGAATTCTGATAAGATGAAATCTTACTTACCGAAAAACCAAAAGGTGAGGGCAACGATGATAAAAGACCATGTATCATCGCTAACATTGGTCCATGATGCAGCATCAGAACGAGTGAAGTTTCCTTCATGCGAAACGCCAACGTTTTGCCGGTCCAATTCCGGCCGTTCAAATCGATGAGCATGATGTTCGTGATCAAAATTATTATGATTATGACTTTGCTCTTCTTCACGTTCAGGAGCCGGTGAAGGGCTCGGATACAAAGGCGAGGACGACGAGGATGCAGCAGCTGCGCTCGAAGACGTAGAAGGTGAACTTCGGTCCGGTTCCGGCATTCTAGAGGCGCAGAAAGGAGATAATATGATAAATGATTAAATAAAACCGAAATCCCAAATCTAATTCTAATTCGATGAATAAAACAATGCACAAGTACCTTCGCGTCTGTGACGAAAAGAGTTGAGGAATCCATTGCGAGAAAATGAGCAAATAACTAAAAATTTACCAATCAGTCTTCTTCTTCTTCTTCTTCGAATGACTGGCAGTTGGAGACTCGTGACAGTTATTTAACGGAGTTGTTACATCTGAATCCCTGATTTTGTGTATTTTCACAATATAAACACCTGTTTTCTATTTTTACAAATTTGTCCCCGACTGACTTGACTCTCAAATATTCACGTATGAGATTGACACATTGTTTAGTTTACGTTGACACGAATAGACAAATTACATCCTTATTTGTGAAAATACCACTTATTATGAAAGAAAAAAACTTTATACCCAAGCAGTCCAAGTAGCACTTCTATTAGGAATATAATATATAGAACAAAATTTTAAAACACCTTGGAGATCTAGCGTTTAGGGTTTTAAATAATAACTAGAAAATAGGATCGTACTTCACGCGGTTTTAAAAAAAGAATTTAATATTATTCTTTTTTGTTTACTTTACACTTAATGAAACTAATAAAAAATATGAATTGATTTTTTTTTAAGATGAGGCAGCCTTATAAAAAATAAAAAAAAAAGCTATTAGCCAGCATACAAATAAATAAGCAACGCAAGATAAATAATAAAATGAGATAATATATTATAGAGTGATTTTATTCATTTCAATTGTGTGTGTACAAAACAAAAAGATGAGCTCTCCTTTTATAATTACATAATCACTCCATGAAATTAATGAAAAATTATGAATCATAATTTCTTGTGAGATAATGGTAGTTATAGAGAAAGTAAAGGTTGTTAATGAGAGATAGTGGGAAGACTAAGAGATATGTTATGAACATTTACATTTATTTTAATAAATTCATAACACTCCCCTTTGGATAGTCATTACAAAGAATATGTCTCATTAAAATCTTTACATAATTGTTATTGTGTAATAACAATCAAATTAATTATGAGAAGATGAAAAACCAAATCTAAATGAAAATTTTTCTATTTATTAGATAATAAGGAATATACAAAGATGAGAAATGGCGATGCCACATCACCTCCTCAAGTCCTAGCTTTATATATAGACTAGGAAATAGAACCGCACTTCATGCGGCTTTTAAAAAAAATTAGTATTATTTTTTTCTTACTGTACACTTGATAAAACTGATAAAAAAATATTAATTAATTTTTTTAAAGATGACGCAACCTTATAAAACTAATTTTATTTATGAAAGTTAATTATTTGTTGTTGACTTTAAAAATATATATTAATGTGTATAGTTAAGTGTACACAACTTTTTCATCAATAAAAATTATGTTCACACTAATCAACTCTCCATTTTTCTTGGTATTAACAGACTCCCACATTTTACAAAGTCTAACCCTTATCATCCAACTATCTTTATCATTGTTTAACTCATAAAGAAAAGAATACTCCATGAAGTACACAATAAAACAATTTAAATAAGTTAAAAAATAAAAACACAAGAACATTTCTGAAGAGGATGTTGGTTAAAGAATTAAAAAAACACAAACATAACAAATCTTAAATACTTAATATTTATATAGTTTGAAGAAGCTAAAAGACACTAAATAAAATATTGCATAATTAAATATGAAATTATGACATTAAAATTAGGTCCTAGTGGTATTGGTGAGGGAATATGAAAGAACATTCTTTCATTTATTAATTAGTTGATGTATTTTAAACCACTAAAGTTTAGTTGCTGGCTTAATAAAATAAATTAATGTTTCAAAACTATAATTAATTTATTATTAATGGTTACATATTGTTGAATTTAAATAGAAAAAAGAAGAGACATGTAATCTTTTATAATTTACGAATTATTTTCTATTTTTAATATTTTGTAATGTAATTATTTTTTAATCTCAACTAATATATTAGATTATAGAGAATATAAAAAGATGAGAAATAATAATGCCACAAATCTTAACTATTTAATATTTATAGAGTTTGAAGAAGTCAAAAGGCACTAAACAAAAGGTTGCATAATTAAATATGAGATTATAACATTAAAATTAGACCCTAATGGCATTATTGAGGGAAGATGAAGGAAAATTCCTTCCTATATTAATTAATTGATATATTTAAGCCACTAAAGTTTAATTGTTGGCATAATAAAATAAATTAATGTTTGAAGACTTATAATTAATTATTATTAATGGTTACATATTATTGAATTTAAATAGAAAGAGGAATAGACATATAATCTTTTATAATCTAATAATTATTTTTTATTTTAAGATTTTGTAATGTAATTATTTTTTTAATATCAACCAATTTATTAGATAATAGAGAATATAAGAAGATGAGAAATAGTGATGCCACACTATCTCCTCTAGTCCCAACTTTATATATATATAGATGAAAGAACATCTCTTTTATGTTAATTAATTCATTTATTTTATGCTACTAAAGTTTAANTATTTTAAGCCACTAAAGTTTAATTGCTAGCATAATAAAATAAATAAATGTTTCAAAAGACTTATAATTAATTATTATTAATGATTAAATATTGTTGAATTTAAATAGAAAGTGAAAAAAAAGTACAAAGAATATCCACCAATATTTTAGATATTTTAGATAATAAGAAATATAAAAAGATGAGGAATGATATATATTAATAAAGTTACTATTTATTAAATGAATTAAATACAATCAAATTAATTATGAAAAGATGAAAAGTCAAATCTAAAAGTAAAAATATCTATTTATTAGATAATAGAGAATATACAAAGAAGCAAAATGGTGATGCCACATCACCTCCTCAAGTCCTAACTTTATATATATACTAAAAAATAGAACCGCGCTTCACGCGGCTTTGAAAAAAGAATTCAGTATTATCATTTTTTTAAACTTGATGAAACTGATAAAAAAAAATGAATTGATCTTTTTTTAAGATGAGGCAGCCTTATAAAAAATTAAAAAAAAAACTATAAGCCAACAATACAAATAAAGAAATAATGCAATATAAAGAATAAAATGAGAGAATATATTACAGAGTGATTTTATTCATTCCCATTGTGTGTGTACAAATAAAAAGATGAGCTCTCATTTTATAGTTACATAATCACTTCATTCCTTATGAGATAGTGGGAGTTATAAGGAAGCTAAAGGTTGCTAATGGGAGATAGTGGGGAGACTAAGAGATATATGTTATGAACATCTACATTTATTTTAATAAATTCGTAACACTCTCCCCTTGATGTTCATTACAAAGAATATATCTCATTAAAATCTTCACATAATTGTTATTATGTAATAACAATCAAATTAATTATGAGAAGATGAAAAACTAAATCTAAAAGAAATTTTATCTATTTATTAGATAATAGATAATATACAAAGATGAGAAATGGTGATGCCACATCACCTCCTCAAGTCTCAGTTATATATATAGATATATATAGATATAGATGTTATCCGACGTAAATCAATTTACTACATTATCTAACTATTCAGTTAATGAATAACATGTTACACAATCTTTGGCCTAAGACTTGGACCTTCAAAATTTGAGGGTATAAATTTAATTACTAGTTTTTGTGATGCGATTCACATTTCTTCTTAATTTATAGGGTAAAAGGTTATTTAGTCTCTATATTTTTATATTAGTGTTCATTTAGTCCCTTTATTTTTAAAAATATCTTGAAACATCCATGTTGTTAAAGTATTGATACCCCTATTATTATTTATTATTTCTTTTGGCTTACTTTTACAATATTACCCTTTTATAATAGTTTTTTTGTTTGAACATTAATAAAAAGAAAATAATTAAATTACCAACTTAACCCTAAAAATGAAAATAAAAAATTTTATATTAATTTTTAATTGTCAAAATTTGTATGCAAACTACCAAGTTTGCAAATGGTGCTTGCAAAAAAATTAATATAATTTTTTTTATTTTTTAGAGTTAAATTTGTAATTTAATTATTTTCTTTTTATTAATGTCCAAACAAAAAAATTATTATAAAAGGGTAATATTGTAAAAGTAAGCTAAAAGAAATAAAAAAAATAATAGTAGGGGTATCAATATTTTAACAGCAGGGATGTTTCGAGGTATTTTTAAAAATATAGGGACTAAATAGATACTAATATTAAAATATAGGAATTAAATAAATTTTTATTCAAATCTATATAATTGAACAGTGGTAGAAACTCTCCCCCAAAGAGTGTTGGTAGAGTAAATATTTCCATCTAATATTAATAACGGGAGATATACATGAGCAGTGAAGACGTTTTATTACAAATAATAATGAATATTAGGGAAGGTGGATAAATATCGTATTAAAAATATTGTAAATACCATATTGTTTTATAACTCTTTGTTAGTACTTGCATGTCCATGTTAACACAATAAATAGTACAAAACTCTAATAAAAATGCTGAGACAACCTCTGTTGGCAACTTCTGTTATAACAAAAGACATAATTACATGCTACAATAGGAAATTTCTTTTTTTTTTTTTCACAACTCTTTTTAGTACTTTCGCATTTATGTTATCCCAACACACTAAATAGTACAAAACTTTAATAAAAATGTTGATACAATTTTTATTGTCAACTTCTCATACAACAAAAGAGTCTATGTTACATATGAAGTTTCTCTTTTTATTTTTTTATACATTAATATGTTACTATTAAGATTATCTCTCGTAATTTTACTTCCAATTCTACCCTCAAATAATACCGAAAAAATATCTATATACTCATTTATGGCACTCAAACCACTTGAGTGTATAGGTTATGCCAATGGGTAGGGTAGCCCATTGGCATGAGAAATTTCTTAATAATGAAAATGTTGCCAATGGAATGCTGATAACACACACAAACATGTATATCACCTAACAAACTCTTTCTTATTAGGATTTTTCGGGCTCAAATATCCAAAATTTGAAAAAAAAAAAAAAACATATTGATTCACAAGAAACTCTTGTATCCTTTATGAAAATTAGATAATTACAATGTATCCTTTGCCAAAGATTGTGAACCGCATAAAAAGTCAAAAACAAAGGTTTACCGCTAAGTTAATTTCTAAACATAGAGAGAGCATAACAAGATCACTTATACCGTTACAACTGATGAAGTAAAGCACTGATCATACTTCAAAAAGCAACCGAATCCGTTAACTTGATCCGGGTATCGGTAGCTTCACTTAATGATATTAAAAAGCCAGTGATAATTAAACACAGATGTTGATTATCAATTTATCATTTAATCTCAATTTCTGCTAAAAGAGCAGGGGAAAATACTAAAATCTCTCAATCTCTTTTTAATTAAATGGGGAAGGCAGATCAAATTCAAAGACGAAGTTATAGAGATGTCAGAATTGTGACGAAGCAAGGTTGGAGATTCATAGGGATATGGAAGAAAGGATGGTACAACATTCGGAAGAACCTCGGCATTTAACCTGAAGATCTATGTCTCAATTCAAATCTCAGTATACAAACTTTCAGGCTCAATAACGTATGTCAGATTTTTTTTTTTTTAATTACATGAGAATAGTGTTTAGATTACAACTTATATTACATGAAATTACTACTGATATTTACAATCAGACAATTATTAGGATTAGTTTATATTAAATCTTACAAAATATTATCTAGATTTTAGCTTTTCTGATATTCGAGAGACGTTTTTTCCACTAATATTTTGATAATAGTTGTATTATTATTTTTTCAACTTGTTATGTACAAAACATGTGCACTAGGAGAACTTCAATTTTTTTTTTTGGTAATTGTAACTGAGATTTTTTTTTTCCCTTATTTGATTAGCTATTGTTGCATTTGGTATAACAACTAGATTACGTTATTTCAAGACAGTTTAATTTTTGGTAGGTGCCATCTAGTAGAGATGGTAAGATCTTTTTATTGGGAACTAGAGCCATTTTTTTAAATAAAACAGTGGCAACAAGCCCTTATAGCAGCTCAAGCAATTAAATCAACTAATTCAAAAGGCATATAACGATCAAAATAAAAATAATTGAGTCGACTTGTTTTTTGGGCACAGTAAGAAGAAAAGAAAAGAAAAATTTTCTAGCACACTTTATCTTCACTATATCACTCACTAAATCTCTTACCTAGCTTTGTTTTTAATTGAATTTCAAATATACTTGAACTAGATAAATCTCAACAGCAAGACTTCCCCTACCTACTTCTTTTTTGAAAGTATATTTATGCATTTGTTCATGATCATGTTCGAATCCTCCTCACATAGATAAAAAAGAATTGAGTTGTTGTTAGGCTAAATAAATAAATGAAAAAAAGCCATTTTAACTTTGGAAAATAAATGCAGCTGTATTTAGGTTTTAATTAGAATCCTCTCATAATTTAAACCTATATTTATCTTCATAAAATATTTCTTTGAGTACAAAATTGAGTACAATAAAAACAAAGGGACGTGATAAAAAGTACAACCAAAGTATGCAGTTCTAAAAATAATTACTTTTTGTTGACATTTTAGGTTATTTCCACAACAACGCCAATGTAAATACCGTGTACGAGTAACCACTGTGATTTTAATGAAACAAGTCAACCAGAGAATAAGTCAAAGACTCAACGGCGGCAACAATTAACTGTCATTACAGGTTAGAGCCAAAGTGGTTAATTGGGTAGTATTATTAAATTGAGAGAACAAATTAAGAAGTTAAAAAAAATGAAAATTAGGTTCAAGAGAGAGTTAATTCAATTGCAAAAATTAGGTCGTCGTCGTCGTCGTTGTCGCCGTCATCATCATGAAAGAACTGAGCGGGATGAAGAGTCTCTTAAAGGCGGGCTCCAAGAGAATCAAAGATGCCAATATCAAATTTGGTTGGAAATTTGTAGGGTTTTTCAAGAAAGGATGGTACCAAATTCGGAGCCGATTCAATATATAACAACAAGAAGATAACACTTATAGAAGATCCACGAGGATGCCGATCAATTCTATGAAGAAATTAATGAAGTTTTTGTATATGTACGAGTTTTGTCACCATTAATTTTATTCGATGTTAAACAGATTTCAGAATCTGTAAGAATTTTGTTTTGCAAATACATTTTGGAGACTTTTTTTTTATTCTTTTAGTGCATTTAAAATTGTTTGTATTGGATATAGGTGTACATTGTGAATAGATCAAAATGTTTTATTAATTGTTCTTTTTTTTTTTGTAAATCATCCAGTGTGCCGCGATCGCATTGGGCTTTGATTAATCTATATTTGGTTGTTCCTCTTTCTTTTAATTTCATTGTATTGTCATCATTAATTGTTGTCGAGACATCATCATGGAGATTAGAGCGAATGTGGCTGCCGATGTACTGCATGGACAGCCGCCGTCCAATCGGCTGTGGCTATACGGCGGCCATCGGGACAATTTTAAGCCCCCCCAAAAAATGACAAAAATTAATGCAAGGGAACAACAAGGGACTTCTCCTCAAATTCTTAGATCAAATGTAAAAATAAATTTGAACAATTAATATACTAGTAATTTAAAGATGGTCTATATACAAATTATTCGATTCAATTACGTTTCTATTCATTAACAAACATCGTGAATTAAAAAAAAAAAACACCACCAAATGTAACATTGGAAACAAGGGGTCCCAAGTTCTCAATATCATCGGCTCTTTTTTTTTTTTTTCTCTTTCTTGTAAATTTCAATAGGATTTGGAAAAAAGCACGTGTGAGTCATATGTTTATATATAGCCGATACATCGTCATATATCCATCATACATTCTCATCACAAGCGACGGTAATGCTTAAACCACTGGATTAATAATATTTTTAAAGCAAAGAAAACTAAAATAAGCAACTCGTCCTCTCATCTAAATCTGTCGGCTTTTAAGAAATAAATTTGTATCACTATTCATATGAATGTATAAAAACATTTTAGCAAACAATAAGTGTTTGTTTTACCTAGAGGTGGCAAAATAAATTACGACATGGATAAGACATAATTTTTTTGTATTTGTGTTGATAAATATTCACATAAATAATTGTGTCACTAATTACGTATTTATGACATAAATATCAATTATATGTGGTAATATTATTAAAAAAATTAACCATTATATATATTGAACACTAAATCAATTATTCATGTGCTACGCATGTTGTGTTACAAACTTCTCTACAGCATGTTAATTTAACCTATTTTTCAAAATAATATTGACATATTTGTTGTTTTTTAAATTAATTTTAATTTTTGCATTAAATATATTAAACCGGTCAACATGGTTTACATAATTAATAAACAAGTTGTATTAGTGTTTCAATATTTCGACTCGATTAATAATCGTTGTATCCGTGTTTATTTAATTTAACATGATAAATTACACAAATTGATAACCTTATATTTTGCTACATGCCCTGAAAGGCTATAATGGAATAATATAAAAAAAAATCTTTATATTTTGATCACTCATACGTGATAGTTTCATCAACTTGTAATTTTCTAGTGATTTCATATTTACTTACACATTTAAAAAATAATAAAGAGTGGACAAAATATAAATCAATTCTTTAATATTTTATCTCTCCAAAATTCGAACTCGAGTGGATAATCGATCAAGTCACTAAAAGCACATTAACATTACCTCTTAAACTTTTTGTCAATGACAGACTCAAGCACTGACCACGGGGGTTGGAGTCCCCTTAAACTAAAATTTCCTCTTAAATTCAATTACTTTTTCAACTTATATAATTAATCTTAATGTTAATTATATTCATTTAAGCACTAAGTAATTTCTTTCATAAAGGCCCAATTAGACTCTATCCTATTATAAAAAGTTGACAAAACCTATTTTCTTTCAATAATTACAAGAGTTGTCGGCTTTGCATTTAATTATATTAACTTTTTTCTCTTCTCCATATTTTATTCTATAAAACAATTTGACTCGTTAACTTCTTTTCCAATTCCTAAGGCCTACAAGAATCCAACGTTTGCAATTCTGCAACACAAAATAAAAATCCTCTTCTAAATACAAATACTCTTCCAATTAAGTTCCAACAGGTATTCTTAGTTCTTAATCTTTTATTTATAACTATCATTACATATGGTTATTTATTTTGGGTTATATTGCAATAATTTAATTAATTAATTTTTTTGTTTGTTTATACAATAAAATGAATAGTTATTCATCATCGTCAAATTGTTTTGTCTGATTTGTGTATATTATAGTGTTGTTTTGTCTTGCGTAATGATATAAAAAGGACTTAATGAATCGAGGAATGAGAATTTGAAGAGTCCTTGTTAAACCTTAGACTGAGATCTTATATTTAATAGACTAAGATCTATTAAAGTTGTTGAAATTGAGGCTATTATTGTAACTACTGTCATCATTTTTACTAAATTTGTTTTATTATCATATTGTTAGATACTGATATTGTTATCAATACTAACTCCCTCTAAATAAAGGGTAAATTTCAACATACCTATCGTGAAGTGATAATTTTTAAATTATCCTCCTTATTAAAGATAATATCAAGTTACTCCTAAAAAATCGTTATGTCTGTTACTTTTAATGACTAATAGGGTAAATCAGTATTTGTGCATCCCCTAACAATTGGAAAAAAGTCAAACATTTATGTGGGTTAATTTTTTATGGGTCCAAATATTTTTAAGTTTTGCAAAATACACACAAATATTTTAAATATTTATGATATGCATCTCTAATATTTTAAAATATTTTCATTTTGCACCTACATGTCTAATTTTGTTCGAACTGACTAAATTTTATTTTATTGTATTAAAAAATTATTTTAAAAATAAATAAAGAAAATAATTAAAGTTAAGAATGGAAAAAGAATAATATGTTACTTTTTTATAGTTACTATTATAATCATTATTCTTCTTTTTCCTTTTGCGAAGGTATTTAAAAAAATATATGGATAAAAAAAATCAAAGAACAAAAGAAAAATACTACCACAAACCTATTTTAAAGCTTCAAAACTCTTCTCACCAAAAATCATTGTCATCGCACACAACCCATAATTGTTCAAATCCTTTGCTTATTCACCAAATTGAAAATAATATACAACAATAAAGTAAATTCAATATATTATTAATAATATGGTTGATTCAAGTTTAAAAATATTCATAATCTAAAATTAAGTAATCCCAAATATCAAATTACAACATTTCTTAATTTTCTAGTAACAGTAGCTCAATTAAACGATCAAATAAAAAATTTGAAACAATAATCCCAAACCCTATAAACAAGTATAGGCAGCTAGCCGCATTGTCAAAGAGCTGTTGCAAGATGATATCCACGATGACCTGCAACTCCACGGTTGTCCCAGCCACGCCGTGGTCATTCTCTACTAGAAAAGAGCAAAAGAAGTATGGGTCTTGACTGTTGAATGGTTGCAGTAAGAGGAAGATCAACGAGGTTCTTGACTGTTGAAGAAGAAAAATTGAGACGAAGTTCTCAGCAGTACTACGACAATGCTTTCGCCTGAGATTGTTGAGTTGATTGATTGTTAGTACAATGAATGGCATGACTAAATCAATGGTGGGTAGGATGGTTCTGCAGTGACATTAAGGAGGCAAATAATTCAGATTTTGGTCGCCGGATTTTAAGGATTTTGATGGTCGCTGCCAACACTCATTTACAAGTTACAGATTCTGGCTTTTGGGTTTTGGATTTTAGTTTGTAGAAATTAAGTTTTAGTTTTGATTCAATGTGGGATTGGATTTGAATACTAATTGTTCTTTTGTCATGCAGAGAAAAAAAAATGAAAGAAAAACACGAAGGAGTAAGCAAGAGAAAAAATAAAGAAGAAGATAAAGAAGAAGAAGAAGAAGAAGGAAGATGAAAAAGACATGAAGAAAAGAAATTCAATGTTTCATTTTTTTATTTTAATATTGATATTTATTATACCTATGGACTAAAATGTGTGATATAAGAGAATAAATGGGTGATGAGATACTTTAGAAATTGTAAAAGGACAAAGGAAATATACTTTTAAATAGAAGATATGTAACAGTTTAAGTTAACAAATTTTGTTATTAGTGGGCTATTATTGTATTTTCACGAGTTAACGGTAATCAATAGTTAAAGATAACTAATTTTGGGGGTAGCTTGGTATTTTTAATAATAAAAGGGATAATTTAAAAATTATCACTTTGCAAAAGGGTTTGGCCGAAATTAACCCTTAAATAAATTGTCCAGTTCTATCATTACTTTCAGTAATCCTCGTTCTCAATAAGATTTTAGGAAAAATGACATAGAGACTCCTAATATTTGAATAAGAGACATAAAATCTTTTAAGATTTAAAAAAAAACACTCAGACCCCATTTGTTAACAATAAGTTATAATTTTAAAGTGTAATTACCATTATACCCTTATAGCATATTAAAAAATAATTGTTCATTATCCAATTTATTCCTATATTATTAATAAAATTACGAATATAACTTCATTACCCAATTTTTTCATTTAATTTTTATCAAATTTCCTCTTTAAACTAAATAAATTTAATCCATTGCTCAAAAATAAAAATAAATTAAATTGATAATTTCTTAAAAATAACAATTCTCCATATATAAATTAAATTTATTTTAATTTAATATATGTTATTTTTATATTAAATATATGTTATTTTTATTATATTAATAATCAATTTAATTTATTTTTATTTTTGAGCAATGGATTAAATTTATTTAGTTTGAAGAGAAAATTTGATAAAAATTAAATGGAAAAATTGGGTAATGAAGTTATATTCGTAATTTTATTAATAATATAGGAATAAATTGGACAATGAACAATTATTTTTTAATATGCTATAAGGGTATAATGGTAATTGTATTTTAAAATTATAATTTACTGTTAACAAATGGGGGTCTGAGTGTCTTTTTTGAAACCTTAGGGAGTTTTGTGTCCCTTATTCAAATGTTGGGGGTCTTTGTGTCCTTTTCCCAAGATTTTAATAGATGTCCTTCTATTGTGAAATTGATAAAATAAGAAAGAATTAAAACATGTTGATTGATTTTATTGAGAGGATATACTAATATAAGCTTTTCTTGTGAAAGTCTTATGAAATAGAAAAAATTAGATCCTATTTGATATTAAAATTAGATAGTTATAACTAAAAATTTAAAGTATTAGATAAATATTATTAAAAACTAAATTAATTTTATCACAATATGATAAAAATTAATGGTATCTTTATTTTTTTATCAAGATTATTATTAAAAATAATAGGTAACTCACTCTATCATTTTCATTTTATTTTAAGGACACTGAATTTTTTTTTTTTCAGCAGGACAACTTTCAAGTGGCAGCAAGCACTTTAGACGAGACAAATAAGACTCTGCAGTCTGCATGTTGTAGTCAAACGTGGGCTGATTTTTTTTTTTTTTTTAAAGGAATTTATTTGAAATCAAAACCACATCATTTTGACTCCTGTGTCCGTAATTCACGCTATCGTCGCCACGGAGCATACAATATAATTACAAGCCGTTTTTACAAAGTTTCTTATCATGCCTCGTTAGCGATGATAAACAAATGCATCACTCGCTTTGGGACAGCCTGTTCCGCTGCCTCGCACGGGCCACATCTCAATTTACACTAAACCCCAAAGCCACCGCACTCCCAATCTCCTAATTTCCCCGTAATTGATCCACCTCCCCAAGGATACCATCGTCATTTCGGAACTTACAAGCCGAAGGGGAACCCACAACAGAGCACCTCCACCGGACCAAACGTCCCCTCTCTCAATTTCAAAAAAAAAAAAGAGGACCAGATCTACACAAATTTTGCTGAAACCCTAATTTGTGCGATCCGTCGTTTTGATCGGAATCGAGAGAGAGGTTAAAACAAAATGGGTGATTTTAACCTCGCTCTGGTGATCGTCGCGATAGTGGTGTGCGTTTTGGTATTCATTTTCAATGTGTATCTTCTCGTTAACTACCAGCACCCCGACGACGCCAACCAGGCGTATTTTCCGAAATTCGTCGTCGTTTTGGGGCTTTCCGTTGCCGCTATTTCAATTCTTATGTTGCCGGCTGACGTGGCCAATCGGCAGGCGTGTAGGCACGCGATTTATAATGGCGCCTGTAATCTCACCTTGCCGATGAAGGATCTTTGGCTTGCTGTCTATATTCTCGATGCGGTGCTTGTTTTCTTCGTTATTCCGTTCGCAATGTTCTATTACGAAGGCGACCAGGATAAGTGTGTACCTCAATCTAGGGCTTCGTCAATAATTATTTACTATTTGCGTATATTTTATAACTCGTTATCAGTAACGTTATATTTTTCTTTTTTCCTGTTTGCAGGAGTGTGGGCAAGAGGATTAAGAGCGCTTTAATTTGGGTGATTATGACGGCTATTGTCTGTGCCCTTGTGCTTGGCATTTTGTATGGTTAGTGTTTTCCCTTTTTAAAAAAAAATAATCTCATGTTAGTAAGTTCTTTTTTGTATGGTGAAATGATATCAGTAGATTATGAAGGCTGGTAAAAGAAAATTGGTTTTGCATGTAGTTTTTTGCTTGTTACCTAATAATTAAGTGAAATGATATCAGTAGATTCTTGGATTGTGTTATAATGTCAATTTCCAGAGTTTCAATTGTCAAGTAAAGGGTAAGAGATCTCTGGAGTACTTTCTCCCTCTTTCTTTTCCCTTTTTTTCTCCTACCCCCCTGCTTTTCAAAATTGTTAAATAAATTTTTGAGTGTCTTACTGGTTTTTCACCTTTGTGGTATAATAGGTCTAGTTGGGAAGGTTGACTTCACTGTTAGACACCTCTCTTCAACTACTACTAATTTCCCGACTAATTGGGAGTTCTCTGGTGGTCAACAATGTGTTGGTGGAAGTGGCGTACACCAGGTTACGTTTCCATTCCTTAATCTGTGAAATGGTTTATTTGATCTGTTCATGCTGTATTGCTGTTTGTTGTTCCCCTGGGAGGTTACGTGCATTCTTGAACTTATTTCATTGTCTTTTTATTTCTTACAGTGTTCGGCATATTTAGCAAATGAAACATCAGAAAAAACATGGACGATGCGCACCACCTTCCCAGAATATGTTGTTGCTCTAGCTACAATTGTTGGATCAGTACTTTTTTCGGTACATTCTTGCAAGGCTTGAAACATTTAATTTCAATGGGAATTTACTCTATTTTGTATCCAAATATAGATTCACAACAATTTTGTGTTATAGAAATGATTGGGAGAGAACTTTGTGTTATAGAAATGATTGGGAGAGAACTATCTCGTGATGTTATCTGTGACAATGAGATTTTTTGAATTCTTTTATTTTTTTTGGGGTATCTTGGTAATTTTCATGAATATTACATGTAAATTATGAGGATATGCCCCATTTATGGGCAGCATGGATTAGGTCCCTCATATAAATGTTATACTATACCTTTTTCCTGCTTTGTGAGAGTATGTCACTCACTTACCTTTTAAATTTTCAGATATTTGGTGGTGTTGGTATTGCTTGTTTGCCACTTGGACTTATCTTTTCATTCATCCGACGTCCAAAGGCAGTCATCACTCGCTCACAGTATATTAAGGTACTCTGGTTGCATCTTGTGCAGCCTCGTGAATTTATATCTGATGGCTTGTATTTCTATATTAAAGTGGCTTATTCATATTCCCTTTTGACTTTTAGGAAGCAACTGAACTAGGAAAGAAAGCAAGAGAATTGAAAAAAGCAGCTGATACACTTCATCAGGAAGAAAGAAGTGGTTCTAAGGGTAGAAAATGGCGGAAAAATGTGAAGTCTGTGGAAAAGGTGTGAAATCTTATGCTTTGCAATTCATGCTGAAAGTTCACTTCGGTTTTGGGTATCTTTTTTCTTTTGCTAGTGGTGTCTATCATTTTTGACATTAGTCGCGACGTGGACCTTGAACTTTTCTGTTTTGAGAAGAGTCAATTAACTAGCTGTGCGGTGTCGTGCCTTCTTACTAGTTGGAAGTTTGATACTTTGACCAGTCGATCCTGTTCCCTATTTGTAGTGATTGGAATTTATTAATTTTTAGCTTATCTTTGCAGGAGTTGCTACAGTTGGAAGAAGATGTAAAGCTTTTAGAAGAGATGTATCCTCAAGGGGAGAAGGTGATGAGCTTGGCTTGCTGATTTTAGTATGCATTGAATAATTGCTTCTGATTTCTTTCCCTTTTTCCATTCATAATTCCTTTCCTTACTATTTCAGGCGGAGACATCCTGGGCATTGACTGTTCTTGGCTACTTGGCAAAACTTGTTCTGGGAATTCTAGGGTGAGTGATGATATTAGAAATAGTGGCTTTTTGCGAAGATATTCATGGCTATCATTTATCTATTGAAGTAATACAAATTAATTTTGTTGATTTTTAGCTTTGTATGTACGTTTATTATTCAAATGAGATGCCCCGGTCCATATTTTAAAAAAATGATGAAGAAAGAGCATTCTTCTTGAATTGCTATTGAGTATTGTCAAACATATGAGACTATAGCATGACTTAGTCTGAAAATTTTGAATATATGGAAGAACTAGGTGATGCAATTAAAAAGAGCTCTGCTTTGACCATAGAATATGGTTTTATTTGAAATTATTGAACTCTGTCTGAATTTGTTTAAAATGAGTTCAGGATAGAATTTACCTCACATTTATACAGTAGATAGAACAAATTCAGCTTTTGAATCTGATGAAGAAAGTCACCTTTAGGTTGTCTGTTTTCATACCTCTGTGCAGTATTGTGGGTGTTTGGATTCCCTTGTTATATTTGTCATAAAAAAACTTGCTAATGCATTTTTGGGAATTCAAAGTTTTGTGGCACGAGAATGCTGGAAGGTATTCAAAATCTGACCTGTATGGTTCCCGTTTCAGCTCCCCTTAATGCATCAATCTTCTGAAAAGCTTTATCAGTTATATTGAACCCAAGATTTTTGGTTTGCTTGTTGTCAGGATGATTGTTTGAGACATTAGTGTCAGCTATCCCTTTTGCATCAACCTTCTGAAAATCTTGATCAATAATATTGAATCTAAGACTTTTGCTTTACTTGTTATCAGGTTCATTGTTTCAGTGGCTTGGGTTGCTCACATTGTTATATATCTTTTGATTAATCCACCTCTTCACCCTTTCTTGAATGAGGTTTTCATCAAGCTGGATGATTTATGGGGTAATGTTGAATGCCCTTGGGTCCCTTTCGCATCTTTCTCTTTATTTTTCTTCTTGTGCTTGATGAATCTTATTTTTGTACTTCTATGCTACTTTTCCAGGCCTTCTGGGCACTGCAGCATTTGCATTCTTCTGTTTCTACCTTCTGCTTGCAGTGATTGCCGGTGCAATGATGCTGGGTCTGAGATTGGTTTTCATTACAATTCATCCCATGAAGTAATGAATTCGTTGCTGGCACATTCTATTGAATTTTATGCATAATGGCTGGAGGCTTGCATTCTCTTTGATGTTTGCTTACCAACTATGTGAACTTGTTTGCAGGTGGGGAGCTACACTAATGAACTCTTTTCTTTTCAATGTGGGACTCATTCTCCTTTGCTCAATCAGGTAGGCATTTCTGATCCTCAATTGCTTCTTCAGAATTTCTTCTAGGAATGCCTTGTTAATGCATTATCTATTAGTCTACTACATGATCATTAGTTCATTTTTTTTGTAAATCAAAATGCTTAAAAAATAACGATTTTATGATTCCGTATTGTCAAAGACTTCTTACTCCTTGAGCCTATAAATTAAGGATGTTGTACTACTACTTATGATTCTGCCTTTCACTTTCTGTACTGGCACTGCGCCTTTTTTGTCCCCTATTGTATAATATATAAGACTTGTGTGTTTAATTTAGAGTTCTTTTATGTCATTATTTTAACACTTCAAACAAATCCTATAGTAACAGATTACTCGTTTCTAAATCTCATCTTATTGGGCGGTTTATTGGTTTCTGTCTTGCAGTGTAATCCAATTCTGTTCTACGGCTTTTGGATACTATGCCCAAGCAACTGCTGCGCAGGAAATATTTGGCCACACTTTGGAGTCTCTCCGTGGAATTAAATACTTGTACAAGTGAGTTACGGTGTTCGTCTATGTTTTACTTTGATTAGGCATTCTGCTCTACTGACATCGTATGTTGATACTGAATTACAGGTATAATGTGTTCCAAATTGCTTTCGTTGTGCTAGCAGGGTTGACCTTTGTTTATTATGCTGCCTTTGTAAGTTGCTAAGCTTGCCACGCTTATTTTGCGTGCACACTATTCCCTTTTTACTTACCAATGTGCATAATTGATTGTGTCTTATGGTTGATTTTTGTTACGTGAAATGTCAGGGGTGGAGAAGAAGAAAACCAAGTGGCAAGTTCCAACTGTCCTCGTGAAGTTGCTTTGCTTAGAAGAGCCTGCACCCACGTATAGCTGAAGAAATTCTAAGATTGATAATCTCAGTGAAGTGTGTGTCATGTAATCGGAAGTTTACGGCCTGGTTTTCTTTCAGGTCAAAAAGTTTAGTGAGATAGGCGCATGCATCATCCGGAAAAAATGGGTTGCTGTAGTTAGAGCAGCATGCGAATGTTGCTGCTGGTGCTGCTGTTGTTTCTTCTTGTTTTCCCTCATTTTGTATCTATTATTCTTTGTTTGGTTTATGCTATACGTTTTGCTTGGGCGTGTAAGTGAAATATCCTCAGCAGATATGGTGACTGAGTTTGTAGAACTGACCTTGATGTAATATAATCGTTGAGAATGAGTTTTACGATGAGCAACTGTTTAATTATCATTCTTTTGTTAGCAATAGCTTTTGATCCAAAAGATATCTTTGGTTTCTCTTTGTTACTGAGAATGGAGATACAATTTCTTTCATTAAGATAGGGTTTTTGAAGATCACAAGTTCAAAGCAGCTCCTGATAGGAAGAAAAAGATTGTAAACTGGTGACAAATATTGTTAAGATCTATTCCCACGGCCCATAAATGTTGGTGTCCGAAACGTTTACAGTGCTCTGCCCGTCAGGAGCAACCGGATAATAGGAAGAATCCTCGTCAAATTCAGTCGGCAGTGATCTCCAATGAAGGCTTGGTTCCCAGTCTGCTTCCCTGAGGACTTTCAGTATCTCTTTAACCACAATATTGCTCCCCTCAGATGAAAAGTGGATTCCATCCCTGCAGCCAAAACAGAGATAAGTTCTGACAGTTGAGCAAGGTCATTTGATAAAACAAAGAGTAGGAATCAGAATGAATGAAATAGCAGTCATGGCGCCAAAACCACACTGATTTTGGACATTATAATATATATGAAAACAAACTTACATAAAACAAGTGGTCAACCAATCATCCCGCAGTTGCATAGCAGTCCAAAGATCGATGGCCTTCACATCCATCTCCTGGCAGAGCTTCAAACAAGCTTCTGAATATATTCTGCAGCTTTCGTTTGTTCTACCCCAAACTGCAAAATCAGTACTGGTTCCAATTTCCAAATGACAATCAAATTAACATTAGAACTGCACTTTGCAACTGAAACTGATAAACAAAAATAAAAATAAGTGTCAATGCACCTGAGATGGGATTCGCAAATTTGCTGCTTATTGATAGGAGGAGCACTAAGAAAAATGATGCGGGTCTTTGCTGAGAGACTCTGGCAATCAAACAATTTACACCTCAAAATATGCATCAACCAATTCAATTGAGGTTCATTCAATGGTTTGTATACCTATAATTCGAACGATCACCTTTAGATGGAGAGCAATCTTCCTCATGTTTTCAATATATTCAGGTAGAGGAACATGAGGGCCAAGGCCAGTGGAGTGCGGGAGCATCGAGTCATTGCCACCAAAATAGACTATAACCAATGAAGGCTGTACAGCACTATCCTTGATTGGTAATAGTATGATTATCAGGAGGCTATAATTAATTATATGAGACAGGAACAGGGAAATTGAAACTTGTTTTGTAAAGCAAGAGACAAAATCTTATGCGCTATGAATTAACATTTCGCCCCACTTTGGCCTCAAGTGGTAACATTTTGTTATGACGTGCAAGCTTTTATACGCTACGTATCGGTAATAACCATCTACGATTCTTCTCTATGTACAGAGATGTTTAAAACATATTCTTTAACATGCATGTAGTCAAGTGATCAGCAACATAATAGATATATCATACCTTTGGAAAAACTCGATCTAGAACCTGTACAGCACGCCTTGAATTCCAACCAGCATATCCTCGTAATAGTATGTCGGCCTATGCAAATTTGCACACCAAAATCGGTTACACTATTAAGATACGTAATACAAAAACTTAAATTGTACTATATTAAGTAATGCTACATGTACAAATTAATGTGACAATGTTATATCACTGTCACATGTTTCATTTTTCGCCGAAAGAAAAAAGGTCTAATTAAGTTCAGGTGTGTTTGGTACATCTGTGTATTGGTTAAATTAGTGAACCTTGCGCTGTTTTATTTAGTCAATACAGTAATATCACATTAATTTATACAAAGTTTGTGGTTCGATCATTTTTCTTTTCTTTTTTTTAATGTTTTATAACTTGTTTAATCTTAATATAATTATTTAATAGAAAAGTAACAGTCAAGGATAAATCAACCACCAGCAACTACATAAATTTCCTCATGCTGCCTACAGTGCCACTCCCTGGATTCCATTTGAGTTGTTTGTGGTTCTGTCTGAATGATTATAATCGAATCTACTCAACTGCAAACCTATCTTCAGTAAATCATTATTTTGTTCGCCATAAAAGATTTGACTTAGATTTACATCACCAACATCTAGAGGAATATCAACCACCTTTGAAGGGGATTGTTGTGGTGGTGTTTCTCAACTTACCGTTGTTTAATATTTATTTTTCATTTCACCTAAAGATCGTTCAATTCCCCTACTCATGTGAGTGGAGTTCGAGCTACAAATCAAGACAAAAGATTTTACCACTTCAATTAGATGACACACAATATTGTTTTACATCAAAGAGTTGTGGAGGCCGAATTTGAACTCAAATTTTAAATACAAATGGAAGCTTATTTTTAGGCTTTACATGCACAGTTGTACAGATTTAGACAATGATGATTTCATAGGTAGTAAACTTAACCTGAACTAAGATCAGTGAGTGGCAGCTTGAAGGTTGCTGACAGCGTCAAAATATGGCTGTCAGTGACACACTATAGTGGTTGCAGGTGAACGAAATTGAACTAAAGTTAATACATCCTAATAGAGTACATTGCAGTGCATCAATGCATGGAAACTTATATGTGCTATGCTTGATTTAGAGGTGATCCTAGCAAATCTCTTGCCAATGATATATGAGGTGGATATCACCCTTCTATTGCATTTACCAATCGGCAATTAAAATAGGTTGGAATTATAATGGACTGAAATCAGAATGGATTGGAATTGAAATAGAGAATATAAATCAGAATAAATTGTTTACTTTAACTGCAATAATAAGAATTAGAGTTACCTGTATTAATATTTGATGTATTAACTTTGTTTTGGAATCGAAATGGATTGCTACAAATCACTAAAATAATCTCAGTTGATTATTGTCATTATTTATTATAATAATTGTCATTATTATTATTAGGTTTATTTTCTTTTTACTACTTAAGTTATTGTGAAATAACAAATAAGTGTAACAAGTATTGCGCCTTAACATTTTACTACTAAAGAATTACAAAATCTTGCATTTTACTAATACTTCATTAGTTAGATATAAAAAATACTAATTTTACCTTACGTTAACGAAAAAAATTATTAATTATCAGTAAAAATTAATTATTAATTATCTATTAATCATTGTACTAAATAATTTTTCATTCCATTAAAAATTAATTTTATTTCAATAATTAATTATTGATAAAAAGTAAAAAAAATTATAAATTAGTATGATATCAAATAAATATAAAATTTATTACTTAATACTAGAAATGTCTGTATATGTATGTATTAATGTATGTATGTGTGTTTGTTAAATTTTATCGATAATTATTAGTTAATTATTGTAATAAATGGATTGCAGAAACTTAAGTTATAGTCTTTTTGTGTAAATGTGAATTTTTTTTTAAAAAAAATTTAAGATACAATAGTGAAGATTATTCTATTTAATTAGATTTTGTGTGTTGTGTGTGTTTTTTCCCCCTTAAAATAAGGATAAAATTAATATTTTATAGGTCAATTAGGGTAGCTATCAGAAAAATAGTAAAATATAATATTTTGTAATTCTTTCGTAGCAACATATTATTGCAATACTTGTTGTACCTAATTTTTATTTCACAATAATTTAAGTAGTAAATAAAAAATAATCCTTATTGTTATAATATTTAAATGAAGTAAATATTTTTTTTTTTAAATTTTCACCAAAGTACAACCGTCAATTCACTTCTTATTCACATCTCTCTAATAAAAATGAGGTTCTCATTTTTTTTATTTTTACTCTAACTTCATTCTTATTTTTTTATATTTTAATGAGTAAACTGTAGCAATGATTTGGATTCCTATTCTCATTTTTCAATGCCACAAGTATACCTAGTTACCTACTATTAGTGGAAAATAATAAATTTCCCGACGCAGCCCAATGCAAAGAGCTTTAATATGTTCCATGTTGGCCAGTGGCCACATAATAAAAGAGTTTTTGTCCATTTCAGGCTTTCGGCCCTACATGACATAATCATCAACTCAGGACAGGAAAGGCCATATCAATCAAAATTAGCAGCTTCTCCCTTCTCCACATACTGTTAATTCGAATGGTCATTGTCACAGGACAGGACCACCACCATATTATATAACCTCGCTTTGCCTACTTTAATTTTTCCGACTTGAGTTGTGCCCTCTATAGATAGGTAGATAGAGTGCGGTGCATGCATGATTTAGATGTTGCCTGGCTTATACATCAATCTACAATTAAAAGACTCGTCTAAAATAGTTTTTTACTTTTATTTTTTAAAATATATATTAAAGAAAAAAAAAACTATTTTCTATAATAAAATATTGAACTCTCACTCGATTACTTACTCTTACCCAAATAAAAGAGTAAAATAGAATTGAATTGAATGGTGAATTAAGATTAAGAAACGTGGGGTCCCACGATCAACAATCCCCTAAGTTTAATGCGAAGATTGAATCATAAACTAAAATAGAAATAAATAATTAATCCCCTCTCTGCTCAACAGAACCGCACGGTTAATTCACGACTGTTGAATAATACTACAAATATTTTTATACGATCAACGTTGGTGAAAAGCAGCGGAAACATGGAAACGTTTCAAATTCAAGTACCAGAAAAATCATCAAACGGATTGTAACAAGCAAGCTGCCAATCAAAAAGTAAAGAAACAGATCAAAGGAAGGAGAAGATGACGATGAAACGAAGTACCTTGCGAGCGTACAAGTCAGCAAGAATGGCGCCCCACCCTTCGTTGCCAAAACTGTACTGAACTATGGACGAACCAAACAGCACGAACTGAGGTCTCTCTGGCCCGACCATTATCTCTCGAGGACAAGTACTCGATTTTTTTTTCAATTAATTAATTTTACTCTGTATTTGTTTTTTTTTGGGGGGGGGCGGGCCTTGGGGCAACCAAATAAACAAATAAGCTGCCGCTTGTTCTTCTAGATTTTAACGACTACAAAAACATGCGAGCGCGTGCGGTGTGCCATCCGGCGTTAATCCAAGTGGTGAACTCGTGCCCCTACAAAATGGGTTGGGTTAGATTCCATGTTAGGGAATCTTTTAATTTCTTCTTCCAACTAAAAATTGAATAAAAATAATGTGGCTTCAGCAGTTATCCTTATTATAACTTTTAAGATAAAAGTTTTATTATTATTTAGCATGATTTATTTACTCTCATAAAATCTTTTAAATTTTTTATTGTTTGTTGTTTGATTATTTATTGATTAAAATTTTTAAAAATTAAATAAATTATTTTATCTCTATTTAATAAAAGCTCAAGTTTTGAGTTTTTAAGAATAAAAGTTGAACAGTTTTTTTTTTAATTTTAAAATATTTAAGATATCATTTATTTATTTGATAATTTTATTTTTTATTTTTATAATGTCACTTTAAGTTATTACACTTATACTTAGGTTCTGTTTAACATGACTTTTCAAGTTGAGGTTATTTAAGTAAAATTTTTATTAGTAGAACTTTTACCTAGAAAATTTAAGTTGTTTAATTACCAATGATAGTATCATAAAATTACTTTAATATGTAAGTTTTTTTTTAAATTATGTTATGAAACGAATAAAATAATATTATTAAATATGTAGATGATATTTTAGATATTTTAACATTTAAAAAAAAAGTTTTCAACCTCTACTCCCAAAAGCCCAAATTTTGAGGTTCATTAGTAGAGGTAAAATAACTTATTTAATCTTTAAAAGTTCTACTATAAACGATAATAAAAATATTGATAAAAGCTTATGAAATTAAATACACCCATAACCATTAGATAAGTCATGCTAAACAGATATTTAAATTTTTTTTCTTTCGGGAGTAGAGGTTGTAGGCTTTTTTAAAGAGTTAATTTGTTTGTAATACCCTTAGTTTATTTCACAATTTTGTATCATTTCTTTCATAACATAATTTTAGAAAACTTATATATTAAAAATAATTTTATAATTTTTAACAAAATCTCCTATTGTCAACCAAACAATACAAATTTTTGTAATAAAAACTGTATTTATTAAAACTCTATTGAAAAAAACTGCACTTGGATAAGGGTAATTTGAAAGGTTATACCAATAAAACCTTAGGCTATGCTATTTGTCAAGTAAGTTTATTGAATTTTCATTTATGTCATATAAGTCATGAACTAAAATTTATTTTCGTTTTTCATTGGTATGAGATATTGAGAATGTGAGATGTTAAGCCACTGTCCACACACACACACAACAAAGGATATTATCCTTTCACTATGCCACGTATTATGAAATAATAAACTACTATACGAATTATTAAAAGGTTACATTCACCTTTTAGAAAAAACAATTTATTATATTTTTGTAGCTATACCGCTATCATTAGTCTAATGATGATGTCACATTGATGTCAGATGGGCAAAATTATATTTTGATTAAATGAAATACAAATTTATAATTAAGTCTAAGATTTATTATCCGTTTACCATAACAAGAATTGTGAAATAACAAATCAGTACACGAATTATTGGAGGCAATACTTCATTAACTTTTTAAAAATAATAGTTTACTATATTTGCACCAATTTATAATTGATCATGCAACATATCAATTGCACGGATGATATTGTCATTTAATTATCATTGTAAATTTAAGCAGTAATGATAAGTTTTTTCACACCAAGAACAAGATAGAACTATAAATTCATATGACATTGATTTGTATCATTTTCTTTTTATTTAGGAGTTACTCACTAGGTTCAAAATTAGTATTTTATAAGTCTAACTAACGAGTCAACTAACGAAAGTGATGCAAAGACAGTAAACTATTAATTATTTTTAAAATATAAATGTAGTGAAGTATTATCTCTCTATAATTTGTATAGTGATTCATTATTAGGCTTACTTGATGTAGTGAAAGGATGGTAACACAGGGAATAATTTTCAACTAGAATAATTTTCAACTAGAGATTATATTAAAAGCACGAACAAACTAAAAGATAAAACAACATAGATAACAGAGACAAAATAACACTATATGGTGTTACTATGAATCCATATTGAATCTTTATTTAAACATCCACACTTAATAACTTATATATATTGAAATTATGTACTAAATAAAGGCTATGTTTGCTCTATTTTATTTAAAAAAGAAAATCGACTGCAATATATTCATTGTGAGAACATATAGAAGATTACTTGAGTAAGTTTTGTTATTTGACTGTGGATGAATTCCTTTTTTACCATGTAGTAGTTCCCTAGAATGCAAACAACAATGCGGTAAACGCCTTCTCTCTTGAATTTCCCCTTTTTTGGAACTTTCAAAAGAAGCTAAAAACTGAATGCAAACAACACGCAAAATAGACAGCGGCAACAATGCTTGCTAAAATGCGGTAGAAAATCCTCACAAGAGAGAATAATTTACTATCAACACCAATATACATTTTCCACTGTAAAAGCAACATGTTATATAAATTTTAATATGCGCACAAGCGCACGAGTTTATTAAAATATAAATTAAGAATAACAAAATCAAATTCACAAGAACTGTCAATTTTTAAGAACACTAAATTAAGACTAATATGAATTAATTAAAATTTAAAACTCTAACCTAATTAAAAAAATATTTTATTTAAAAAGATTAAAGATAAAGTAAAACAAATAAAGTAACACTAGAGACTGAGGTTACCCAAATTTCAAAATTCACCACAATCCAACTTAACAACAATTATCTAATTACCAATTAATTTCTAATTTTGAAATGACAACTTGAAATCATACATATCCACTCATGAATATAATAATTAAACTCAATTAAAATTTATTTTATTTATTTTATTTTTTTACATATTGGTATGATGCCTAGGCATTCCATGTAAACATATCAAATAAAAAAAAGTAAAAGTCTTCCTAAGTAGCCTGAGTAAAACAATCTAATAAAAGATACAAAATAAAAATAATCATACACAAACTTTATTGATTTAAAGATAGATTTAATCAAACATTAATCCCAACAATCAATGACAAAATTAATAAAAAAATTTAATTATATTCAATTAAGTATGTGAAATAAGAAAATTAACAATATCAAAGCACACATATAAGGAATTACTTAAATTAACAGTAATTTCTTTCGTTAAACAGGGTGTCATCTTTGATGATAGCATAACAAATTTTGCCGCACATAAATAAATTGAAAATAAAAGAATAGATAAAACCAGTCATTAAAATTAATCCAAACGGCTGGATTCTCTTGTTCTCAAACCGTGGCTGCTTCTCCGATTGCCGTCGGCAGCCCCCTCATCGAAAGCCGAGAGCTTGGCTGATATATATTACCTGGGCGGCCTATTTGATAGCCATTTGGCCTCTTTCCAAATCCATGATCAATAAGGAAACTAATGCCTTCCAATTGGCTTGCCCTCCACGTGCTCTTCTTTCAAATCCGTGATCAATAAGGAAACTAGTGCATTCCAATTGGCTTGCCTGCCACGTGCTCTTCTTGTAAATTGGACCAACAAACTTTGTTAGCCACAAGCCCGCCAATAATAAATCCAAATAATCTTCAATTTTTCTCCAATTTGAATCCTTTAAGCACAATTTATTTCTTAATATTCAATTTATTACCTAGTTTAATAAAAATAGATTAGTTAACTAAAAATATAAATAAAATAAACTAACAGATAAACGATAAATGAGAAATATATAATTAAATTATGCCCATCACAACAGAAGACTATTTACATTTTTTTTCTGTAACATATTGAGAAAGAATTTAAGTAAAAGCCAAAACTCGCCCCCTTCAGCTTGCTCTCGATATCGACTAGACTTACTTTAATAAAGCTCATGGTCATGGACCACGCCAACTTCCCACCAACGCCACTAAGACACAAATTGGATAGAAACACCATACAATCAACATGAACTTTCTTTGGATACAAATTTCAGCACATTCACAAATCAAAATAATATATTTGTATCTATTACAATAGTTCTATTCTCACACTTCAGGTTATTATCAACAATTCCATCAATAAAAGATGCTGAGATCCCTGGGGCTCTTTGTATCACCCTTAAAGACCAAATAATACATGCAACATGAAATCTTCTAAATCAAGATCTTAAAACTAGTGAAAACCGGACCACAAGTCAGTATGTGAAAGCAGTAATAATGTGTTTACTTGTACGTTTATGGAATATAAATCCCAAAAAGAAATGATGGTTACTTGTTAGTACACGAAAAAATGAATAAAACATGTACAGCACACATGCTTTTAGGGTCAAAAAATGAGGACTTGATGAGGATGAAAATCAAATTCTCATTCCTTCAACTCCTCATTTTACCCAAACTAAATTTTTATAATCTTCAAATCATAAAATCAAATTCTCATTCCTTCAACTCCTCATTTTACCCAAACTAAATTTCTATAATCTTCAAATCACACAACTGAGTTTTTATCACTTTCACATTTTAATCCCTTCAGAAATTTTGTAATATTTACAAGTGAAATTTTGTAATATTTACAAGTAAATCTTTCATTACTCATGGTGAATAACGATAATAATAATAAAATCATCATCATCATCGTTATTTATTAATGTTATTCTTATTATATTAATAATAGGTACTATCATTAGTTTTATTAAGTGTCATTGTTATTGTTATCATTATTAACAACAATTATTATCAAAATAATAATCATAATTAATAACAATAATTAACTTGCAATCATCCATTCTGGTTGCTCATTCTAATTCCAATAGTACACAATTTATTTTAATTTCAGTTCCTTATTTCGACTCCAGTCCATTTTAATTCTAATTTATCCCATTCCTATCACCAATTAGTAAATGCACTATTAACTTAAAATCAGCACAAGATTGAATGCTCTAAGTAAGAGTGGGCAAATCCAACCCAACGAATCCATCCAACCCCACCAAATTTTCATGGGTTCAATGAATTATCACGGATGAATTGACATAATTTTTTTTTAATCCAATTAATAATTAGATTGGGTCAAAATAATAATGAAATAATTTAATACTCAATTGTAAAATCCTAAGTGACTAAACAAAATTTTTAACTCTTTTTATTGTTATTATATGCTCTTCTAAACTCTAATTCTAAAACGAAAGCCACTTTCATATAAACAAATTTTAATATTTTATAAGTTTAATCTTGCAAATGAATTAGTTTTAATTTATCTCCTCATAAGGTTTAGGGTTTCTTTTTTTTTTTTTTCAAGGTAAACACAACAATAAATAATATCACGTATCACTTCCATTTTGCAACTAGACATCAATCCTGAATTTGGAATTCCAGGTTCAAATACATGAAGCCAGGAATTAAGTCTAAAACACATTATCGAGCTTCTCTTTATTTTGAAAGGTCAATTTTCCATCTGTCTTTTTCAAAAAACTAGACATTAAATAAACATAATGTTGCAATAAATTTTTATTTAATTTCAATAATTTCACTTCAAATTTCAATCTTTTTTATATAATTTTTAATTTTAACTTCACTTTTAACTCAATCAACCCAACTTGATGATTTAAGAGTAGAGTTAGAATTAGTTTAAACAATTTTTATTCCTTAAAGAAAAACATGTTTTATTAATCAAATTAGATTAATTTTATCTCAACTTATTCAACAATAAGTTAGTAAAATTTTCACAAACCCTATCGAACACAACCCACGCCCACCCCTATACCTCTGACCACTTTGAGCTAACATATCTTTCTCATATCCCATTGGTAAATTTTCACAAACCCTATCGAACACAACCCACGCCCACCCCTATACCTCACCACTTTGAGCTAACATATCCTTCTCATATCCCATTGCCCCTAACTCATACTAGAAAACTGCAACTCCAAAATAAGCTTACAATTTTAAAATCTCCGTTCAGTTGTTATTATGGTGCCACTTAAAAAAAAAATTACAACAAAAAAACAGAGTTAATAATATTTACCTAAAAAAATTATAACAAAAAGTAAAAATTAATAATATACAATAAATATACCTTTTAAACAATAATTTGACAAAAATAACAAATAATTACAAAATTTTCATCATACTAATAGTATATCAAATCAACTTTTCAAACAACAACTAATATATTATAAATACTTTAATTTTTAAGATATGACTGCCCAACAATACTTAACAAAACCACAATTTAAATAGTAACTTCAATTACCTCAGTATCTTTCCATTGTATCGTTGTAAGACGTCTTTACAAAATATCCACTCCTACATAAGAGTTTAAAAAACATATTACTAAGTAAATTTATCCCTCCTAATTCTTTTATGAATCCGAAAGTTGCCTCCCCAACTGATTCACAAAAGATGATAAAACCGGTCTGAAGACCCAAACTAAACACATGGGGAAGGAAAGAACACATTATATTTTGTGTTCCCATTGAGCGAGGTGATGGAGACGGTGCATTGGCTTATTACTCCTTACATTACGCTCTTGATTTATTTTTTGTGCATTTACAAACACAATTGATAACCTAATAATAAATTAAAATGAATTTGGTGGTCTAATTTGAAAGAAGTTACTTTAAAAATATCAAAAGTCATTTGAGGCTGCCAAACAAGTTTTTCATTTTCAATGAACACAAAATGAAAACGGAATGTGAAATGACACAAAACGCGCTAGGAGTTCAATGAAAATTAAACGTACACAATTTGTTCAATTCTATCTAAAGGAAAATAGAAAACAACCATTTTCAATAGGGCCCACCATAAATTTACCAGTTATCAAATGCTCATTTACAATTTTTTCAATTCTATCTAAAAGAAAATAGAAAACAACCCTTCTCATTAGTCATCAAATGCTCATTAACAGTTATCAAATCCTCTTTCAAATTTAAAAATATAAGAAAATAGAAAACAACCATAGGATCAAAAAGGCATCAGGAATTAACCATAAGATTAAAAAGGCAGCAGGAATACTAAATGAAAACTTGGAAAACTTCATTAACGTCAGTACATCCATCATGGCATAAGAGAGCAACAGCAAAAAAATAAAAAAAATGGCCTAAGAGAACAACCATGCATTTCTTCACTTGTACAGCAGCCCCAACCACGCGTACACCAAAATCACAAAAATTTGTACAATACTATATAATTTCACCACATGGATACAAAAAGTACAAAATCATAGAAAGGATAACAATCACCACTTGTCCACCTTTCGACCTACCAATTGTCAACAGTGAGAAGAATATTACAAGAGCTAAGCTACCCCACTCGGATACAAATTACAAGTCCTCTCATCTCAGGTTCTCCATGAACCTAGAGCTCGGAAATCCAAATTACAGCGTGTTTCAAAATGCTTCATGAAGAATCGTAAGCGCAATGGCTCTTGCTATTAGACAGACTTAGTGTTTTTTGATTTTTTTTTTTTGGGGGGGGGGGGTCAATGGGTATTAGAATGCTTATTCTCAAGTGATCCTTGCAAATTTAAAAGAAAAAAAAGGTTTCTAATCTCTAAAATAATTTTACAAAGATTTAAAAAAAAATAAAAAGACATTTAAATTAACAATTTATAATCAGAGATGGAAAGCTTTTAAAATTTTGAAATAATAAATAATAACAAAAGATGAATACTAAAATAAATTAATATTAAACTATTTATTCAAGTATTAGCAAGTGCATTATAATTATAAAACCAAGCACCTATTATACAATTAAAAGCACATTATGACGCCTTTCTAATAATACATTAGCAACCTCAAAGCAAATTATTAGAAGCATTTCCAAACCAAACCAAAACTAATCTACCATTGGACAAAGAACAGCAGCTGTTTTGCATCAAGGTTCTACTCTAAGATGACCTAAAAGACCCAAGCATCAACCTAAAGGACTGCATACTGTATGCAGCAGCCCACCTACCTTTCAAACATTAATCCAGGACATCCCACTAACATAACACATCTTCCATCATCATCAGATATGCTTGTGCCTATTGCATTCATAGATTGTGTACCCAATGCAAAAAATTAATTCTCAACTCAAATCATACTGAATTAATATAATAAAATAATTGCTGAAAGAGAGTGCTGAGAATCACCTCTCCAAATTCCCGACAATTGAAGAGTGACATACGAGTGGCTCCGCATGAAATCATCCGACCGATAGAACATTCAAAGCTATCCCACAGCAAATACAATGAGATTATAAATCTGGCTCAAATGTTATTGCTTAGCCCATTTCAGTCGTCTATGCTAAATAAGGCATGAAGGCACACCATTGCTTATTCAAGCCTCTTACATCACAAGATATTCATGATCCAATAGCAGAGGTAATTCCCTGAGAGCAAGATGCCCTTCAACCACCAAACTAAACCAAGCACTTCAAACATTAATGGTGGCCGCACACTTCGCACAATCCATTTTGGAATACTTTGATAATAATTTCAGAAATATGATCTGCAATTCATTCATTTTGGAATTTGTTCATAAGAGACAGATTTGGACAATAAGCAGCGGCAATTCCTCAGCTTGATATAGAACATTTGTACTCCAATGAACCTAGCAAGGGGAACAAACTGTAATTTACTTGACGGCAAATGCAAAGAACCAAGTTCCCGTCAATTGTACTAACTCCACATACCCCCGTGCCTGCTCACAATCAGTCTTCTCTTTATTCCTGATGGTTGGGACTGAGATGAACTATCTTACCTTCCTAAATGAACCATTATCTGAGTAATTCATCATTGCTACTGGCAAGTTACCGAGTTAGGGTAAGGCAAAAAATAATCATAAAAAGGAAACCTATCTCTAAAGGCAAATTTTAAAGCCAACAATAGAATACTTGCTTACCTCTAGAGGCAAATTTTAAAGCCAAAAAAATGATAGTTCAAATAGGATACATCAACGTTGGAATGTTAAAATTGAACTGACTGCATGGTTAGGTCTTGTATATTAATTAAAGCACAGTATTTTGCAAATATGTTCTGTCTTAAAAGTCAGCAGGGCATGATACCAAACCTTTCGCGAACTGCAAGTGGATTGGTTTATAAGCACGGTGATTTTGAGCTGAGGCTGATTTAGAATGCAAATCCGATGGATCGATAGTGTCAACTCTAGCAAAAGGCAACAGAAACGGAGAATGATACCCACACACACAAGCACAACACTCAGGAGAGGAGAACCCGGGCAACTCCCGTGCGATCTCCCCTCAGGACCACAAAATAAATATTTTTTATTAAGATTTTGGTGACCTGCCATGCAAGCGCACCTGCCATGGCAAAGGCCGGATGACAAAGAATAATCAGGTCTCAGCCATCTTAATTTCAGGCTTCTCTGTCCTGATGCATCTCTTACATCCATTATAAAAACCCTCCACAATCCCGCAATTCACTCCCAATTATGGGGCACAAGCCTACCCGCATGATCAATTAGCCATGCCAAATTAGCGGCTCAAAATTATTTATCACACATCCAGGCTTTGCACCTTAAAGATGAACAATGAGCTTAGCCTTCACATCAATCCCAGAACGGTGAACAAACCTGAAGGCAAAACAAATTACGTAAGAATATAAAGATCTATGAGAATTAATAAAAAATCTAACCTTCTTGATCAACATCGATTATTTCAAAGCAGGATAACATACACCAAAATTGAGTTCCAATAAAAAATTTCCCAACAATATTGTGCAAATACCAAACAATTATGAGCATCCACTAGATTTAAACTTATAATTATGGGAAAAAGAAATGATCGAAATCATCATCAATAGAAAGACCTAATTCATGAGATCGAAGGAACATTAACGCCGTTGGTTCAAGATATAAAATTACCGTTCGGTGCCATCAAAACTTGTAAAACATATCGGCCAACCTCCTGTCCGCCTCCGGTCCAGGTATTCCGAAAGGCACACGAATCTGAAAATTAAAAAACAAAAATGAGAACATAATAAAGATGAAGAGCGCGAGGAGTTTATATAGTGGCATTGGCAAGTCGGTTAGTAAGATGGACGCTTAGGATTCACGGTTACTAAATCAATCGACAGCTAATATACAGCCACGTGGTTGACTTTGTATCCTTTTATATTGCAATCACTTAATTAGTCGGTGGCATAAATCATAGGTATATCCGCTGGAGTGCTAGCTTTGCGTCCGTCCCACGCCCGCACGCATAAAGATGATGCTGACCTTGTCAAACTGAAACACGCGTACGCGGATCTAACAAATGGGCCCAAGTGACTGGGCTTGGAGCCCGAATGTTTGAGAGAAATCGGAAAATTCCTCATTCAGTTTTTCAGTACTCTCTTGTTACTTCAAAAACCTCGTAACTGTGTGTGCCGCGTGCGCTTGGGTTTTTCAGCAAGTAGCAGCCGAGAAGAGAAGAAAAGAAAAGATGGACGTAGCTCTGTTCTCCCCGTCTTCTCTTTTTGCCGAAGAGGATGACGTCACTGTTGGTGCTCATTTTCTCTTTTATATTTCATCTATTTCATTTTACTTTGCTTGTAGAAAGATGAATATTGTTTTTGTTTGTTTTTTTTTTTCAATTTTCAGATGAAGAAACAATGGAGACTTGTAATGGCTACGTCGAGAGGCCGCACCAGTTTCCTGAAATGGTAGTATGCGTGAAGCAATTTTAACAGGCTTTTGCTTTGACAAAGAAAGTTTAATAATTGAATTGCCATTATTTATTTATTTATTTATTTTGTAATTCAATATCAAGCATTGATCACATTTAAGGGACTGTCAGTGGAACTGCTGCATTGCATAAGATGATGAGAAGGGTTTAGAATCTGATTCTGGCTTTTTAAGGTTCACTAGAGTTTCATTTTGTCGCAGCTTTTAATGAGATTTTGGTTCTTTTACAGGAATTAGTCATCCGGGAGTTTGCTTTTCACCAACTGAATGCTAATTTTCTTTGGCCAGGAACATTTTCATTTGCAGAATGGTTAATGCATCACCGTGAATGGATAGAAAGACGCCGTTGCATTGAACTGGGCAGGTAATGCTATGGTGATTTTTTAGCATTATTATCTACTGGCATTTTATAGTGTGTTTTGTTTATTTATGTTTTATTTTTTTAATTTAAAAAGGAAAAAAATGCCAGAGGGTTCAGGATTGATGCAAGCATCAATTCGTACCTTCATTTTCATGGACACATTGCTAGTTTTTGTTTAAGCTTTCTATATTTTCATCATTTATTTGGTATTGCTTCCAGTGGAACTGCTTGAATTTTATAATCTGTCATTTCTAGTAGATCTACTCCACTACAGTCTTTTTGATATTGAAGTTTTAGCATTTGTCTTGCTGACATTCGTCTTAAACTCAATTTGGCAGTGGCACTGGAGCTTTGGGTATATTTCTCAGAAAAGCAATGAATCTTGATATCACAACGTCTGACTATAATGATCAGGAAATTGAGGATAACATAGCTTATAACTGCACAGCAAATGGAATTACACCTGCCCTTCCTCATATAAAGCGTGAGTCTCCTTTTCACCTCCATAATCATCAGTTTCTTTGAGTGTCAAGCAGTGAAGAGAATGTGATCAACCCAATAATTCCATTAGACTTCTTTGATCATGTTAGTCATAAAGCTGCTGCCTATTTCTTTTATGAATGACTGAAAATTTGAGATACATTTAAGGAATAAGACAAGTTCTTGTCATTTTCTTTTCTGGACAATCTAATGAGGGTAATTTAGGGATGGCTTCTTACTTCATGCACATTGTGTGGGAATGGCACAATCCGTTTCCACGCTTGTTTCTTGCTATTATAACAAAAAATATGTATTTTTTTTTCCATTTCTTATTGTTTATTGAATTTTGTGGGTTCGGTATATTGAAGTAGAGCATGCTTGTATTATCAGATTCATGGGGAGATGCTTTTCCAATTCCAAACCCAGATTGGGACCTCATTTTAGCAAGTGACATCTTACTGTGTAAGTTTCTCACCAGGTTTTATTCAATTGATTGGGTGTGTTTATTTGTTTGTTGTTGTCCTTGTATTTTGTGTTTGTTTTTTCCTTTTATTTCTACTAAGTAATTGTACACCACGAAACCAGGAATTGATAACCCATGAAAACTAAGGAAAGCTGTCTTATCACTTGAGGGTAATATTTCTAGGCCCATGAACTATGGAATTTTAAGCGTTGCCTCTAGGGCAAAAGCCCAGAACATCAAGACACAGTTAAGTTTCTTGTTCTGTGCAATTTGCATTTTATAGTGAAAAAGTTATCACTCTCAGCTGGGGTCGGAAGGTGACAGTTTAGTTGTGTTTGTGTTGATGATGTTGACCTTCCTTTTAGAGTGGTAATTCACTGTTGGTAGTATTCATCAGACTACTAGTTCTGGAAGCTGTCTTACTTAATAAGATGGTTGTGATGTTGGAGATATTATTCAGAAACTTTATGCTTAGATGTACTAACTCGACCAAGCTCTTTTCTTGTAAATTGGAAAAACAAATTAGTGCCCATAGTTTAGATGTAACAGCCCATGACACTATATTGTCCACTTTGGGCTTCACGCACGCGTGCACCCTTCACCTCACGATTAATCAAGAATTCCTCAACATATAATATCCACAAAAATCATATACTAATATAAAGGATTAAAACCCCCAAATTTTAACTCACATACAAACCTTAATGAATATTGAGAAGTTAGTGTCACGTGTTTTCTTAATTAACATGAAATATAACTCAAATAGTGATTAAAACAATGAGTTTTTACTCAAATGTAGCTTAAAGTTGTATTATTCTCTCTTCAATATCTCTCTACATAGGGTCCTACTTCGATGGACATTTCTTAAATAATTTTGAGTAGAGCCACTTATAGCCATATGAAGATATTTGAATCTCAAAGACAATTGTGGAAGATTATTGGACTTTAGTGATAAAAGCTAAGACAAATTACATACTTTCTCTTTTGTTCTCTCTAATGATTGACCGTGTGGAGAAGAGAAGCTTAGCCTAGTTTATCTTCAATTCTTTTTTATATCTTGTGTTAACTAAAAGGGTTTTTGGAAATGGCTTACATGGTCTTAAATTAAAACAACTAAAACTAGGCTCAATGACATCCTAGCCAAAAATTAAGCTAAGTCTAATAATTAATACAATACTAATACTAATAGTTATTATTAAATTGTGACATTTCACATTGTTCGCGAAGGATGTGAGTGATGAATTAATAAAAGATGACCATCATTAGACTTGCAATAGGCTTGGGTGGGGCTTAGGCCTATACTAAGAACAAAAGCATAAAGCCCGAAACAAACAATATCTTGTTAGTGGGTTAGGTTGTTGTTACAAATAGTATTGGAGGGTCTCCCAATCGGAAGCGTGTGGATGGTCATTGTCAGTTAAGATGCTGGGCTCAAGGGTGGTAGATTTGTTACATCCCATATCACTTGGAAAGGCATGAGTGATGGACTTATAAAGGATCACCACCGTAAGACTGGCAAGAGACATTTTGGGTAGGCTTAAGCCCAGATCAAGAATAAACTGTGAGGGTAAAGGATACGTGTATGAATGACAAAGTGGACAATATCTTGTTAGTGGGTTAGATCGTTACAAAACAAAAGAGGTTTCACATGATTTGTCGATAAAAGATCTGTCTTGACTTTTATCTTTGAGGTCTAATATTATTCCAAAATTATTTTTGAACTTCAAATATCTCTGTTTTGATGATTGCTAAGAGTGGCTTTGCTCAAAATCATCCAAGAAGTGTCAAATGGAATGCCATTAAAGAGTTTTGGTGGTGAGAGAGATGAAAGAGATAAGAGTTGGATTTGGGCTGCACACACGTGTCCTTCACCTTCATGGTTTTATTTTATATTGGCTTAAGTCTCTTGCTAGTTTAAGAATGGTCATCCCTTATTAGCAGATCACTTATATCCTTCTTGAGCGATGTGGATATTATTTTTTAACTACAATATTCGTATGTTAGTATTGTATTAGTACTTGGACTATGATTTTGGACAAGGATATTATTAGGCCTAGTTAATTGTTTTAAGTCAAGTCCATATGAGTTATTTTTAAAATTCTTTATTAACCCTGGATAAAAATAGACATTGAAGACAAATGAGACTTAACTTCTCTTGTGTACATAGTCAACCATCAGAAAGAATAAAAGAGTATGCATAGTTTATCTTGACTTTTATTATTGAAATATAATAATCTTTTAAAATTGTCTTTGAACTTCAAATATCTCTATCTTGATGATAATTGAGAGTGAGTCTACTCAATATCATCTAAGAAATTTTATCGAAATGCCATTAGGGTATATATAAAGAGAGGAAGAAGAGAGAAGAGTAGAATTTCAATCTCCATTGAGTAAAATTTTTTTGCTTTAATCTATATTTGAGTTGGATTTCCTATTAATTGAGAAAATATGGAACTTTAATGCTTTCCTGTGTTCATTAGGGTTATATGTTAGTTAAAATTTGCATGTGTAATGCCAAAGCAGATAATATCTTGTTAGTGTTTTAAGCATGCGTCCTTGATCATCGCAATTTTGTTCTTATTATGGGCCCAAATCCACCCGAAAGGCTTCTTGCTAGTCTAAGGGCGGTCGTCTCTTATAGGCTTATCACTCGCATCTTTTTCAAATTTGAGGGTTTTGATCCTGTATGTTATTGTATAGTCTTTATGGATATTATATGTTGAAGAGTTATTGATTAAGTGAAAATAATATTAGTGGGCTTCGTACATGCATTCTTCATCATAATGGTTTTGTTCTTGGTATGAGCTCAAACCCACTCAAAAGGCCTCTTGCTACTCTAATAGTGGTTGTCCCTTGTAAACTTATCACTCGCATCCTTCTCAAGGGATGTGGGATGTCACATTCTATCCACATGGGTCAGTGTCTCCACTAGCCGTGACCATTGGCACAAAGTGGCTCTAATACCATTTCTAACGACCCGACCTACTAACAAGAAGCCTTTGGGAAGGCTTGAATCCATGCCATGAACAAAACTGTAAAGGTGAAGATGAGTGTGTGAAGTTCAAAACAGACAATATTTTGTCGGTGGTGTTGGTCATTATATTAGATGGACATTGTAGATGGTCCAAATTAATGTAATGTTGTAGTTCAATTATTATCTTCTGGTAAAATTTGTATGTTGTGCACTGCTCTCTATGTGCAATATGATTTTCTTTCAATAATGAACTGTGCCTATTGGATTCAATTTTTTTTTTTCAATTTTTCAATTTGATTCTTCTTTTCATGAGGAATAATCCAATTTTATATGTTGGTTGCTTGTAGATGTAAAACAATATTCAAACCTGATCAAATCTCTTTCTGTTCTCCTCAAAACTTACAAGCCAAAAGATAGCCAAGTAGGCCATCTCACTAAGAATGAGCAGGGCAAAGGTATTGTAATATTTGTTTTTTTTTGGCTTTTCTTGTAGATCAACAAAAAGTAAAAATTGATTGATCAATATGCCACTGTGATACCACTTGCTTGAAGGAACTGAGGGGCTGCCCTGGCCTGCATTTTTAATGAGTTGGAGACGGAGAATTGGAAAAGAGGATGAGACAATATTCTTCACTAGTTGTGAGAATGCTGGTCTTGAAGTAAAGCATCTCGGTTCCCGTGTGTATTGCATCAAGCTTAGATAAACAACCAGGCGAGAATGGATAGAGTTGGCAATAAGTAAGTATTATGTTTGAATGTTGCTTGTTATTGCAAGAGCAGTCTGATGCAACATTAGTTAGAACAAGCTCCTATAGAATTTTGCAAGATAACATTTGTTTTTGGTTGAGTTGGCAATAAGTAAGTATTATGTTTGAATGTTGCTTGTTATTGCAAGAGCAGTCTGATGCAACATTAGTTAGAACAAGCTCCTATAGAATTTTGCAAGATAACATTTGTTTTTGGTTGAGTTGGCAATAAGTAAGTATTATGTTTGAATGTTGCTTGTTATTGCAAGAGCAGTCTGATGCAACATTAGTTAGAACAAGCTCCTATAGAATTTTGCAAGATAACATTTGTTTTTGGTTGCAAGATAATACTTCTTTTTAGAAAACAAAATAAGCACTCGACTAATAGCTTTTTTAAGCTTAGATTGTAACTAAAGCTACCAATGATTTTTCCCCCTGATAATTACGTTATTAGAAAATTTTAAAGCAATAGTTAATGCAGTCAAGATGATGATGTCGAAAAATGACTCTAATAGCTGAATTTGTTTTATGGGGATAATAGCACGAATCGAAGCTCAAACGTCAATCTGATCACAACTTTCTACGCCTGCCAATCACAAAACACGATTAGGACATGCCAGTGAGGATTTCGGTGTAGATCCTTCAATGCTTAAGTCAAGTGTTTTGTGTATAAGAAATAAAAATGAAAAGGAAGAATTGGAGATAAGTTAAAATCCAAGAATTTTCTAGTGGCGTCTCATAAATCCTTTATAAAGTAAAAAAGGTTATAAGATTGATAATTTGTAGAGTTTTAGTTAATTTTGTTGACTCGTTCATTTGATGCTCTCTTTAGTTTAAATAGACCCTTAGTTATAGGTGATTACCACGATTATCTATCAGTTGCGAGCGGCTGAGAAGGTAATGGCAGACAACTCCTTTAAAAAATAGGCCATGTCTATTAAACAGATTCTTAGGTTCAACTACTTTAGGTTGTACTTGTAAACATGGTTGTCCATATAGGTTTCAAGTTGTACCCATAAATCAGGTCACTAACATAGACTTCAGATTGTACTTATAGGCCATATTGCCAATATAGGTTTCAGGTTGTATGTATTGATCAGGTCACTCATATAGATTTCAAGTCGTACATCAGTAAAATCTAACTTGAACATCAATCCCTTAGTTTTTAATATCGGGAAATTATTATCGATGTTGAAAATTAATTGTCGAAAATAGAAAGAAATTTTTTTTCGCAAACCCAACACTAATCCCCTAGTTTTCAACATCCAAAAGATATGATTGGTGTTGGAAACTTAAACAATAAATAATAATAATATATAATGTAGAACTGGACTAAGATAACAATAGTAAAGCAATGATAAAAAGCAATAACCATGCAAGGCTAGCATTGTATTATAAAGTTAACTTTTAAGTTAATTAAAATAATAATTAAAATGTAAAGCATTCATAAACTAATGAATATTGGAGGCAACATGCATATTACTTGTGCTTTAATCTAGATAAAATAAAATAAAGTGAATTTGAAATTAGCATCACATATATCACGTGTACTTTGGCTTAAATAACATAAAACAAAATGAATTTAAAATTGGCATAATTACCCTACTTGGCTGTATTTCTCTAAACAAATGGTCATGTTTCACACTATCCTAGTTGTCGGTTTTCAATGGTTATGATTTTACTCGTTTTATTTGTTGTCTTTTTTTGATGGTGTATGCTCGTCTCTTTCATTTTCTCTTCTTTTTTCTTTTCATTTTAAATTTGTGTCGACGGGTTTTCCTTAATCATGATAAACATTACACCGCTAGTTTGCTAGATCATCTTTGTTAACAAGAGGTGGCTTGAACTTGGACTCTTGATGAGCTTTCTCTGCATTTTTTGTGTATTATTATTGAAATCGCCTGTGATAATAGATTAGGAAAGCCAATCTACAATTTATTATTATTATTATTGAGCTTTTCTTTTTATGTCAGACTCGAATTTTCTTTTATGCCAGACTCATCATCATTACTATTTTTTATTTTTATTTTTTAGTGTAGGAAAGTTAAGATTTTAAATGTGTTGATTAGGTAGTGTGGAAAAGTCACTTGTTTTTTTATCCTATTTTTACGGAAAAAGATAGGGATAGAATTTCAGTTTTTAGATAGAGTTTGTTTTCTAATTTCTTGGTCTGCAGTTAGTTGTTTACTTTCTTACTCTTACACGTTATGTAGTTTAGAATCTATATATGTATTATGTATTCCTATTGTAAAAGATAAGAAAATGAGATACATATTTTTTTAATAATTTTCTCATGTTATCATAGCCGCTCTTTGATTCTTAGGTTTAGTTTTCAATTCTATTTGAATACTAATGTCAAAGTATAGCAAGCAAGAAACTTCTGAGTTATCTTAGTGCAGTTGCAACATCTACAACCATCAAGTTATGTTTCTAATGATAGTCCATCACTTTATATCACAACCTATAAATTGAATGGTCAAAATTTTCTTCAGTGGTCCCAATCTGTGAAGATGTTAATCAGAGGTAAAAGGAAGATTGGTTACCTTATTTGTTCAATTAAAGAATCAACTAAAGAAGACCCAAAGTTTCAAACTTGGGATGCTGACAACTCAATGATCATGTCATGGTTAGTGAATTCAATGGAACCAGAAATAAGTCAAACTTACTTGTTTCTGCCAACAACAAAAGATTTGTGGGATGCTGTCACTGAGACCTATTCTGATTTAGGAAATTCTGCTCAGATTTATGATCTGCAAATCAGAATTTGAGAAACTAAACAAGGTAGTCAAGGAGTGACTAAATACTACAATATTTTGAAGGGCTTATGGCAAGAATTAGATTAGTATTATGATGGCGAGTGAGAATGTGCTGCTAATAGTGTTGAATACAAGATGTTAGAAAAAGAGCGTGTATTTGAATTTTTAATAGGTTTGAGTTCAGATCTTGATGAAGTCCGTGGGCGAGTACTTAGCAAGGAACCTCTTCCTTCTACTAGGGAAGTGTTTTCTTATGTAAAAAGAGAGGTGAGTAGAAAGAATATGATGATGGGAGGTTCTTCAGTAGAGAACTCGATATGTTACACCAGAAGCTCCACTGGTTGGTGGAACAAAAAACCTGAAGAAGAGTGATGAGAAAGACAGAGTTGGATGTGATTATTGCCACAAGCCAAGACATACCAGAGATGCATGTTGGAGGCTTTATGGAAAACCTCCAAATCTGAAAAAAAATAAATTCTTTGGTAAACATAGTCGTGGTTTCCAAGTTGTTGGGGAGAATCAACCGACAACCAACACTGGAGAATCCGAATCTCAACTCTTAACTAAAGAGCAATTAGAGCAACTGTACAGGTTTCTAAATCAGTCACAATCTCTCCCAAATCCTTCATCCTCTAGTTCTTTAGCCCAGAAAGGTAATAATTTCGCTGCTTTAGGAGTTTTTTTTTTATGAGAAACAAGATCCATGGATCATCGATTCAGGAGCAACCGATCATATGACCAGCCATTCCAAATTATTTTCTTCATATATTCCATGTTCTGGTAGTAAAAAATTAAAATTACTGATGGTTCACTATCTTCTGTAGCAGGAAAAAGATCTATTCATATCTCCACAAATTAGATGTTAACATCTATTCTTCATGTTCTTAATTTGTCTTGTAATATTTTATATGTTAGCAAAATTACCAAGGATTTTTATTGCATAGCCAAATTTTCTCATTCTTATTGTGAATTTCAGGACTTGTGTTCGGGGAAGAAGATTGACAGTGCTAGAGAGGTAGATGGTTTATACTACTTCGAGGAGGATGTTAGTTTGTGTGGAGAAGCTCAAGTAGAAAATAATGAACTAACTTTCTATATTGGAGATGAAATAATGTTGTGGCATCTCCAATTAAGTCATCCTAGTTTTTCTTATTTACAACATTTGTTTCCTTTACTGTTCAAGAATAAAAATCCTTATTTGTTTCAGTGTGAAATTTGTGTATTGTCCAAACATCATCGTGCATATTTTCCTTCATAGCCATATAGAAAATCTGCACCTTTTTCTCTTATACATTAGTGTGAAATTTGTGTATTGTCCAAACATCATCGTGCATCTTTTCCTTCATAGCCATATAGAAAATCTGCACCTTTTTCTCTTATACACAGTGATATTTGGGACATTCTCATGTTACAAACATTTCGGGGGCTAAATGGTTCATAACTTTTATTGATGACCATGCTTGTGTTTGTTGGGTGTACTTGCTTAAAGAAAAATCAGAAACTGCCACAAGTTTTAAAACCTTTCATACCATGATTCAAACACAATTTCAAGCAAAAATCCAAATCTTTAGAACTGATAATGAGAGAGAATATTTTTCTACTGCCCCTGGTCATTATTTAATGGAAAATGACATTGTGCACCAATCCTTTTGTGTAGATACTCATCAACAAAATGGTATTGTTGAACAAAAAAATTGACACCTTTTTGTTTTTGCTTGTTAGAGAATTTGAAAATGAATTGGATTTGAGTTTTTATAGTTTGAGCTCAAAAACTAGATGTTATGCACATTTTGGTCATAATCGGCTTACCGTTTATGGACATCCGGTTAGTCGCTTAGTTTTACCGTTAAAGCCAAAATTTAAATTTTTGAACATCCGGTATGCCGCTTGTGAAATCCGGATAGCCGTTTAAGTTCCAGAAACTTTCTGCCCTAAATCCAAATCTTTAGAACTGATAATGAGAGAGAATATTTTTCTACTGCCCCTGGTCATTATTTAATGGAAAATGACATTGTGCACCAATCCTTTTGTGTAGATACTCATCAACAAAATGGTATTGTTGAACAAAAAAATTGACACCTTTTTGTTTTTGCTTGTTAGAGAATTTGAAAATGAATTGGATTTGAGTTTTTATAGTTTGAGCTCAAAAACTAGATGTTATGCACATTTTGGTCATAATCGGCTTACCGTTTATGGACATCCGGTTAGTCGCTTAGTTTTACCGTTAAAGCCAAAATTTAAATTTTTGAACATCTGGTATGCCGCTTGTGAAATCCAGATAGCCGTTTAAGTTCTAGAAACTTTCTGCCTGAATTTGGTCTACCGTTTGTCAGGATCTGGATAGTCGTTTGCTCCAGTAACTGTTACAGTGAATTATTTTATAAAATTATAATTTGACCTCAAAATTTTATAAAACTGTATTATGGTCCAAACGATATGAAAGTTTTCAAATAGGTCCAATTTTAGAATTTCTAAATAATGCTTTGTCAATCCCAAAACTTTCTTAAATTATGATATGACCCAAAATATGTGAAATTATAGAATGACTCAGAATATTTAAATATTTTCAAATAGGTCTAAATTCAAAATTCAAAACAATAATTATTAAAATCAAAGATTGTAAAATTCTTTCATTTTAGTCCACAACTTGAAAAGCAATTTAGCTCCATAAAAACATTTTCTTATTATAAAAGGACAATACATAAATATTTGTTTAATTAACACATGTGGTTTGTTATCATCAAAATCAATATCTATAGCCATATAGGCTAACTATCTCCCACTTTTTGATGATGACAAAAACACATTATAAAAATTTAATCAAATTATGAAAAACTCCCCCTTAATCAATGTAAGGTTTAAAGACTAATTTAAAAAAGAGTTATAAAAACTCCCCTGCATAAGTGCATATGAATATTTTTCATAATAAATGAATTTCTCATATTTCCCATTTACATATTATATCTCCCCTTTCATCATAAAAAATAATAAAAGCTCCCCCATCAATCATCGAAATCTTAATACAACACATTAGTCCAAAAGTATCCAAAGCATAAGGAAATAACATATCATCCATGAAATAACAAACAATCAAAATAAATCCATATCATCCAAAACAAATACCTAATCCAAAATCATAACAACCATCCATATAAGCAAAAATAAAGGAACATAATACAGTAAATGAAATGTAGGTGTGTCCAAATACAAGCATAAGAGACTGCTGAGGTGGTGAAGATGGTGGTGATGGAGGCGCATGAGGATATGGAATGCCGAAGTGCTCAAAGAGGATGCGTTGTCCATGAATAAGCTGCTGCTGCTGAAACTCAGTCTGGCGCACAGAGAGTGTCCTCACCTCATCCATAAGCTGCTGAAGAGTAACCTCTTCAGAAATAGGAGGCTCGAGATGTGGTAAAGCAGGTACAGAGGCTGCAGGAGTAGAGGGAGATACTGAAGGAGCTCGACGTCTACGCTGACCTCGAAATGAAAGCGAAAAAACAAGTAGCTGATGGGCTGGAACCACAACATTAAGTGGCCGATCATCACTTGGAGCAAGAAAGGTGAACTTATTATCAGTGAATTTCACCCAAGTGCCATTACTCCACTCAAAACCTATAGAACTAATAGCCTCATCCCCAATGCTCTTAAATGGCCTACATGATGGATTTTAGATAGGGACGCTAAAGTATTTGAGGATTCGGGATGATGAAATGACCATACGGAAGGGAACGAGTAATCAACTTAGGTATACTAAACATGTTTCGGACAATGGTGTATCCTAAGTCGACTGGACGACGTCTAAGAATATAATCAATCAAGGCAACATCCATATGAGAAACCTCATCCAAATAGTTTGATCTAGGNTCTAAGAATATAATCAATCAAGGCAACATCCATATGAGAAACCTCATCCAAATAGTTTGATTTAGGAAGCACAATACTCTGAATAAAATGAAGTAATATCCGAGTTTGAAGAAAAAGCCATTGGGTGCGAAAATGGATAGTACAATCGTCATCCGAAAGGTTAATACGACGACATATATTCTTAACAGCATCAATATGAACATAGTCATCAATATCAGGAGATTTCCTAGGTGAAAAAATTTCTAGGCCATCATCGGAAGTTCCTAAAATAGAGTTCAACTCCGAATCATCAAACTCAATCAAAACTCCTGGTACAGTGAACTATTTTATAAAATTATAGTTTGACCCTAAAATTTTATAAAACTATATTATGACCCAAAACGATATGAAAGTTTTCAAATAGGTCCAATTTTAGAATTTCTAAATAATGTTTTGTCAATTCTAAAACTTTTTAAAATTATGATATGACCCAAAATATATGAAATTATAGAATAGCTAAAAATATTTAAATATTTTCAAATAGGTCCAAATTCGAAATTCAAAACAATAATTATTAAAATCAAATATTGTAAAATTCTTTCATTTTAGTCGACAACTTGAAAAATAACTTAGCTCCATAAAAATATTTTCTTATTATAAAAGCACAATACATAAATATTTGTTTAATCAACACATGTGGTTTGTTATCATCAAAATCAATATCTATAGCCGTATAGGCTAACAGTATCAAAGGAAACAACATCTCCAAAAATCTTATAATCCTCTCTACTAGTTGCATCCACCAAAAAAATATTTTTTAACCTTTGTTCTTCATCTATGTCCACTGCATAAAAGAAATTAGGATTCTCTTCCTGCATTTGCGTAAAGTGGTTAAGCATTGCTCTAGCATCACCTAATTCTAATGCTAGTCGACGTTCTTTATCCAAATGGTTTCTATTATCTTTCTCTGTGTACCCAATATTTTCATATCCACCATTTTTTCTAGCCATTGCAGCAAAAATCTTATTTGTACCAACACCAACTGCATGCAACATATTAATGCTTTGTGTATTGGAAAATGCAATACTTCTATGGCATGGAAAATAATGTGCATGGCTAGGATAAAGTTCATGGTTATTCTCTTTTATGAAATTTTGAACATACCACTTGCCATAAGAGTTTCTTTTGACATGCAACAAAGCTTTGCAATCTACTTTTAAACATGGTCGTTGGTTGATAGCACTAGATTCCCGTTTTATTCCATAACTTGTACATGCGAACTTTGCATCAATAAATTCTCTTGATAACTTTAATCGATGACTGGATTTCTTTGAGATACCAAACCCCGTACACTTAGCATACCTTAGATAGAAAGAATATGCATCATCTTGTGTATCAAACTTTAACCCAGTATAAGGCTCTAAATTTTTGCCATCTTTATCATCCACCGTGTTTTCATTCACCACATTTCCATCAATCACATTGCCGCACTCATCCAAATTTGTATTTAAATCAATCTGTAAATTCATGACTACCTAAAGATACAAAAAGAAAAATGCAAACAACAACAATGTATAAATAATTTGCATTATAAATGCAAGCATTGATTTTCATATAAACTTACTGATTATTCAAACACAATTATAAATAATTAGTTCTTTAATAAACAAATACCAATTAACTTAATAATTTTTGTAATATAAAAAGAAAATAAATACACAATATTTCTTCTATTATCATGCATTAACAATAACAAATGATCATGACAACTAATAAATATAGCAAAAATGATAGTATTTTTAATTTTAAATAAATAATAAAAAATATAATGTAATTTAGGTGATAGTATAAAATGTTGTTTTATAAAAGAAAAGTTAAGTGAATTTACCCGAATCAATTTCACTAAACAACTCGTTTGTGGCAGCTGAGACTATATTTTCATATTAAGGTAGTGTGTTGAAGAAGCTTTACAAAAAAAGAAGGGCAATTTAGTATTTGAACAAAAAACTAAATGCCAAATGAGTGTAAATATGTTTAAAGTAGTGGGTGGAAAAATATTCATTTACTTACGGAAACAAGGAGACGAAATTGTTATCTGTGGGTCCCAATAAAAAGCAAAAGTAAAACACTTGTCAAATTTTTGATAAGCGAGTGAGTTAGTCGCCCAGCACTCCTCAGGCTTTAAAATGTGTATTTCTTGGCTATTCTCCTACTAAAAAAGGCTACAGATGTTATGATCCATTGTTTAAAAAATTCTTCATTGCAATGGATGTTACATTTTTTGAAAATAGGTTTTTCTTTCCCAAAACTTCTCTTCAGGGGGAGGATCATACTCATAAAGATCATTTTTTGGAATTATCTCTTCCAATGCCTATTATGTCTTGTGTGCCTTCTGTTCCTTCTACAATACCATCAATTGTGAATAATGAAAAATCATTAGAGAGAGTTCCAGAACCAGAGCTTCAAGTCTACACACGACGGAATTCGAAAAGGTCAAATCATCATTCCTCTCCTCACTACCAAGACTTGGATCCAAACACATGCAATTTGGAACATGCAGGTAACATTCATTTTAATCTTATTTCATAATCTATTTTAGAAACTACAAATGATCTAGATGTTCCAATTGCACTATAGAAATGAACTACATCTTGTACTCTTCATCCAATTTCTAAGTATGTGTCATATAATAGATTATCTCCATTTTTTAGAGCTTTTACAGCTAAACTGTCTGTCATAACAATTTCAAAATCTGTATATGATGCTCTTTCTATTCCAGAATGGAGAGATGCTGTGTATGCAGAGATGAGAGCTCTAAAAAAAACAAAACTTGGGAATTAGTCAAGTTACCAGAAGGAAAAAAACCAGTGGGTTGCAAGTGGGTTTTTACAGTTAAATACAGAGCAGATGGGCCACTTGAGCGGTATAAAGCTAGGCTCGTCGCGAAAGGTTTTACACAAATATATGGCATTGACTACCAAGAAACAGTTGCTCCCGTGGCAAAGATGAATTCCATTTGAGTTTTTTGTCTCTTGCAGCAAGCCTAGGATGGCAACTACAGCAGTTAGATGCTAAGAATGTGTTTCTTAATGGAGAGTTTGAAGATGAGGTATATATGGATCTACCACTAGGTTTTGAGAATGAATATGATATTGAAAAAGTGTGCAAGCTGAAGAGATCACTTTTCGGCTTAAAACAATCTCCTCGAGCTTGGTTTGATAGATTTACCAAATTTGTTCGTAACTTTGGATATTTACAGAGTCAAGCGGATCATACAATGTTTTTTAAACATTGCACTGATGGTAGTGTTGTGATCGTCATTGTATATGTAGATGATATCATCTTGACTGGAAGCAATGTAATAGAAATGGAAAATCTCAAGAAGGTTCTTGCTAGAGAATTTGAGATGAAGGATCTTGGACCTTTAAGATACTTTTTGGGCATGGAAATTGCAAGATCCAGTAAAGGCATTTTTGTTTCTCAAAGGAAATATACTTTAGACTTGCTCAAGGAAATTAACATGTTGGGATGCAAACCTGGAGACACTTCTATTGATCCTTATCACAAATTGGGATATGCAATTGAAGAAAAATCAGTGGATAGAGAAAGTTGCCAAAGGTTGGTTGGTAAGTTGATATACTTGTCTCATTCTAGGCCAGACATAGCCTTTACAGTAAGTAGGGGTGGGCGTTCGGTTCAGGTTGACCGGTGAAACCTGAAAGGATTCAAAGCTTTAACCCGTTCGGGTTGAAATTTTTTTTTAAGATTCAGTTTTTAAAAATTAAAAATATATATACATTAAAAAAATCCTTAAAATTGGCTCTCGGTCTCAGTTCTCATTGTCTCAGACTCTCAGTCACTCCCTCTCCGACTCTCAGTCACTCCCTCTCCCTTTTTGCTCCCTCTTCTCACTTTTTGAGTTTCATGGCCCACAACGACAGCAGCAGCTAGCAGCCCCGTCCAGCTCCAACAGAAACTCTCGGTCCCACCGTCTCACTCCCTCCCCCTCCTTGCTCCCTCTTTTCACTTTCTGATCTTCGTGGCCCACAACGACAGCAACAACTAACAGCCCCGTCTAGCTCCAACAGACACCAGCTGTTCACCACAACCCACTCGCCATCAGCCAGCACCCCTCGCCCGCAACTATGCCGTGCGTTCACCTCGCGTCCCACTCAGGCATAGTCTTGATTTGCCGACGCTGTAGCTTCTCCAAGATCAAGGTTTGTCCTGTTTTGCCGATGCTGTAAGCCTGTAACTTGCTGACTTGCTCGCAGCTGATGGCAACAACCCGAATCGAATTTTAAGTTTTTAACAGCTTGTTGCTATTAATTAAATTGTATATTTTTAATTAATTGATTGGCAATTATTCAATTATTTGGAGTGGGTTTGTTGTTGTTGACTGATAATTGAACAAATGGAGATTGTCACTAGTTAAATTGAAGTGGGTTTACTAATAATTGAACAATTGGAGACTGTTATTAATTAAATTGGAGTGGGTTTGTTGCTGTTATTATTAATTAAATTGGAGATTGTTAATTAATTGATTGATTAATTGATTAATTTGTGCTGTTTTTTAATTTATCCATCCACGGTTCCCTTTAACATGACCATTGATTTAGATATAATACTCAAGTTTGGAAAGGACAATACAAACATCATTTCTGCTTACTGGAGGCCTAAATTAATAACGAACTTCCATTTCTTTTGTTCTTTGTCTTACTAGATGCTGATGCCGCTACACAAATTTGGTTTAATGCTCTATTTCGAAAACCATGTCTTTAGTATGAAGTTGCTAAATTGACGTCATTCTAAAATATTTACAAGATCAATAACGTTTCCTGATTGATTTACATTGCATGCTGCTGCAATATGTTTTAGCCAAGCATCTGATCTAGGGTCTTGAGTCTTGACATTGGTATCATGCCCATTGTTTTCGATATCGACTTAGTACTTGTTTAAGTTATCACGTTGTTTTAAAATCACACTGCAATTAATTGATTAATTTGTGCTATTTTTTAATTTAGAAAATATCAATATGCTGAAATATGATTTGTATAAGCTAGAGCGTCTAAATTCACAATAGATTCTTATTATTATATTCAATTGTGATGTTTGTTCTAGATTTTGGTTTGTTTTGTTATGTTTATGCTATAGATTAACTTTGATCCTAATGCGATCATGCTATGGATTTATGATTCAGATGTCTGAGACTGATGGCTCAATAGTTTATGAAAACATCCAATCCACTGAATCTAATGAAGNCTCCTTGCTCCCTCTTTTCACTTTCTGATCTTCGTGGCCCACAACGACAGCAACAACTAACAGCCCCGTCTAGCTCCAACAGACACCAGCTGTTCACCACAACCCACTCGCCATCAGCCAGCACCCCTCGCCCGCAACTATGCCGTGCGTTCACCTCGCGTCCCACTCAGGCATAGTCTTGATTTGCCGACGCTGTAGCTTCTCCAAGATCAAGGTTTGTCCTGTTTTGCCGATGCTGTAAGCCTGTAACTTGCTGACTTGCTCGCAGCTGATGGCAACAACCCGAATCGAATTTTAAGTTTTTAACAGCTTGTTGCTATTAATTAAATTGTATATTTTTAATTAATTGATTGGCAATTATTCAATTATTTGGAGTGGGTTTGTTGTTGTTGACTGATAATTGAACAAATGGAGATTGTCACTAGTTAAATTGAAGTGGGTTTACTAATAATTGAACAATTGGAGACTGTTATTAATTAAATTGGAGTGGGTTTGTTGCTGTTATTATTAATTAAATTGGAGATTGTTAATTAATTGATTGATTAATTGATTAATTTGTGCTGTTTTTTAATTTATCCATCCACGGTTCCCTTTAACATGACCATTGATTTAGATATAATACTCAAGTTTGGAAAGGACAATACAAACATCATTTCTGCTTACTGGAGGCCTAAATTAATAACGAACTTCCATTTCTTTTGTTCTTTGTCTTACTAGATGCTGATGCCGCTACACAAATTTGGTTTAATGCTCTATTTCGAAAACCATGTCTTTAGTATGAAGTTGCTAAATTGACGTCATTCTAAAATATTTACAAGATCAATAACGTTTCCTGATTGATTTACACTGCATGCTGCTGCAATATGTTTTAGCCAAGCATCTGATCTAGGGTCTTGAGTCTTGACATTGGTATCATGCCCATTGTTTTCGATATCGACTTAGTACTTGTTTAAGTTATCACGTTGTTTTAAAATCACACTGCAATTAATTGATTAATTTGTGCTATTTTTTAATTTAGAAAATATCAATATGCTGAAATATGATTTGTATAAGCTAGAGCGTCTAAATTCACAATAGATTCTTATTATTATATTCAATTGTGATGTTTGTTCTAGATTTTGGTTTGTTTTGTTATGTTTATGCTATAGATTAACTTTGATCCTAATGCGATCATGCTATGGATTTATGATTCAGATGTCCGAGACTGATGGCTCAATAGTTTATGAAAACATCCAATCCACTGAATCTAATGAAGTTAGTGATATGTCACCAACGGCTACGGAAGCCCAATCCAGATCAAAAAGGAAGATGTCATCAAGGACATCATTAAAACCACCTCAGCCAAGAAAGTGACGGCTCCGAGATCAAATGTGTGGCAAGATTTCACTAGATTGCCAGAATATTATAATCGGCGTAAGTGCAACTACTTGTTCCAAGAATATTCATGTAAATCTATTGATAGTACTAGTAGTTTGTCAAACCACTTGAAAAGGTGTTTAGAATATGAAAGTTATTTAAAAAATCAAGCAACTTTAAGTCAAGAAACTATTAGTGCCTGTAATGAAGAGGTTGGTCAGGTTGTGGTTAGGGGATTTAATTAGGAGGCTATTAGAAGAACAACTGCTAAAATGATTATTCTTGATGAGTTGCCATTTTCATATGTGGAGAATTCTTGATTTAGACATTTTTACAGTGTTGCATGTCCTAGGTTTATGGTCCCATATCGTAGAACCATTACTAAGGATATCCTTGACATATTTATAGCAGAAAAGGCTTCGTTGAAGAGTTTATTATGTAATAAGAAGCAAAGAGTGTCTTTCACTATGGATATTTGGATTTCCATCACGGCGGCCAGTTATATGGTAATAACAATACACTTTATTGATATGTCACCAACGACTATGGAAGCCCAATCCGGATCAAAGAGGAAGAGGTCATCGAGGACATCATTAAAACCACCTCAGCCAAGAAAAGTGATGGCTTTGAGATCAAAGGTGTGGCAAGATTTCACTAGATTGCCAGAAGATTATAATCGGCGTAAGTGCAAGTACTGCGGCCAAGAATATTCATGTAAATCTACTGATAGGATTAGTAGTTTGTCGAACCACTTGAAAATGTGTTTATAATATAAAAGTTATTTACAAAATCAAGTAGCTTTAAGTTAAGAAACTATTGGTGCCGGTAATGAAGAGGTTGGTCAGGTTGTGGTTAGGGGATTTAATCAAGAGGCTATTAAAAGAGTAACTGCTAAAATGATTATTCTTGATGAGTTGCCATTTTCGCATGTGGAGAATTCTTGATTTAGACATTTTTACAGTGTTGCATGTCCTAGGTTTATGGTCCCATCTCGTAGAATCATTACCAAGGATATCCTTGACATATTTATAGTAGAAAAGACTTCGTTGAAGAGTTTATTATGTGATAAGAAGCAAAAAGTGTCTCTCACTATGGATATTTGGACTTCCATCACGACGACCAGTTATATGGTAATAATAAGACACTTTATTGACCAAGATTGGTAGTTACGCAGGAAGATCATCAATTTTAACACAATTTCTGATCATAGGGGAGAGACGATTGGTAAGCAGCTCGAGAAATGTTTGCTTGATTGGGGTATAGAGAGGGTGTTCACAGTCACCGTGGACAATGTAAGTGCAAATAAAGTTGCCATTACCTATTTGACGAATAAATTGAAGTCTTGGAAAGATAGTGCATTGGTGTTGAATGGTAACTTTATGCATGTACGTGGTTGTGCACATATCATGAATCTTATTGTTAATGAGGGGTTGAAAAAATTAGACAACAATATTATTAGTATCCGCAATGCTGTGAAGTATGTGAGATTATCTACTGCGAGATTGAAAGCATTTCAAATTCGTGTAGAGCAAGAAAAAATCTTGGGGAAGAATAGTCAGCCTTCTAGAGGAAGTGTGGTTTTAGATTGTCCAACTAGGTGGAATTCCACATATACCACGTTAATGACAGCATTGAAGTTTAGATCGGCATTTGATCAAATGGCAAATGAGGCTAAACTCTATGATGCTTATTTTTGCGAAGAAAAAGGTGGGACGAAAAAAGTGGGACCACTAGGAAGTTATGATTGGGATAATGCTCGTCGGATGGTCAGGTTTTTAAGCATTTTTTATGAGGCCACACTGTCATTTTCTTCTTCACTGAGGGTGACATCTAGTACATGCTACAACGAGATATGCAAAGTTGAAAAGGCTTTGAATACAATGGCGGACAACCTTGACCCACATATTAGTATGATAGCAAGTAGCATGAATGAGAAATTTGAGGAGTATTGGGAGGGGTCTTCGAAGATAAACAAGTTGTTGATTGTTGTTTCTATATTAGATCTACGAGGGGAAATAAATTTTGCAACACTTTGCTTTGAGACTTTATATAGTAAAGATAGTGCAAAATGTGCTGAGATGAAAAACGTGGTGAAGGATATGTTAAACAAGCTTTTTGAAGCATATAGTGCTCAACACTTAAAAACAAGTGCTAGTTCAAGTGCGAGTGCATTTCCGAGTGAAATTGTGAGTGCATTTCCGAGTGAAAGTGCGAGTATTAGTGCTAATAGTGGGCTGACTTTTATGGATGGAGACGATGAGGTATTTGAGGACTTTTTCTCCAAATACATTGAGATGGTTGCTGTCACTAGAGATCACATAAAATTGTCAAATGAGCTAGATCTTTACTTAATGGAGTCGGTTGAATATTAAGCGCCTAATGCATTGGGTGCTCCATTTGATATTTTATTATGGTGGAAAGCTAATAGTTCGAAATACCCAATTTTGTCATAAATAGCTAGAGATGTGCTTGCCATTCCGATATCTACAGTTGCATCTGAGTCCGCCTTTAACACAGAAGGTCGTATTTTAGATGAATATAGGAGTTCTATGACTCTTGATATGGTGGAAGCATTGATATTGACACAAAATTAGTTGCGAACTTCATTTTTTATTGATTTAACGACAAACCTTCAAGTGTTGGTGGAGGAAAACGAGTTTATGGATGCTCTTACAGAAGGTATAAATATTAATGATCACAGATTTATTTTTAAGATTTGTTTACTTTATGTTAAAAGTTATTTACTTCAAGTCTTTTTATTTTATGTAGAGCTTCGTAAATTGACACAAGCGGACCATTCAAGTGTTCTAATATGAAGATTTTTTACTGCAACAGTATGTATGTAACTATGTATATCGATTTAGATCAAACTTAATAATCATTTACAATTAAGGCATAGTCATAATACAAATATGCTACTAGTAATATTGAGAATTGTTAAGGCATATTGAGTGATTCAACTAAATTTTAATTAATTTTTTAATTTTTTTTTGCAGCATGGACTGATTTGCTTCATTTTCTATCCGTTGTTGCTCGATATTTTGCTATGGTGGTGGTTAATTATTGCTAATTTGGAGATGTTGTGTTGAGTATTGATGGTGTTGGAGATGGATTATTAGCTTTGGTTGTCATGTGGAGATGTTTAATCATGGTTGCCATTTGCCATTTTAATTTTTAGATTTGTAATTTTTGTAGTTTTATTGTACTTAACTACATGTTTTATGTTTTTTTAACTTTAAAAAGAATTGTTGAAATGTTATTAAGGATGATTTGTAGTTGATATTTGTTATTAAGGATGTTTGGAATTGAGATTTTTGGATTTTAAGTGGTGGTTGTTAGAATTTTTAAATTAAATTGTTCCTTAAGGAAGCTTGGAAAATTTGAAATTGAGAGTTTTAAATTGTTGAAATGTTATTAAGGATGATTTATAGTTGATATTTGTTATTAAGGATGTTTGGTATTGAGATTTTTGGATTAAATTGTTCTTTAAGGATGTTTGAAATGTTTGGAATTGAAAATTTAAGTGGTTGTTATAATTTTTGGATTAAATTGTTCCTTAAGGATGTTTGAAATGTTTGGAATTGAAATTTTTAAATTGTTGAAATATTATTAAAGATGTTTGGAATTAAGATTTTAGATTCTAAGTGGTAATTGTTAGAATTTTTAGATTAAATTGTTCCTTAAGGATGTTTGAAATATTTGGAATTGAGAGTTTTAAATTGTTGAAATGTTATTAAGGGTGGTTTGTAGTTGATATTTGTTATTAAAGATGTTTGGTATTGAGATTTTTGGATTTTAAGCGGTTGTTATAATTTTTAGATTAAATTGTTCCTTAAGGATATTTGGAATATTTGGAATTGAGAATTTTAAATTGTTGAAATGTTATTAAAGATGTTTGGAATTGAGATTTTTAGATTTTAAGTGGTTGTTGTTAGAGTTTTAAGATTAAATTGTTCAAACTCATTCTAACCCGAACTAACCCGAACCGAAATTTTAACTCGAATTCTCAACCCAATCTGATCCGAATTGCCAACCCAAACCGAATTAAATTCGGTTCGATTTGGTTCAGGTTGGCATTTTCAACCCAATTCGGTTCAATTCTCTAACTCGAATGAGTTGAAACCCAAACCGAAACTCGAACAACCCGAACCGAAACCCGATTTGCCTACCCCTAGCAATAAGTGTTATTAGTCAATTTATGCACTCTCCATGTAAAGAGCACTTGGAAGCTGTTTATAAGGTTCTCAAGTACCTGAAAAAAACTCCAGGAAAAGGCCTGTTATTTAAGAAAAATAACAATTTGCAAGTTGAAGTATATACTGATTTAGATTGGACTGGATCTGTTATTGATAAAAGGTAAACTTCAGGGTATTGCACATTTGTGGGAGGAAACTTGGTAACTAGCTTGGAGGAGTAAGAAGTAATCAGTAGTTGCAAGAAGCAGTGCTGAAACTGAATTTAGAGCAGTAGCATATGGTATTTGTGAACGTTTTAGGTTAAAGAAGCTACTTGAACAATTGCAAATTATCATTGATGTTCTTATAAAGTTGTATTGTAACAACAAGGCAGTAATAAACATTGCTTATAGCCGTGTTCATCACGACAGAACTAAACATGTTGAAGTGGATCGTCATTTTATCAAGGAGAAAAATATAAAGTGGTTTGATATGCATGACCTTTGTTCCAACAACAAAATAGCTAGCCGATATTCTTACTAAAGGACTTCACAAATCAAGCTTTGAGTCACTAACTAACAAGCTGGGAATGATTGATATCTTCGAACCAGCTTGAGGGGGAGTGTGGAAAAGTCACTTGTTTTCTATCCTATTTTTAAGGAAAAAAGATAGGGATAGAATTTCAGTTTTTAAATAGAGTTTGTTTCCTAGTTTCTTAGTCTGCAGTTAGTTGTTTACTTTCCCACTCTTGCACGTTATGTAATTTAGAATCTATGTATGTATTATGTAATCCTATTGTAAAAGATAAGAAAATGAGATATATATTTCTTTAATAATTTTCTTAGGTAGCGATAAAATTTAGGAGCGAAGACGATTCACTTTGTAGTGATTTGCGAAATGCGAATAGAGGTTTTGCTAGATGGGTTAATTGATATCGGATTGGGCATGAATGATAATAAAAAAATGAGGGGAGATAATGAAGTAAACCAAGCTGTAATAAAAGAGAAAGTGAGTCGAAGAAAACAAAAAGTGAAGTACAGAGGTAGGTTAATGACGAATCTAATGGCGCATAGGTTGAGAGAACATAGATGAGCATGAGGAATATAGCATGAGCAAATTGAGATTTGATACAACAGAAAAAGAGATTGAGGAATTGAGGGACGAGTATCAGTTTCCAACGATCATTGGGTTAGATCATAAAGGATAATACTATTTTATATCTAAGTCATAATGTAGAAGAGTAGTACTTGACTTTTCGGGCTCTTGTAGGGTTGGAAAAACAAATATTTCATGGTGGGTGGAAATTAGGGTAGGCTTGTAGAATGAAAAATAGTGGATTTAAAGTTCATGCTCAATTTAATTGAATAAGTGAAGAAAGTTTTATTTAGGTTAAGGTTGGAATGAGGGAGTAAACTAACACTAGTATTTTATTGCAACGATTTGGAAGAAGAACTTTGGCATAAGTGAGAAATTGAGTGTTCGTACGGCTGGGCACGAGTGGGGTTGCCCGACCTAACCTGCATATATAATTAGTTGAAAAAATTTAAATTTAAATTTCAACCCAACCCGCATGTCGCGGGTTGGGTTTTTGAAAAAGCCCATTTTTATGGTCTAAACAAAAATTAATTAATTAATTAAAAAATTAAAAAGCACAAATACTAAAATCCTTACAACAAATCCAACATTTCAAAGTTTAATAATTAAATTATTAGTACATAACTAATGAAAAAAAAGGTGCATGAATTTAAAATCTTGTTTAATACAAAATATTAAAGTCGAAAGAGTGAGACTAGTGAATAAGAGAAAAAGAATATCAACTCTCCCTTGGCTCTTTCAAATTCCATGCATAGGAAGAGAGTTTCCCAAAACCATTGCTCAACACCAGCCAACAAGAGTGTTAGGAAGAGAGTTTCCTGAAACCATTGCTCAACACCAACCAATAAGAGTGTGATGAAGATTAGTCGAATGATGTCAAAATCAAGATCATTCTAAATTAATGGTATCAAAATCTGATGCCAATCTTGACTATCTAAAATAGTACAAATAAAAATATTAGGCATATATATTATAACAAATAAATACAAGGAAAAATATAAATAGAATAAAAAAAACTCATAATACAAATATTTACCCGATGTAATTGATTCATAAAATGCCATATCTTTAACCGAAGATGTATCCTCTTCTACAGTAAAACGAGAAGAACGAAGCCAATGTTGCCGACATATCAAGCTCTCTACCATTTTATGACTCAAAGAAGCTTGAAATGGATCAAGAATGCATCCTCCTATACTGAATGCAGACTCAGAAGCAACTGTAGATATTGAGATTGCAAGAATATTTTTGGCTACATTATACAAAACTTTATACTTCCCACCATTTACCTTCCATTAGTTCAACAAATTAAATGAATCGTCAAAGCCATTTTCACAATCATCTAATAAATATTTGTTCTCTTCATTTTTCAACTCTACACCATCCTCCTTCAATTACTTCTTTTTTTCGTTTTGAAAGCTTTGCTACCTTGGCTAATCTATAATCAATAATATCACTTCTTTTCTCTAACTCCGATGGAAAAATGACAGCATTAGCGGATTGGTTTTAGCTACCACTATCACATTTAGGGTCATTATTTGTGTAAAAGTCATACAAAGAAGACAATAAGTCCTTAACCACTTTTATAAGCTCACACACAAGATTTTCATCATACAACTCTTCAAAACAAAATTTCACAAAACTCAATTTCACAACAACAATAATTAACAACTTATTTAGAGTGTTGAGGGAAACCCCAATATTTATCTTACTTCTCTTTCATCTTCTTGGCCATTGCACTCAAATAAGAATCATCACTTAGTATCAATCCTTTTAAATTTGACTCAATAGAATGCATCTCATAAAAATACAAATGTGACGTAACAAACAAAAAAACACTAATTTTTTTTTGTAATTTCATAAAAATTCTCTAAAAAACCGTTCAACACACTTGCATTCACCTAATTTAAAAGCTTAGGTGGCCCAATCCTTTTATTTTCCACTCTCTTTCCCTTCAAAATAGGATCTATAAAATCCATCATCATCTTACAATCATTCAAAAGCTTTTTGATATACAAAAGCACTCTCTAATATCAAATATGTTGAATTCCACTTAGTAGGAACATTCATCACAACAATAAGTTTAGAATCAAGTTTTTTATGCTCAACACATGTTCTAAACCTTATTAGGGTGCGTTTGGGATTGAGGTGCTGTAGCTTTTAAGCTATAGCTGCTGTGAAAAAAAAGCTGTAATTATGAAATAAAAGTTAATAATATATAGTAAATATAAATTTTAAATAATAATTTTATCAAAATTATTAAAGATATAATAAATTTTATATTATACAAGTGAAAAATTATATCAACATACCTTAAAAGCTACAGCAGCTAGTGTTTACCAAACACTTTAGTGCTGTAGCTTTTAAGCTACAGCTGTCCAACCTCAATCTCAAACGCACCCTTAATCTAGTCGGTGAGGATCTTACATATTTCATAGCATTGTGAATGATAGAAACAAAATTATTCATCTCTTTCAGCCCCTCGGTCACAATCAAATTTATAATATGTGTACAACATCTAATATGAAGATAATCACCATTCAACACAAGCCCACCCTAGTTATTCAACTTCTTTTTTAAATAAGAAATGACCAAATCATTTGAATTTGCATTATTGTTGTGCAAATTTTAATGTACTCGCAAGCGCACGAATCTATTATAGTATAGATCAATGGTGACGAGTGTCGATACCACGAGGAGGTGGATTTTAATTGTGTATAGAATTAATTTTGCAAATGGTTGATTGGATCTGTGGTGGAAAAGATTTGGAATATGCTAAAACTTAAATTAAAATGATGAGAATAAATTCTGAAATTGGAATTGAAATGACGAGAATAAATTGAAGAGAATTCTATTGAAATGACGTATTTGGGTATCTGGATCCGTATCAACATGCATCATGGGCTAAATAATCCGTATTAATGCCAATTAAATCATGAGGGGGGAATCCACACCTCATGAACCACGCTCTAATCAATATAGTGTTAAGGGTTTATCGTGCCAAATAATAATAATCTTGTACTAGAGGGTCGGTGAAACCAAGGCGGTACTAGACAAGATTAGTATTATTTGTCGACGAAAAGTCAAAACATCCACAAAAACTAGAGGGAAAGAGAAAATAAATTTACCAAATAAAGCCCATGACATATGTTGAGACTTCACCTTCAACCCAAGCTT
>MKYO02008453.1:66276-124613 GCA_002013955.2 Citrus medica | reverse complement strand
AACTAGGGGCAAAATGGAAATTTATTAAAATACATAGAAAATACAAGATAGCGAGGGAATTACAGAAAATGGAGTCCAAAAATGGATTGAGGGATATCAAATTAGGGGGGGGAGGCCCCCTTTTATAGATACATTGAGTAAATCGTGGCCATCTGATTAAAAACAGTTTAGACGCTCAGGATTGCGCCACGTCATCAGTCAACAGTCCGCGTGAACAGTACACGGTTTGACCACGTGGATGAACATTAACACGGTTTGACCCGGGTGAACAGTGATGCAATTTGGTTGAAAATAATCATGTATGTTGCATGTATCGTACATGAGATTTTTGATCCACTGATATGCTGCCACGTCATCGATCAACAATGCATAAGAATTTTAATCCAACAGGATCGTGACACATCATCAGTCAATGCCACATCATCGGTCAATGCCACGTCATCGATCCGTCTATATGAACAGTGCCGTGAACAGTAACGTAGACAGTACCCGTACATATGAATAGTACCGTATATGTGAACATTACTATTTTTCCTTTTATGCTCCTCCTAAGGTTTTCGACCCTCCTAAGTTCAAAAATGATGTCCGTTTTGCCATCTGATCTCTTGTTTATTGTGAAATGACCGTGATACCCCTAAAATACTTAATTAAAATAAAACACATGTAATTAAGTTACAAGAAACTTAAATACATAAAAGTAAGGGTTGTTAGTAAGACATGAAATGTAAAATGATGATTTTCTCCTTTATAAATATGCATTTTCTAACACTCAACAATTATCTACAGTAATTGTAAACATTTTATCAATACCCCATTCAAGCAAGCAAGACTCAACCAATTTTCCAATTGTATCCCTTTTATGATCACCAATCTGGCAAAAGTTTAATATAATTTTATGAAGTTGCCACTCATCATCAATAAAATGGGCTTCAATAACAATGTAATTCAAATTTTGTATTGAAGTCCAACAATCAATTGTTATACAAACCCTACACTTATTACTGGCAAACACTTTTTTTTCAAATTATTCTTCTCATTTAAGTACAACTGATACACATCTCTAGCAATAGTTCTCCTAGAAAAACGATCAAGTTTTGGACAAGCTTTGCTCATAAATTTCTAAAACCCTTCTTTTTCAACAAAAATAAAGGGCAATTCATCAATAATTATCATCTAAATGCATGCTTTTCTAAAGCCCTTTTTGCTGCAAGACATTGCCACAAGATTACTGCTACCACTAGTTGTCTCATCCTCAACCACCGAGGTTTTTTGTTTTAAATCAACTTTCCTATCAGCATAGGCTGTGCATGCTAACAAGTGATTCCATAAAGTACGGGTCCCAATAAATCTAGAATGATATGTATACACTTTAGAACAATAGTTACACTTACATTTTGTACCATTCTCAAATTTTCTGTAATGTTCCCATACTTTTGACACTTTTCCACCTTTTCCATTACCTTCATTTGTATTAATAGCACTATCAGTTGTACTTTGAGTTGTTGCAGGTGTAGAGATATTAACTCCTCTGGGATTACTAGATGAATTTGCTTCCATCTACAAGGAAAAAATTTCAGGACATGAAAATTGTCATTATCCTATTAATAATTAACAAATAATCGGGAAAATAACAAACAGTGGTCACAACAAGTTTAAAGCTCTCTTATCTAATACTTTTAGCCATGTTTGGATGCTACGACAAATAGATATGATTAGAATAATTTTATGAAAAAAAAATCCATCTAAGGCGGAATGCATATGTGAATTTGAGAGCACGACTTGTAAATACTGAAAATATTGCTGCAGAACAATGCCCAACAAATGTTTGTTGAAAACCATTTTGCCAAAGATAGAAATAATAATTATTATTGTATTCATGTTAATCCGATTTAGATTGACGCCATCATAACAACCAAAAATTGACCAACTTTTATATTTACTTTGATCTCTTTAGGACGAAGAGATTGTTTGTTGTGTTGAGAGGATCTCAAGAAAAGCAGCCAACACAACTGAAGACGAGGGGTTCTCGCTAAGTAAGGTTGGCTAAATTAGATACAAGGAGGTGGCAGCAAGAGTGAGAGGGTGGTTGAAATTGTGTAAGAATAGTTGTAATCTTTTCAATACTTAGTGAATTGCTTATTGTCTGGATGTGACCGTAGATGTAGGATAATAATCTTAACAAAGTAAAAAATCTCTATGTGCTTTACTTTTTGCAATTTACTGTTTCTGGCATACTTATCCTGGATGAATAGTAACATAAACAATGTGGGCATACTTATGTTGGATGAACAGTAACATAAATAGTTCGATAAATAGTAATGATGAATAGTATTTGTAAACAGTAACTTCGACAAACAATATCGCATGAACAGTTATCAATAAACAGTAATTTCAGTATGAATTAATTAGGAAAATTAATTTATTCTTTCATCTCTCATTGTCATATTCTTTTATGACTTAAGTAAAATATACCCTCCAAAAGAGCAATTGTCAAATTATTTAAAAGCCGAGAACCAAAGTACATAGTTAAAAAATTGTAAAATTATAGGCCAACAGTAGTTCGAAAGCTCACTGAATTCTCAAAAGAACCTGTCCTAAATTGATTTATTCTGATGGGGAAAAGATCGATCGACCACAAAGCCAACGTAAAAGGTGAGAAAATTACAAATCGGTTGAAACCTGGCTCTGGTATAATTAAAACTTTAAATTAAGCAAACTTCTTTATTTATATCCTTCATAAACAAGGCTTAAAGGGCACTGCCCATCATTTTACAACCTTTTTATGTATTGACACATCACCTTATCTTAGGTAAGACCATACTCATATATTTCAACTCAAATACAAGTTCCAGGACACGTAACCATCAAAAGTATAATCAGTATCCGCACGAACTTCACCATCTTCGTTCATTGCTAAAAGAGCAATATTCACAAGGAGAGAACCTCCAGCCTTAAGACGACTATCATTCTTCACTTCGTCTAATGGAATCAAAGTTCTAACGCCATGAACAGCACGTTTATGAAAACCTTTGGCACTAACAGCAAATAGAAGTCCATTGGAAGAACCAGATCCAACAACATTAAGCAAATCTCCCGTGTCCATAAAATTTGATTTTGCAGGAAGTAGATAGTCTTTCCAATTATCCTCGTTGACGCCAGGAGCAAATACGAGGGACCAAGAAGCATTAGCAAGCCAACTCCGACCATATAAACCAAAATCCATCCTATCGTACCTCTTCAAATTTTCTGGACCAGAATAAAATATAAAAACGTAATCTGATTTAAAATTTGTTAATTTCTTATTACCAGACACCTTATCCACATCAGACGCCCTCAATGGAACAGAAGCAGACGCCTTCAACGGAAAAGACGGAGACGCCTTCAACGGAAAAGTTGCAGACGCCGTGTATCCTGCGATTGAATAAAAAATAAGCACTCAGCAGCCCTTCGTGTTCGCTTATATGTTTTGACTGTTTATGCAAAGAGAAAATTTTCAAATCTAGATTCTTGGGTTGTATTAAAATCAAGATGAATTTAGAAAGTTGTAAGCCGACTTTTATAATGTCGTAAACTCGTTATAATTGGAAGCTGACTCTTATGCAAAGAGAGATAAAGAAAGCTAAATTTTTTGAACATTTGGTTCTGACTGCCTTTTAACTGCACTTTTTTTTTTTATATATATCTAGAAGTAATCAAATTTAAAACCTGTCAATTTGCGACGACAAAACACCTTCGCCGGAAGGGACGCAGACATATTCACCTGAACAGACGCCATTTAAAGTATATCGTCTGTGATTTTAATGAAAAATATATCTTTAAATTTTTTTCTGCCTTGTAATTAACTACACATTTTCACTTCCTTTTATACAAACAGGGAACTCGATTACAAACAAATTCTGAGCGCATGTGTATGGCCAGCATAACTTTCGGATGATCCGAAATCATATCATCGCTATTTATTAATTTTACTTGAATTATTGCAATCTTACATTTTAGAATGGGAAATTATCATTGCATCACATTTCTTTTGTTTTAAATTCGTTCAACCACCATAAAATTCTAACATGTTCTTTACACTACCTTTTTTTTAAAATTTGTATCAATTAACCACTTTTACACTAACACTATTAAATAACTTAAATAAAATGATAATTTTATCCCTAAATAAATTAAAATACAATGATAAAATGGCAATAACGATAACCATTACCAATCCTACCAAACAACTACTACACACAAAACACGTTTACACAACTCCTTCACTTATTTTCCTTTGACTTTCTCTTTGTAATTGTACAGATTTTTATTTGTTTCGATAGCAGCTCCCTCATATCACTTCACTACAAAATTCTGCTGCATTGCCTACAGTTCTCGTCCAAAATAAATCGCCCCCACTTGCATGTGTTCTCTGAGAAAACTCAGCTTCCGCGAAGTTTCGTTTCATATCTCATCGGTTTCACGTTCTGGATATTTATTTACGAGACGACAAGTTTCTGAAAGGTTTTCTCTCGTGCGAGGTTTCCTCCATTGAAAATTACGTTTCGTTATTCTTTGGAAAGAGGAATTTGAAAATTAAGTTGAGTAAATTTTAGATCATATGTTGAGTTTTAGCATTTTTTTTCCCATGTTTTAACATATTTGGGCCTGAACGTACTCATTTAACGTGATCTTGGTGGCATTGAAATATAATCTTGGTGACATTACTCCCTACCTATTCTGTGCTTGTCAAGTCAGTATACATATTATCTTAATCGGTTAAAGCATACACATCATAAGAAATAAATAGAAAAGGAACATGCTCCAGAAGCACCCATAACTTTTCCTATATAGTTAATAATGTGCTTTCAATGTAACAATTAGTTGTTAGGAAATTAGTGGGTGAAGCAGACACGCAGCTAAAGTAAAATTGGAATAAAATAAAGAACAAGCACAATAGAGGACACCAGAAATTACGTGGTTCGGCTTTTAGCCTACGTCCACGGGCGAAAACAGAAGGAAATATTTTACTAGTGAAATAAGGATTACAAGTATTGTAATATTTTGGCTCACTACCCAAAACCCCAATACACCCAATCTCTCACTCACTAGACTCTCTGCTCTGCAAGAATTATTTCTCACAACTCTCGACTCTCTCTACAAAAATTGAATGCCTCTCAAAATGGAATTGGATGCTCTCTAAAAAATGGAATGCTAAGCTCTTCATTTGCACTTGTATTTATAGCAAAATGATGGCCAAGAAAGTCAAAGCCGTGTTCACCAAATTCTTCATCAAAACCGTGTTCATCAAATTCAATCTTCAAAGCCACCATTCTTTCAAACTTGCTGCAAGCTGACCATCTAGATGCAGCTTCTAGATGCAGCCTTATATTGACATTCTCCCACTTGGAGATTTGATTGAGAATCAATCAATCTCCACACCATCCTTTCTGCTTCGCCATAATCATGTTGCCTACGTTTCTGCTAGGCCACAAGAGGATCTACTCCAGACAAACTTATCAGTATTTATCGGCTTGGTCAAAACATCTGCTAGGTTCTCTTTGGTATGGATTTTCTGCAAATCCACACTTCCATCTTCCACCACTTCTCGAACGAAGTGATACTGAACTCCTATGTGCTTTGTCCTGGAATGAAAGGCTGGATTCCTTGCAATGTGCAAGGCACTCTGACTGTCAAAAAACACATGAATTTTCTGTTGTTTGTTCCCGAGCTCCTCCAATAATCTTTGTATCCAAATAGCTTCCTTGCAAGCTTGTGTAGCTGCCATGTATTCTGCTTCTGTTGTAGATAATGCCACAACGGTCTGCAGTTTCGAAACCCAGCTTACAGCTGCTCCCGCAAGTGTAAACACATAACCAGTAGTGGATTTCCTTTTATCAAGGTCTCCTGCAAAATCTGAATCCACATAGCCCCTGACAGTAAACTCTGATCCTCCATAACATAATGCAACATCTGAGGTTCCTCTGATGTATCTCAGAATCCTCTTCACAGCTATCCAATGCTCTCCACCAGGATTCGCCATGTATCGACTGACTGCTCCCACTGCTTGTGCAATGTCCGGTCTTGTACATATCATAGCGAACATCAAACTTCCCACTGCTGATGCATACGGTACTCGAGACATCTCCTTCCTCTCTGCTTCATTGCTAGGACACATACTTGAGGATAATTTGAAATTAACAGGAAGTGGGGTAGAAATTGACTTACAATCTTGCATGTTGAAGCGCCGCAAGATTTTCTTCAAGTAATTTTTCTGTGAAAGCCAAATCTTCCTGTTATTTCTGTCTCGGTGAATTTGCATCCCTAGAATCTTGTTTGCTGGTCCCAAGTCCTTCATTTCAAACTCCCTAGCCAACTGTGCCTTCAATTCTTGGACTCGATCTTTGTTGGGGCCTGCTACCAACATGTCATCCACATACAACAGCAAAATGATGAAATCATTATCTTCAAACCTCTTGTAATATGCACAATGGTCTGAACTGAGTCTGTTGTATCCAAGGCTCATGATGAAGGAATCAAATCTCTTATACCAACACCTCGGCGCCTGTTTGAGACCGTATAGAGATTTGTTCAACCTACAAACCAAGTTCTCCTTTCCTGTTTCTGCAAAACCTTCTGGTTGGAGCATATATATTTCTTCTTCAAGTTCTCCATGAAGAAATGCAGTTTTCACATCTAACTGCTCTAGATGTAAGTCAAATGTAGCACACATTGCCAAGACTACTCTGACTGTTGTGAGTCGAACCACCGGAGAAAATATCTCGTTGAAGTCAATACCTTCTTTCTGAGCATATCCTTTCACCACCAATCTCGCACGATACCGCTCCACTTGGTCATTGCCATCACGTTTGATCTTGTAGACCCATTTGTTTCCAATGGCTTTTCTTCCACGTGGTAGTGGTACAAGTTCCCATGTCTTGTTCTTGTGTAGAGCTTCAATTTCTTCCTGCATTGCTGTCATCCACAAAACAACATCTGAACTGTTTAAAGCTTCATGGAAAGTTGAAGGCTCTCCATCCTCTGTTAGAAGACAGTATGCAACATTGATCTCTGTGACATACTCCGAGTGCCACGCTGGCAGTCGTCTCTCGCGAGTTGATCGACGAACTTCTAGAGCCTCGGATTCGACTGGTTCTTGTTCCTCGTGCTCTGGTGCTGCTTCAGAAGAATCTGAATCTTCTGGATTATTTTCCACATATACCGGCACAGTCTCTGACTTTTCTTTTCCAGTGCCATCATCTCCATCTTTTCTTTGCAGTTGATCTTCTGCAAAAATAACATCTCTGCTGATGACGATCTTGTGGGCAGTGGGGTCCCACAGACGATACCCCTTTACTCCATCAACATATCCCAAGAAGATACATCTTCTAGATTTTGGATCCAGCTTTGTTCTTTCTTGGGCATTGTACATCACGTACACAGGACATCCAAATGCATGTAGGTAGGAATAATCAGCTGGCTTTCCAGTCCACATCTCCATCGCTGTCTTCAACCCAATTGCTGTAGATGGCGACCGATTTACTATATAACAGGCAGTTTTGGCTGCTTCTGCCCAGAATGAATTGGGTAGACTAGCAGTTTTCAACATAGCTCTTATTCTTTCTGTAAGAGTTCTGTTCATCCGCTCTGCCACTCCGTTTTGTTGAGGAGTGTATGCCACCGTGAACTGCCTTTGAATACATTCTTGCTTACAAAAAGCAAGAAACTCGCCGTCTGTATACTCTCCACCATTATCTGTCCTCAAGCACTTGATCTTTTTACCAGATTCAAGTTCCACCCGCGCTTTGTATTCTTTAAACACTGGAAATACATCTGACTTTTTCTTAATTGGATACACCCAACATCTTCTGGAATAATCATCAATGAAAGTCACCATGTACTTTGCACCTCCCATGGATATATCCGGTGATTCCCAAACATCAGAATGAATCAAGTCTAGAATGCATTTACTTCTAGCAATAGATCTACTGAATTTTAATCTATGCTGCTTACTTGTAACACAATGCTCGCAAAATGGTAAACTTACCGATTTGAGCCCCGGAAGCAATTTTCGCTCAGAGAGAATCTTCAAACCTTGTTCTGACATGTGGCCAAGTTTGAGATGCCACATCATCGTTGACTCTTCTCCATTTGATGCGACACACGCATCAGCCTCCTGTAGTGTTTCTCCTTTAAGCATGAATAGATTAGCACCGATCTTTTCTGCCTTCATCAATACAAGCGCTCCTTTAACGATCTTCATTATTCCATTCTCCACATGAGTTTTGTACCCATGACTATCCATTTGTCCCAAAGACAATAGATTTTTCTTCAGGCCGTTGACATGTCGTACCTCTCCAATTGTGCGAATTGTACCATCAAACATTTTTATTTTGATAGTACCAATACCAGCGATCTCCAAGGCATGATCGTTACCCATATATACAGATCCTCCTGAGATAGGTTCATATGTGTGGAACCATTCTCTCCTAGAGGTCATGTGCCAGGTAGCTCCTGAGTCTATAAGCCAGACATCAGAAAGTCATTTTCTGCCTTCTGAAACAGTTGTTGCCTCACTGTAGAGAATTTCGCCATCATCCGAGGTACTTGCTACACACCCCTGAGCATTTGATGACTCAGGTTCTTTGCCCTCTCTTCTCTTCTGGTTACTCCAACACTCTTTCTTGACGTGCCCTTTCTTGCCACATCTGTAGCATTTAACATTCTTCTTACTTCTGGATTTTGATCTACCCTGATTTTGACTCCCACTGGGGCCACGTTCCGTTGATCTCCCTCTAGTCACCGATAGCGCCTCCGCTTGCTGCGAACTTGCTTGTCTGTTTTCCTTATTTTTCCGTCTGCTCTCCTCATTTAATACGGAGGCTGCAACATCGTCGAAAACTAGACTCTCCACTGGATTGTTGTTCGTCAGGTTGATGATGAGTTGATCATACGAATCTGGTAGACTTTGAAGTAGAAGCTCTGCACGTTCATTCTCCTCTATATTATGACCCAACGTTGTGAGTTGTGAAAATAGAGTCTTCAAGGTGTTGATGTGGTCGGTCACCATTGTAGATTCCGCCATTCGAAGAGTATAGAGTTTTCTCTTCAAGAAGATTTTGTTGTGTAGTGACTTGGCCTCGTACAATTTTGTGAGAGTATCCCATATTTCCTTCGCCGTATTTTTCTCTGCCACACTGGATAATACTCCATCTGCAAGTGCCAAGTGTAGATCAGAAATGGCGTTGCCGTCTACCTCGTTCCACTTGTCATCAGTTATCTCCATGGGCCTTTCTCCAATTGCTGCCAAGCAATTATTTTTCCTTAATACAGCTTTCATCTTCATTTTCCACAACGAAAAATTATTTCCGTTAAATTTCTCAATTTCATACTTTGCCGCCATTTTGTTGATAAATACTGCACACAAGCTAGTATACCACCTTGAATAGTTGTGAGTATGTGTGAGAATGCACACCAGGAAAGTTCCCAGGAAAGACTGGAGGGGTCACAATGGTCCCACTTAAAACCCAGACTCCTTAAGCTCTTATCGCCTTTGTGACAGAACTTTCCTAGACATGTACAAAACCACACAGTTGTTTTACTCACACCACTATTCCCTGCTTTGCACCGCCAAATTCTTGGATCGCTCCCACCGTTTCACGTGAATAGTACCGTATACGTGAATAGTACAGTATCCGTGAACAGTTTCGTATACGTGAACAAAACCGTATACGTGAACAGTACCGTATATACTTGAATATAGTTTTACTTATAAATGTTAAAATATTGTGGTATTTAATATATTATTTATTTGACATTCAAATTTAATAAGGATACAAATGTAAAAGTACATATTTTCAGCTTTTTAAGTTGAAAAAAACAAACAACTTAATACTTATTTTTCGAGATTCAGACGAAAAAACAAACATATTATTCAGATTCAGATATTCAGACCTATTCAGAATTCAGACTAATTCAGGTCTATTCAGATTTCAGATAAAAAAACAAACGCCACCTTAATGTTGGTACTAGTTAATTTAGTAGGTAAATTCTCTCATGGGTGGAAATAAAAATTTTGAATTTAGAACTTTGTTCACATAGATGAAAAGAGAGAATTTAACTACTAATCATATGATGCCTCTATTTCATCTATTTCAGAATAATTATGCTTGTGCCGAAAAAATTACAGAAAGATAGCAGAAAAAGTGAAATTTTAGTGTGTTAGTTTTTATGCACTTATCACTACTGGTTATTCAAACTGTGTTATATTTATAAATTTTGAATTTATACAAGTTATAAAAATATCTAGAGATCTACCAGTTTGAAAATATCTAAAAATCAAATGATTGTTTGGAAGCAGAGAAGGTAAAGGAAAACAAGCAGATATGAAAATTCTTCAATCTATTAAACACAGCTTAATGAATTTGTACACAATGTGGCTTTATACGCAAGTATATCTATTGATCCAAATAGCAGCTAATTACGCTTAGCTAGTAACTAATCCTAACAGTTTCTAACTAGTCTTCATGTGTGCAACGAAGTATGTAACCACCAGGCAGTCCATGTCATCAACTGATAAAACCTCCAGCTGCGGCCGCTTGGATACTATGCTGTAAGCACCATTATGCTACAAGGATTCGGTATGAGTTCAGTTCTTGTTAAGCACTTAATTAATGTTTGTTATAAAAGAGAAATAAAAAAATTTAAATAATTCTAATCATTAATTTAATACTCAACAAAAACTTAGTTCAGCCGTAAATCTTAATTCCTCTACCCTAATACATGAGAAGATTAACTTATATCTACCCAGAAATGTGAGAGAAGATAATAATTGAGTCTCCAACAAGGATTTGAACAAAAATCTTCACCAAAGTGAGAGCCGGTAAATGCTCATTCAGTCTTTATATTTTGACTTAAGTGTTTCCTTAGACCTTATATTTTGAAAATTACCTCAAGACACCCTTACTCTTAAATATGTTACACTCTTATTTTTACTGTTTATTAAATCTTACAATAATACCCTTACTACAATATTTTTTACATTAATTTATTTACCTATTGAAAATTTTAATTAGCAAATTATCCAATAATTATTTTTAACAAATTAACCAATAAATATTATTTAAAAGAATTGGTATCTTTTGTGTTCTTGCAACAATCTTGCTAATTATTATTTATAAATTAATTAATACCATCTAACTTTAAGCAATGTCTAATATGTTTATGACGATCTTACTAATAATTTTTTCTAAACAAATTAATTTATAAAATTAATCTTAAAAGTAAAGTAATAAAAAAATTTACCCCAAGTTTTATTTTCACTTTTAAGGCTAATTTGATAAATTAATAATTTTTTCTTTCCATAAATATATGAAAAATATTATTACAAGGATATTATTAAAAAAAAGTAAGGGTATGATTATAATATATTTAACAAAAAGAATGTCTTGAGGTATTGTTTAAAATATAACAAATAAATGAGTACTTAAATTAAAATATAAGAATTAAATGAGTACAAATAAATGAGCATTTGTAGCTATCACTTTACTGCCATATCAGAGGAAAAAAAGAGGCACAGAAAAAGGCAAAGCAAAACCCTTGCCCTGATGATGATGAAGAGGATGCTTTGAGTCGATGTCGTTGTTTTCAACTGGATATCTCGCGGTCAGTGTTGTTTTCAATCGAATATCTCGTCGTTTCAATTTTGTTTTCAACCAATGCCGCCGATGATGATGAACATCACGTTTTCAACCGTATCACAGTTGGACAAACAGCGGTTGATGATGATGATGATGATGAATGATTGACACTAAAAAGTGTACATTTAATAAAGATATAATTATTAGTTTTTCATTTATTGTGTCAATTAATGCACTCATTATTTTTAAATTATCTTAATACTCCCCAAATATATTTTTATGTTAAATTAATTGGCAATATGTTAATTATTATCTTGTAATATTTTTCAGGAATAAAGATGGAATTAGAATGGAAAGCAGGAACAAATAATGATAGCTGGAGCAGTTTGGAATGTATCATCGAGGAGATGTTATTAAAAATAAAAAAATAAAAAAGAAAAAAGAAAAGGAGAAAGTGGCAATCATGTTGGTGATGGTCAGGAGGCTTCTGACCATCACACATTTCAACATATATTTATATTATAAAAATAAAATAAAACAAAATAAATGATGAAAGAAAGATGCATTCCTTGTCTATAAAAGCCAAAGAGATGTAAGGATGAAAAAAAAAAACTAGTAGAGAGAGCTAAGCCGAGATGTGAGACGAGAGAGCGAAGCTGAGGAATTGTGTCTTTTTCTTCTTTTGTTTTGTAATCAAATTCCTTGTAATATATTTCAAAAGTTTATCAAATAAAGAAAATTAATTACAGGAAAAGAGAAATGAAATGTTTGGAGACTGCGGCTATGATAAGTGAAACTAGGACACTTAGAATTTCTTTTTTAATCTTTATATTTATATTAAAAACAATTAAAAAAATTAATTTTAAATAAAATATCTGAGTTCGGGTTCCGAATCCGGATGTATCTGGGTTAGCAAAATTGAATCCGGATACCAGATTTATTTTAACTTAGTATGGGTTAAAACCGTACCAAATTATCCGGTTTCATCTGGGTTCGGGTTAAGTTGACATCCCTATATGACTCCAATAGCATTTTTTTTTCTTCCCATTCATTTTTCTCATCCTTACTCCTTTTATTTGTTTGGTGAAACTCCAGTAGCATTTTTCTTTTGTTCTTTTCTTTTTATTTTATATCTATATTTTCTTTAAGTACCTTTACAAAATGAAAAAAAGATTAATAATGATAATAAAAAAAATGAAAAGGTAAAATATTATTCTCTTTCCATTTCTAGCTTTTAATTAATTTTTATATTTATTTATTTAAATAAATTTTTTAAATACCAAAAGATAAATTTTTATGCGTTAAAAAAAAGTCAAATAGGCACAAAATAAAAATATTTTAAAATATTAGGTTGATAAATTTTGATTGTAAGAAAGAGTAAAGAACGATTGTACGTTTCGTATCTAAAATCTATATTAATCCTAATAACAATAGTTTGTTGAGTTGATACATATCATTGTTAAAAGGTAACATCCCAAATATTGATGTTAGTAACGTTTTATTGAATAGATATGAAAGATTGTCAATAGAATGTATATGTTTAATATCAGTCTCCTCGCTCTACTTAAACTCACGGAGATATATAAATTTTAACTAGATATGTTGTGTTTTGTAATCTTCAAAGTAACCTCCTCTAGTTTAATGATACAGACACCATGATCTTCATCTTATGATGCAAATATTTTAAATGGGTTAATTTCGGCCTATTCTGTCGTGAAGTGACAATCTTTAATTCTCCCCATTTATTATTAAAAATATCAAGTTATTTTCCAAAACTCATTATCTTTAACTATTGGCTGTTGTTGCCTCATAAACGTACGAAAATATCCATATCTTAACATAATATTCTTGTAACGACATTGTGAGGATAAAAAAAATAGTTTATATTTGACTAGTCATTGGAAAATAAAAAAAGTAATTGATATATGAATAATCATTAAAAAATAAAGTGTTGAAATAACTTAATGAGCCTAAATAAATTGATAGTTTTCTTAAATTAGACATGTTAGTTAAACAAATTGCAAGACATGCCATCATATATAAAAAATAAGACAATGCCATCTTCATCTTTGTCTTTCATTTTCTTTCATTTCTCTTCATTTTTTCTTTCATTTTTTTTCTCATCCTTATTCCTTTATCTTTTCCTTTCATTTGTTTTTTTCGTCATCCTTACTCCTTCGTATTTTTCTTTTCTTTCATGTACATGACTCTAGTAACTTTTTTTTTCTTTCCTTTCATTTTTCTCATCCTTACTCCTTCCTCTTTTCCTTTCATTTGTTTTTTTTCTCATCCTTACTCCTTCTTCATCTTTTCTTTTCTTTCATATACATGACTCCAGTACTATTTTTTTCTTCCCATTCATTTTTCTCATCCTTACTCCTTTTATTTGTTTGGTGAAACTCCAGTAGCATTTTTCTTTTGTTCTTTTCTTTTTATTTTATATCTATATTTTCTTTAAGTACCTTTACAAAATGAAAAAAAGATTAATAATGATAATAAAAAAAATGAAAAGGTAAAATATTATTCTCTTTCCATTTCTAGCTTTTAATTAATTTTTATATTTATTTATTTAAATAAATTTTTTAAATACCAAAAGATAAATTTTTATGCGTTAAAAAAAAGTCAAATAGGCACAAAATAAAAATATTTTAAAATATTAGGGAGCATACTATAAATATTTAAAATATTTGTATGTGTTTTGAAAAATATAGAAAGATTTAGACCCCAATAAAGTTAGTCTACCTAGGTTTGACCATTTTTTGTTAATGGACAATTATGAAAATGTGCAAATACTATTTTATCCTTATAGCTATTAAAATTAACAGATAGATAATGAGTTTTGAGGGTAACTTGATATTTTCAATAATAAAGGGGCGATTTGAAGATTGTCACTTTACAAAGTGGTAGACTGAAATTTTCCCTCATCAAATATGATGGCAGCATGATTCAGTGGCCGCCGCAGCGGTTGATGGGAATGACGTCGCGCAGCTGTGAAGGTGCAATGGTTAGGAATGGCAGCAGTGGTGGTCTCTCTTTCCCTCGTGTGTGGAGCTACTGACTATGGAAATACGGTGGCTGGCTGGCTGGGGATGGTTGTTGCCAATTGTTATGGTAGTTGGATGGTTAGCGCTGCTGGTGTGGTGTGGTGATAAACGAGAATTGTGATTTATGAAAGAGAGGAATTAAGGTTTGTTGTGACTTTGTGAGTATGGGTGTGCATGTGGTGTGTCATTCTTTCACATGTGATTTTGTGTCGTGTCATGTGTTCCTTCATTTAAAACTTAATTTAAAGGTCAGGTCAGGACTTTTTGATAAGTACGTGAGCTATGACTTTGTGTGAGTGGTGTGTCATTATCTCACTCATGAGTTCTAACGTGCAGTTTAATGTATTTTTTAATTTAAAAGTCAAGGGTAAGGACTTTTTGGTAGGGCTCAAACTCTGATCTAATTGTGATTGAGCCCTAATACCTTGAACCTTTGCTGACCCTTGACCTTTAGATTCAAGTCTAAGTTCAAGATTTTCATATAGATCAGTCAAACCAAGGGCCCAATTGGACTTTTTTACCTTCCTTAGTCATTGATCATCATTGTGTTGGCTGTTGATGGCGAAAAAAGAACCAGGGGATTTCTGTCCAATGTTGCTAGTGAAAGTAAATTTTTAAGATAGTTATAATGTCAGGAGACTTTTAGACAATACTTTAAGGGTTTCTCTATGTTACGTTAAATGTAACGTACATTCTTTGTTTTATCTTAGTGGATAAATTTCATTCCAGTCCTTGGGTTTAATGCTTTTGTTATTTATGGATTTATTTGTCTTCTTTGATTTATTATACACCTATTTTTTATTCTCACTAATGTTCTTTTTATTTCTTTAAACAATAGTATATGATTATCAAATTCATATAAATCTATAAATTCAGAATAAATTTCTGGTCCTAAATTTATTATTCCTATTCTTTCTTCCTCTAATAGTTCTATTTTTTGAGCTATTAGATTTATATAGATTGTTAACATATTTTCCCATCCTAAACTCATTTGGTCTAAAGCTTCTGTTACTCGATGTATTGTGTTAAAAGCTTGTTGATTCATGGTAATGCTTCTTTTTTATACCAATTAACTAAAAATTTTATAAATTCATCTATGAATTTCATTTTCTTTTCTATGATAATTTCTCCTCCTGATGTATTTATTGATCTTTCCATTAAGTCTTGAACTAATTCGATTTCTATATTTCTTATATTGTTCTTTTCTGTCTTAAGAGATATTATTAAATTCTTTATTTCTTCTTTCTCGAAGACTCTTAGTGAATATAGACTATTAACTATACTATCTACTGGATTCATTTCTTGAATTATAAACAATCTTTATGGCTCTGATACCATTTTGCTGCTTTTATTTAAACAATTTAAACATATTTAAACAAATTATAAGGTACAAACATAAATAACAAAAATTTAATTTATAAGGTACAAACAAAAATAACAAGAATTTAACAGTTTAAGAATTGGAAACAAAATGATTAAACGTACTAGATAAAAATCTATGAATAACAATAAATGAATTGATTTATAAATTTTATGACTTATTCAATTTTATAAGTTTTAGTACGTGGCTTTGTTACCAGGCACAAGGAGCTTTCCGAATTCCCAGAAGGAATTTTTCAGAAAAATTTAATCCTTTGTCAGACCAATAGCCTCAAGCCTCTTGTTTCCAGCCGATATACTAAAATTTAGAAAATTGTATTTCCAATAATAATTATTCTTCCAGTTCTTCATTATCTGAATTATGTATATAAGAAGGTCCAGCTTCATATTCTGGTCGTTCCATATATGCTTTTGCAACGTCAAGATATTCATCTATTGTTAATAATATAATATTATGCTTTAAATTATCAGTTTCTATTTTTTCTATAATTTTCTTTTTGATCTCTTGGGGTAGATCGAAGGATTGAACAGCTAATAAATCTTCTGTTCTAACCAATTCTTGTTTACTGAACAAATAAGAACTTTGTTTATAAGATCCTAAATTAAAGTCTATAATCATCATATATTCGTTATATGTTATTTTAGTTGTAGGATCTATCATATATTCTTTTGATTCTCCTAAATAATATTTGTGATTCATAATATTAATGAAAATTTTCTTTCTTTGAATTAAACTCTTCCTCCATAAATCTCTTCATCAGAGATCATCAACAAACTTCTGCCAACAGATAAGGTTCAAGAATTATTACCCAAATTATTCTCCTTTTTAAGCTCTCCGATCTGCTTCCAGTGACCTGCAGCCTGGTTGTCCTTATTCCCTCAACGGCCTCCTTGCCTCAACGGGATCAGCGGACTCAAACGGCTTTACTGTATGGATTCTGATCGTCGTGCTCAAAAGTTGAATAGATCTAGGTTTCTCTATCCTTTCTCTGGTGTTTGTTTGTATTCTGATCAGTGATGTTTTGATTTTGGATTTAGAGTTTTCAAGAAATTTAGTTCATAATTTTCAGAGAATATGTTCCTATTCAAGATGAGAATTTCCGAATGATAAGCTCTGAGAGCTTTCTCCTTTTTTCTTTCTCTTTTATTTCAAAATTCTTCTCTTACAAAGTTACATTCCTGCCCTTCTATTATTGGGCTTTTTCTTTACATTATTGCTTACATGTCTGTATTACTACAACTGCTCCTCATTTGACAAACACGTGTCTTCTTTATCTCGAGCATCTTTGACAATTCAACTTCTGCTTTTTATCTTGTCGGGCATCTCTTTTGCTTTATTCTGTCTGCTTTTTCTTTATTTTGTCGGCCATCTTTTCTTATTGGCTTCTCTTTTTATCTTGTCGGCCATCTTGCTTTATTTTGGCTGATTGCTTGCTTCCATTAGCTGATAAGCTTGTTGCATAGTTTTACTGCTACTGGGAAATCTCATTGTGCTTATCTCGTTGATCAGCTCCAGTAAAATATTTGACTGTGTATGGCTATCTTCTGCTGTGACAAGGATGTAGTTTTGGAATCTGATGATGGTTCTGAAATTCCTTTTGTATAAATCCTTTGCTATGCTCCATATTGCTTTTATTCCTCGTGCTCTTCTGGTTTGGATCCAGCTTTTAGTAATCTGAGGAACAATGGTATATTCGGTTCCTATTTCTAACTGAAAATTTTTGGTTATATGACCCACTGAGATCATATAAAATGCTTGGTATTCAACATTCTGATAGTATTCTGGACTTATGGTGTAGAATTTGAGGTATATGGGTCTTTTTTGGGCAAACTTGGATATTTCTTTGACTAGTAACTCATCCAAACTGGCTATTTCCCTGAGGTCTATATCAGGGTATACTAGGTCTAGATAACCATATCGGGCTATTTTTCCTACAAGGAGTGGATCTGCTCCTTTAGTTGCTATCATTCTGGGGTACATATTTTTTCCTGGTGCTTTATGGATATTATTGTTATGGGAACATGTGGAATAAATCCAAGTGGAAAAGTGTTTATATTCTTCTTCTTTTGAATTCAAGGGTTCTTTCTCCTCTTCTATCTGGAGATTGTTTATTTGGATGAACTTTTTTGTAGGGCTTGATTTTGGTGGTTCAACTTCTATGGAGATTATATTCTGATTTATCACCGGATCAGAGATAGGTTTATTTTCTCTGATGGGTCCACTACTGCTTCCTTCACCTTTAGGGCTGGTGTTTATAGGCACAATATTTTTTGGGCCTTTGTTTATTGAGAGTGCTTTTGTTAGGTCATTTATTTGAGACACTAACAAATGTACTCCTTTTTCATGGGCCTCTGAAGCCTCTTTTATGTAATTTATTGCATCAATGATGTCTGATGCTTCTGTTGCCAGTCTATGTAGTTCGGCATCTATTCCAGATAGGATTTTGTCTACTTCAGGATCCATTTCCAAATTCTATGTTCCTGCTCAAAAAATCTGCAAGAAAATTATTAATACCTTTTATATGGATAATTTTGAAATTATAATATGACAAATATGCTTGCCATCGATGTAGTCTTCTATATTGCGGTTCATTTGGTAAAATTTTTGTAATCAAAGAGCTTACTTGAGAGTTATCTGTTTCTACAATAAATGGTTTTTGTAATAGAAATAAGGAAAACTTTTTAATTCCTTTATAAATTGCAAGAAGTTCTTTTTCATGTACAGGATAATTAACCTGTGCTTGATTAAATGTACCACTTGTGTATCTACAAATTTCATTTATATCAGTTTTGAGTATAGCTCCCCAATGTAAATCTGATGCGTCAGTTTGTATCACTAACTTATCAGTTTCTTCGGGTAATCTAAGAGAAGGGAGATTTTTGCATTCTTCTTTTAAGGTTTTAACAATTTCTGTATGTTCTATATTCCAACCTCGAGTATTATTTTTTCTAAGTAATCTTTGAAGTGTATTTCTCTTTTTTGCTAAATCTTTTATAAATCCTTCTGCATAATTTAGACATCCTAAAAATCTCTGTATTTGTTGTTTATTTTCTAATTTATCTGGGAATTCGCTAATCTTTTTACCTATATGGCTTTGAAGCTTAATCCCTTGTTTATCAACAATCATTCCTAAAAATTCTATTTTCTTGTGTTCTATAATTGCTTTTCTTTCTGATAGTACTATACCCTCTTTTATACAAATGTTTACAAATTCTTTTAAATGCTTTCTGTGGTCTTCTATTGTATCTGAAGCTATTAACATATCATCAACATATACAATTATATATTTATAGTCCTTAAAAATTTTATCCATTCTACATTGAAATATCTGGGGGGCATTTTTTAATCCAAAAGGCATCACTAACCATTCATAATGGCCTTGTGGAGTGCTAAATGCCGTATAAGGAATACTATCATCTTCCATTTTTATTTGCCAAAATCCTGATTTACAATCAAATTTTGAATAATAAGATTTGTTCTTTACTAAATTTATTAATACTTCTTTATTAGGTAAAAAATATCCATCAAATTTTGTATACTTATTTAATTCTTTATAATTTATTACCATTCTAGCTTTTCCTCTAACTTGTTCTGCTCTTTTTCTAACCATAAAAGCCGGGCTATTATGTGGACTATTACTATGTCTTATTAAGTGTAAATTTAGCAATTCTTTTATTTGTATATTAAACTCTTCCCTATCTTCCTCTGTATACATCATAGGTTTAAGTCTTATAATCCTATTTTCGATTAATTCTATTTTTGCTCTGGGATGATCTTCCCTCCATAATGCTAATGGGTTTTCTTTATATACCTTTTCTAATTGTGATTTTATTGTTTCAAGTTTTATATTATAACTCTGTCCTTTAGAAATTAAATAATGTTTTTCATAAATAACCTGATCACCACGCTGGGCTGGCTGAACTCGATAAGGTTTAAATTCCCGAGGTATGCGAAGGATATGGTTGCAAGGGGTTTTAAGAGTAATCATATATGTTGTCTGTTGGTAATATTGGAACTGTTGTATAAAATCATTACCTAACAGTATATCACAATCCATTTGATTGTATTGGAATACTTGGTTTATACGGACAATTTTGCTTCCTACTAAAATTTCACAGTTTAATAGACTTTGATTAATATGTTGTTTATCTCCTGTTATACCAATAAGTTTTATTTGTCCATTGATTTTCCATTGACTAGATAAAAAGGTTTTCATAATTGTTATTTCGCTACCTGTATCTATCAAAGCACATGTATCTAAATCTTTTTCTACTATATTAATTTGTATATATACGGACATAGGGTATTTAATGTAAGCTTGTTTTAACATGTTTCACAAATTATCTTTTGACCCTCTATAATTAATGTAATTTGATGTTTTTCAATCTTATAGTATTCTAAACTATTTAGAAAGCTATTTCCTAAAACTATATGTTTTTCAGAGTCTGTAGTCATAAAAGAATCTATATAACAAGAGACAATTATTCTAATTCCTTCAATAATTAAAGGAACTTTTACTTCTTGTTTACATATATGTTTATTCCCATTAAAATCAATATATTCATATGGAATATCTTTCTCTTTAATTAGTAGTCCTTTATTTTTCGTATGATTCATATAATTATGACTTGTTCCAGTATCTATTAAAATAGGTAATATAAGGGTATATTCTATTCCGTTAAAATATTGTCCAAATATCCTCATAACATTGTTATTCCTTAAGGATCTAGCTAAAACTAAATTATTTATATTAGTTATCTGCTTATTAGGATTTTGTCTTCTGGATGAACTTCCTCTTAAAAGAGTTCTTTCAGCAAAGCTTATAGGGATTATAGAATTTTCATTATTTGCATTTAAAAATTGTTTTTTTTCATCTATGTTTAATTCATAAGTTATAGGAATTTTATAATCTTGCATAACGGGTTCTATTAAAGTTGCAATATCTTCACAATCCTTATTTATTTCAATATAAGGTTTATTTCCATAGATTTCTCCATAATTTGAATTACAGAAGCTGTACAATGCAGAATAATGTATAGTCATTAATCTATTACCTTCTTTCATTAGATTGTTTTTAAGTAGTTTAAAGTGTAAGCTGAGTGTTTCATCTATATTTCTATCCTTAATATGTACACAGTACCTAGGATGACATGTAAATAATAGTTTAGTATAACATAGATTTCCTTCTACTGTTCCTAAATGTCCTATACTTGGATCATGGAATCGTTGATCATGTATTGATAATACTACAGGACTATCTATTCCTTCTTTAAAAAGAGATTTTATTAATATTTGGATTTCAGCTAAATATACATATTGTATTTTTTCTCTAGTTGTCTCATTTTTTACTTTTCTAAGTGCCAGATCTATGGTTTTTTTATTAATTAGGCTAAATCTAATATTTCCTTCAGCTTGTGTAACAGTTACTGCTTTTTCTTGTTCATAATACTCATGTAACACTATTCTTTTTCTTTTAAACAGATCTCTTAATTTTTGTATTATTCCGTATTCTGGTTTTTCTACATTTAACTTTAAAAGTTTGTTATATTTTTCTTTATTAAAGGTTGCTACTAAACAATATCCGCTTTTATTCTCTTCTCTTTCGATTTCTTCAATATCTTCTATTTCTTCTGTTTCAACTATATCTTTTTTATTCTGATTCATCATCAGAGTCTTTTACAACATATATTTCTTCTCCTTCATAATCTGTTAAATTATTTATTTCTTCTAGTTCTTCTTGTATTGTATCAAAATCTTTTTGTAAGATTCTTACTTTCTTTTTCTTACAATCAGTGCTGATGTGTCCTATTTCTCCACAATTCCAACACTTACATTTTGTTTTGTCTAATTGTTTTGTTTGACTTTTGTACTGACTTTTATATTTTCTCTTATAATAACTTCTGCCAGGTTTTCTATATTTTCTTTTAAATTTGGCATATTTTTTATATCTTTTTTCTTTTTTATAGAATTTTCTTTTTCTTTTATAAGGTACAGAACAACCCCATTGGGTTGGCATTTCTGTCTTTTCACAACATATGGTTGTTATATTTTTACTCTTTTTTATTAGATTTCTCTGTATACATATATCACTAAGTCTTATATTTAGAAATCTTATTCTTGCTCCGAGTGTATCAGGGAGCCTGTTTGAGGTGCTGTCTTTTGCATATTCATTAATAAAATAACTATTCCAAGGGTATGGTAATTTAGAATAATATAAGTTTTTATAAACTTCTTGATCCTCTAAACTTATGTACTGTTCATAATAGTATTTAGCAAATTCACAAGTGTATTCTTTAATAAAACACATATTACAAATCGTCAAATTTAATAAGTTTAATCTTGCTCTTTGTTTTTCATTATTTGCTTCTCTCTCTGAATTTTCTAACCAATCTTCTCCTAAAAATTCACTTGCAATGTATTCTACTATTCTTTCTATGCCTAAAGCATTGCTTCTTCTAAAAGCTATTTTTGTTGAGTCTTTTATTAACAGTTGGGTATCTTCACTTAAACCTCTCCACCAGTTAAATATATTTCCAGTAAAACTGGTTAGAAGAATATCTACGAATATGTCTATTTTTTCTTCATCTGTTGTAACATTCCAATCATCATTAGTTCCATTATATGTGAAGAACAGTTTCATTTGTATTCCCCATTCAGCTAAGGTTTTTCGTGGATCTATTTTACAATCTAAGTTTAAAAATGCTCCACTATTATTATAGGAGTCAATATATCCTGGTTAGGTATGAATTCTTTTTTCCAAGAGATATTTTTAATAGTAGGTATATATTCATAAAAGGGTTTACTATGTTTTTTCTTTGGCATATGTCTTTGACTTGGTTCTGCCACATTAGGTTTCATTTCTGGTCCTCCTGCTACATTCATTTTTATTTGGTATTCTTTTTCAAAATCTTCTAAATCACTAAGGTTTATGTCACTAAATTTTTCAGTTAAATTTTCTAATGTATTATCCATTATTCAGAGTTTGATTCGGATGGAGTTTTTTCTTTTATTTCTATTTTTTCTTTTCCTTTTTCTCTCTTTTTTATATCTGCTTTTAGTTCTTCAGATTCTTTTAATATTTTAGGGTATTGAGTTTCCATAAACCATAAATCATAACTTCCTTTTTGGGGTTTTTGAGTGGGTTTCTTAAAATTTGTTCCAACTATTCCTGATTTTACTATATCAAGTCGTTCTACCTTTTTATTCTTTTTCTGACTTTTTTGTATAACAGACAATTCTATTTTTATTTTTCCTATTTCTTGTTTTATTTCTTTTATTTCATCTTGGAGATTTAAAAGGATTTCTTTTAACTCTCTTATTGTGGTTTCCATAAAATTTTTGGGTGCTCAATGATATTTTCCATCTTTGGATGTATGTTACGTTGCATGTAACATAGGCTTGGCCATACTTTAAATATATGTATATAAAGTTTTAATATATCCCAAATTTAGTGAATAATATTATATTTACTTAGTTGTATCCCACTTTATGTATTACTAATAAAATTTCATCATCTGGATGAAAAATTATAGAACTTAAATAATTATCATTTGAACCAATCAAATAATGTCACATTAGTTGACATATAAATTAAATATCTTGACTAAGTAAACATAAACTATATTTGTGAAATTGTGACCATTCAATATGAAAAATCACAAGCATTTTTTATTCTATAATACAAAATTTAGGAAGTGTAAGAAACAAGTTAAAATATGTAACTGAAAATGTGTAATCAGTGACAATTAACATCAATTAATTTAAAAAAAATTAGTTTTACAATGAAAGCCAATGTTATGGGTTCGACTATAGTATACTATAACCAACGGTTTGTGCACTATTAGATGATTAGACAATTAACAAAATTTAACAATATGACAGTACCTAATCTGTGATATGATACAACTATAGTGCTATATTCACAACCTAGTGATATGGGTGAATTAAAAACCATAGCATTTCAATTTGTGTCATATTTATGACTCTCCATATATCTTCAACTTAGAACTTAGCATAGCATATTCTAAAAAGATACCAAAGGGTGCTGATGCCGAAAAACGACATCAACAGTTGAATTTGTTTTCTAGGGATAATAGCACAAATCCAAGCTCAAACGTCAATTTGACTACAACTTTCTACACATGTCAACCACAAAACACGATTAGGACACTATCGTTTTGACTACAACTTTCTACACATGTCAACCACAAAACACGATTAGGACACACTATCCGGGGCTCCGGCATAAATCATCCATGCTTAAGTTAGATGTTTTGTGTATAAGGAAAAGAAAATGAAAAGGAGAAGCTATATATAAGTGAAAATCAAGGATTTTTCTAGTGGTAGTCGCCTAGATCCTGTAGAAAGTAGAAAAAGTTTTAAGATTGGTAACTTGTAGAGTTTTTAGTTAATTTTGTTAACGTCCCCATCTGATGCTTTCTTAAGTTTAAATAGGCCCTTGGTTGTGGGCGTTTACCACAGTTTCAACACGCTCACTAGCAATTATCGATGATTATCTATCAATTATGAGCGGTTCAGAAAGTAGTGGCACACAACTCTCTAAAAAATAAGCCACTTTTATCAAACTAATTTTCAAGTCGAACTACTTCAGGTTGTACCTATAAACTAGGTTGCCCACATAAGTTTTAAGTTGTATCTATAAACCAGGTCGCCAATATGGGCTTCAGGTTGTACTTATAGACCAAATCACCAACCTAGGTTTCAGGTCATAAGTATAGACTGGGTTGCCAACAAAGGTTTCAGGTCGTACATATTGACTAGGTCGCCCATGTAAGTTTAATTCGTACATCAATAAAATCCAATCTAAACATCAGTCTCTTAGTTTTTAATATTGAGAAGTTATTGCCGATGTTGGAAACTAATTGTCCAAAAAAGAATGAAAAACTTTCGCAAACCTGGTTTAAAAAAAAAATAATTTTCGCAAACCCAACACTAGTCCCCTGGTTTTCAATATTGAGGGGATATGATCGGTGTTGGAAACTTAAACACTAAATAATATATCTAACATAGAGCTCAACTAAGATAACAATAGTAAAATAACGACAGAACACAATAACCATGCAAGTCTAGCATTGTATTATATGTTAACTTTCAAGTTAATTAACATAATAATTAGAAATTAAAGCATTAACAAACTAATGAAAGTTGGAGGCATGTTGCATATCATGTTTGCTTTGCCTGTACAAGATAAAATAAAGTGAATTTGAAATTGGAATAATGTATATCGCGTGTGCTTTGGCTTAAATAACATAAAACAAAGTGAATTTAAAATTGGCATAACAAATTACTCTACTTGATTGCGTCTCTCTAAACAAATGGGCCATGTTTCACTCCATCCTATCTGTCGGTTTTCCATGGTCATGATTTAACTTGTTTTATTCATTGTCTTCTTTTCATGGTGTATGCTAGTCTCTTTCATTTTCTTTTAGATTTTCTTTTCGTCTTTAGTTTATGTTAGCAAGCTTTCCCTCATCATTGTAAACATTACACAATTGGTTTGCTAAATCACATTTTTCAACAAGACTTAGACTCTTGATGAGCTTTCTCTGTATTTATTATTATTATTATTATTGAGACCATATGTGATAATAGATTAGGGAAAGTCGATCTACATCTTTTTTTAAATTATTGAGCTTATCTTTTTATGTCAGACTCGAATTTTCTTTTATGCCAAACTTATCATCATCGCCATTTTTCTCAGTAGAGAATCAATATCGCATTACCACCATTTGCCGCCTCTCAACATTATTGAAAGCTTTCCTTTTTCAGGAAAGCAGAACTTGAATTTGTTCGAGCTCGCAAAGATCTGGCGAGTTGTCTTAAGCATTATCTGCTTGTTGCGTACTTGCACTTATGAATGTAAATTTGTTGGATTTTAGGAATTGTAGCTTGGCATTGCGTTGTGTGCGGCCATACATGAATAAATGAGTCAGAGGTTGTTGTCATTTTGTTTTGCTGATGTATTGTGTATCGGTAAATGGAAAGTTAAGGTTTTCAGCAGCGATGGAATTTAGGAGCGAAGACGGCTCACTTTGTAATGATTCGTAAAATGTGAATAAAGATTTACAAAATGAAAAAGAGTTGATTTAAAGTTCCTGCTCAAAGAGTCAGAATGAGGGAGTAAACTAACACTTGTATTTTGTTGCAGTGATTTGGAAGAAGAACTTTGGCATTAGTGAAAAATTATGTTAAAGTTGAAAAAGGATTGCTAATTGCGGATAATTGAAAGCTGTTGTTTACACCTGAGAGACTGTTTCGCATTGGTCTCATTTTCAGTTTAACCTGAAATAGAGAGGAAAAGGGAATAAACATGAAACTTATGATCATTAACTTGCAACCTCAATTAATGGACCAATAAACATGAAATACCTATCATTAACTTGAAACTGCGACCATTAAACTTGAAACCAAATAAACTTGAAACTGAGGGCAATGAACATGAAACTTAGGATCATTAACTTGCAACCTCATTTAATGGACCAATAAACATGAAACACTTACCATTAACTTAAAACCGAGACCATTAAACTTGAAACCAAATGAACTTGAAAGTGAGAGCAATGAATATGAAATTTAGGATCATTAACTTGCAACCCCGATTAATAAACCAATAAGTATGAAACACCTACCATTAAATTTGAAACTAATTTTTAATTATTATATTGTCTTTATTATTAAAATGATTATTATTTTATTACTGTATAATATAATATTCATTTAAGGAGCAACCGGTTGCTCCAAGTTTTTTTTTTAATGTTTGGCTGCCAAGTGGCAGCCAAAGAATGGCCATATTTTTAAAATTTTTTTATCACCCGCATGCATGTGATACATGCGGGTATTGTAGCGTTGGCGTACATTCAATTATCTAATATGTGAGATAGCAATAATTCAAATAAAATTAGAGAATAAATGGGGATGATATGATTTCGGATAGTCCAAAAGTTGCATGCTGGCCATGCACATGAGCTCAAAGTTTGTTTGTACTCGAGTTCCTCGTTTGTATAAAAAGAGGTGAAAATGTGTAGCTAATTACAAGGCAGGAAAAAAAAATTTAAAGGATATATTTTTCAGTAAAATCACAGAAGACATTTTCTGTATGGGGTCAGTTCCGGTGCATTTGTCTGCGTCCTTTCCGGTGAAGGTGTCTGGACATCGCAAATTGAGAGGTTATAAAAAAGATTATCGTTTAGGTATATATGAAAAAGTGTAGATAGAAGGCGATCAGAACCAAGTGTTCTAGCAATTTATCTTTCTTGATCTTTTTGCATAAGAGTCAATTTCTAATTCGAAAATACGTCCGGACTTTATGAAGTTGTAAAGGTTCAGATTTGCAACTTCATAAATACGTCCGGACTTTAGTACAATCTTTTTTTTTTCTGAAACTGACTTTAGTACAATCTTGAGATTATTGAATTGGAAAATTTTCACTATGCATAAACTCTCTAAATATATAAGCAAGATACGAAGGGTTGCTGAGTGCTTATTTTTCATTAATTGCAGGCTATATGGCGTCTGCGCCTCCTTCGGTGAAGGCGTCTGCCTCTGCCTCTTTTCCATTGAAGACGTCTGATTCTGCTTCTCAGTCAGATCTGATGAAGGTGTCTGGTAATAGAAGATTGAAAGATTTTAAATCAGATTACCTTTTTATACGTTATTCAGATCCTGATGAAATGAAGAGGTACGGTAGGATGGATTTCGGTTTATTTGGTCGGAGTTGGCTTGCTAATGCTTCTTGGACCTTCGTATTTGCTCCCGGCGTTCAAGAGTATAATTGGAAAGAGTATCTACCTACTGAAAAATCAGATTTTATGGACACCGGACATTTGCTTCGTGTTGTTGCATCGGGTTCTTCTAACGGACTTTTGTTTGCTGTTGATGCAGACGGTTTTCATGAGCGTGCTGTTCATGGATTTAGAACTATGATTCCATTAGACGAATTGAGAACTGATAGTGATCTGAGTGCTGGAGGTTCTCTCATTTTGCAGATTGATCTTTTAGCAACAAACGAAGACAGTGGAGAAGTTCATGCCGATACTGATTATACTTTTGATGGTCAAATGTATTGGAACTTGTATTTGAATTGAATAGTGTGATGGGTGTATTGTGTAATCCACTCTTGGCATAAGATTAGATATGGTTATATGTCAATGTATTGTGTACCTCTAGTTAACAAGGTTAAACTAGCTCTGTTGAAGATCCCTTAATGTGCCTTTAGAAAGGATTCAAGTGTGTTGTAATGAGCAGAGCTCCTTGAATCTACTCTATTAAATAATGAAGGCACTGATTTCATATGTTGGATCCTTTAATCTGCCTGTAAAAGGGATCCAAGAGTGTTGTAATGTGCAGAGCTTTTTCAGTCTATATAAATAAATATGAAAAAAAAAGCACCACTGATAAAATATTAGGTTACAAAATTTTGATAAAAGTACAAGGCATTCTAAATATCAAAGCTTGAGTTCTTGTTAGCAAGGGGATGCTTTTGTTACCTCGTGGGCAAATATCTACAATTGGTTAACCTCTTCCAAAAAATTCAAAGACATTAAAAAATCACATAACTTCTCATTTAGAATGTAAAATTTTTAGATGAACAGACATGCTTAAAATAATAAAACAAATCTAAAAGTTATATGAACATTGTCTTGTTCTTTCATTTATTATAAAAATATTATTGCATCATGTTCTAAGAATGAATGAATAAAGAAGTTTGCTTTAAAACTTTAAATAATAGAGCCAGGTTTCTACCGAATTATAGTTTTCTCACTTCTCAGCTTTTCAATGGCCACAGCCATTTCAAAAAAGGTGTGTATAAAAGATATTTTCACCATATTTTTAGATTAGAAATATTTTCTACTCTCTACACAAATTCGTGAGTCTTTCATAGATTGGGTTTTAAAATTTAGTGTGAACAAATGCAATTGGATTGGATCATAAAATTAGTATTGGATTTTTAACAACTTTACTATCAAATGAGAGCTCCCTTTTATGGCCAATCGGTGGTTTGGATTGCAACGAGAGCCAAACAAAATCTGTTGAAATAGCCACATTTCTTAGCTTGACAATCTTGACAAAGGTAACAAGTATTGCACCGTTCTCATATTCCATCATGTGAGAATTCACTGTCACTTGCATGTCATTAAATTCCCATTCCAATTTGTCATTAATCTTTTGTCTCATCACTCTATGTATCCTCACTGTAGTATTCAAAACCGATAGTCCAATTGCATCTGGACAAATAAATTGATGAACTTTCGATTTACTCACACCTTAATGGAATGCAATAGTTTGGCGGATTGCTTGGCCAACCTTGGCCTCAATTGTCCTATTATGGTTTGGTGGCACATGGCGCCTGTTGAGATCGAAGGAATTTTGTTGAAGGAAGCAAATGGTTTCCCATCCTGCAGATTCTCCTGAGACTTATTTATGTGGATTTTTCCTTTCTCCGTCTTTCTTTACTGTTTCAGTTTTAAATCTCGTGAGGGGTAAGGAAACGCCACTCGATACATACCACAGTGGCATTCAGAACGAAGTGGGCTCTTTGTCCATTCGCCAACAACAAATTCTAGAAAACGCTATGTGGCTCCACTCCTTCAACAAGAAGAACAGGGCTGTCATTCCAAAAAAGTTCATCAATGTGGAGATCTACAGCCTTATCAAGCCAGAACTATCAAACTAAAGTTCCACGTTTCCAAGGTAGGGATGATACGACAAGTTGGGTCTGTTGAGTGGAATAATTCTTTGATTTTAATCATACCTTGGAACAAGATCGTGCAGCATTTGCATCTTTCCACCTGGAGGGGGAAGCACAATTATCGTACCAAACACTTACAAAGGTGAGGGGAGATCTGAAGTGGGATAAATATTGAGATGCATTTCATGCTCAATTTGGTCCCACCCGCTTTCAAGGTTTCTTTGGAGATTTGACTAACTTACAACAGCTGGGAAGTGTTCATAATATAAAACCCGGTACGAGAAGCTGATATCAAAAGTAGGGCATCTTACTCAAGCACACAAGTTAGTTGTTATGCGAGTGGACTTCAAGATTCTGTTCAAGCTAATTCAAGTAGGTTAGCCAGATTGTATGAAGCTCGTGATCTCACTCAAAAGTCAATAAATTATCTTCCAAGCATTCTGAAGCTCCAAATGGTTCAGCATTGGTGCCAGTCAAAAGATTAACCACAGAAGAGATAGACAAGAGAATGAATAAAGGATTGTGTTCCAAATGTAATGAAAATTTGGTCCTAGATATCTGTTCAAAAAATTATTCACGATTCAAGCTCCCTTCTATGATAGTGATGCTGATAAAGAGATGGAATTATCGACAAGACTCCTGAAATTTCATTGCCACTGTGATTGAATCCTAGAAATTCAATTTTCAGAATTTGGCCTTAGGCACAACGCCGCTCTAGAGGGAGGAATTGAAATATGTCTTCTATTTGAAGTTGCTATTTTGTCTTTGTTGAATTTAGTCAAGAAAGTAGTTAAGACTTGTTGAGTCCAAGAAGTTAGATAGGAACCAGTCTTTGTAACATGAACTTGATATAATTAATTTCCTCCATGGTATTTGATATTTCGGTTGTACTGTAAAGGTATGTGAAAAAAAATACTATCAATACAGTTCAACACATATATACAAGATAAAATGTAAATATATTGAGATATATTGAGGGGCTCAGGGCAATATTGAAACGACCCGCCCCGAATCCCCTCGGGCGAGTCAATCTAGTCTCATCAAAACGGACTTGATAATAATCTAATTAATAAGGATTCTGCCGAAAATTCGGCAGAGTCTCCTCTATATATATAACACTCCAAATCTGAAAAATATGTAAAACAAGCACTCCCAATATAATTAAGTATACAACAAACTCCAGTGATCAACATCCTCAACCAAAATACTGAGTTTTATATCTACAGACTTATAACTAATATTAATATCTCAGTTTATTCTTAATCCCAAAAGAATAATACAACAAAATTATACAATCTCAAAAGAACAAGATGACCAAGATGTCCTAACAAAAACATTTATATCTTCTAACACCATCACGTGGCCAAGACTCAAAATATATTTACAGTCGCTGGGTTTGTCTGGTGTACCTGCAACCTCCTGGCAATGGGGGAAAATATAATAAAAACGGGGTGAGTATAAAACTCAGTGAGATCAGAGAGTGGATAGTAGTTTTTGAAAATTAAATTTTACTTTAAAAGAAATAATCATATCATTTCCAAACACGATTTCATCAAACCATATGTGAGAAACCAATAATAAATCATTTAACATTTGAATCAGATTACTAACTATGAGAAATATATATAATATCGTACCAAATAATCATGGAAATCATATCACAATATCATATAGAATACACAAATATGAAAATCATCACCAAACAAGTACCCAAGGAAATAATCTCGTCATATCCGGACCTCAACGGACGGGCAATAACGTACTATCTGGGTACCGTCACGCCCCGAAGCTACACGAATAGACAGGAAAATACCATCTCATATCTCATTATATCTGTGCATGCATAATCTAGTCTCCAAATGACAAAAGCGCCAAAGCACACGGCCCAAATCCTCTGTGTGTACTCAGACGGGCCCCAAAGGCTTGTATCTCATATGTATCATCTATATCTCAATATATGTCTGTATCTCTGTAATCATCATATCGCATGCATATGCCCCCAAAAGGCAAAAGCGCCTAAACACACGGCCCAAAACCTCTATGTGTATTCAAACAGGTCCCAAAGGCCTTTATCTCATCTCATTTGTATCACTGTATCTGGAGGGGAATGGTACTGTCTAATGATTTCAAAAACAATCATTATACTCATATTCACATACCTTTTAACCATAATTTAAATCATATCACATTTGAATCCACTTTTCTTGTCTTTAAAATACTATCATACTTTATTCAAAGCCGATACGCAAAATCATTAACCAAATATTTTAATAAAATACTAATGCGTGAATAAAATTCATTTCGAGGAAATCATTAAATCAGAACATTTAAAATACTTATTCACAAACATGCTTTACTATCATAATTAACTATGAAAATAGGTTTTGTATATTCCACTCATAGTGACGATGTTCACGCTCGATGATCGTCCACGTCCGCGGACCGGTTCTCGCTCTCGGATCCTCTTAAATCAAGGAAACGACATAATTATTTTCCGTAAATCGGAATTACGACTAAATTTATACAATAAACTCAAAACGAACATCTATCCATAATTTACAACTCTCGTGTTGATAAAATTACTAAAATGCACTCGAGTCCGTAAATCATTAAAATACTCCGAAATCGTAAATCACCGAATTACCCTCGAAATTGTAATTACACCATATCCTCAATTCTAGGAATTACTAAAATATCCACAAGCTCAGAAATTACAAAATTGCCCTCATAATGTGAAATTACCAAAATGCCCTTGTATGTCAACGGTCACCGGAATTTGGTCACCGTTGGTCGGGAAGCTCAAGTCTGAAAGTTTTGGCGACACTGAGCCAACGGTGGTGGTGGTGACCTCCTAAAGCCATAAGTCCTTGAACGACCGATCAACGGCAAAACGATGTCCCCGACGGCAGTGGATGGTCAAAAATGGAAGAGGGAGTCGTGAGGAACAAAACTGAGGTGGTTGTGTGGTCAAATTCCTGTAAAATCAACGACGGTGATGATGGGTTTTGGCCGCAGTTTTTCCAGCCTTGAACGGCGGCATTCCGGTCGGTTTTTAGCGACAAAGATGGCAGGGGAACAACGGCCGGTCTTCAAGCTTCAGATTGGTACCAAGCTCGGCCGAAACAGTGGCCGGAAATAGGAGATATGGCCGGGTCAAGGTGGAGGGTTTTGGGTCGGGTTGACAGCTTCTCTCTCTCACTCTCTCATAGACGTGTGGCTTCTGTTTTTGCTCTGTTTTTTCCAGCTTCTTCTTTTGTTTTTATCCACTTCTTAACTGCCTCATATTTATTCATTTAATTCACATACGTTACAAATATTTAAGAATCTAAGCACGAGAAATGAAATTAAATTCACTTGACTACGTGGATGCAAAGGCGAACAACATACAATGGCTATTTATGAACTTTACAGCCTCCAATTAAACCAATGATACTTGCCTAATTAAAATCCATTAACATATTTTTAGCAATGAGATGAACTATAGTGTACAATGAAAAATTCTGTAATGCTGCTGACGATTTTATCAAAAAAATGGGAAACTGGAATAAATACATTTTTGGCAATATTTTTAAAAGGAAAAAGGAGATGCTGGCTAGAATAGGTGGAATCCAATTGTTTCTTGAGAAGCATCATTCTAGGAGTTTAATTAAGTTAGAAACTAAGTTAAAGAGAGAACTTGAAAAAGTTTCAACTCCAGAGGAAGTGTTATGGTTCCAAAAATCTCGGAGACAATGGATTGTCTGTGGGGATAGGAACACGACTTTTTTCCATCAAAAAGCTATCGAGAGACGCCAAAGAAATAGAGTTGGCATGATAAAAAAAATGACGTGGGGTAGTGGATCCACGATGAAGCTGATATTAAAGCCCATGGAGTTTCTTATTTTTACAATTTGTACACGAAAGAGGGAAGTGTTCATGTCCAATATCCTTTTACTCTTGATTTCTCTTTAATTGATAATTGTGTTCTTAACAGTCTTAGCAGAATTGTTGATGATGCAGAGATCAGAGATGCGGTCTTCAGCATGAGCCCAATGAAAGCCCCAGAAGTAAACGGTCTTTACACCACCTTCTTCCAAACTCAATGGCATGTGGTGGGGTCCTCAGTGTGTCAGCTTATTAAAGATTTTTTCTCGGGAAAGCAATTGCTTAAGGAGTTAAATCAAACTCTTCTTGTGCTGATACCTAAGACCAATAATCTATATTCTCTCAAGTTATTTAGATCTATTAGTCTTTGCACTGTGGTTTACAAGACTACAACTAAACTAGTTGCTAATCGCCTCAAAACCATTTTTCCGTAACTCATTGGCCCTGCTCAGGCGAGTTTTGTTCCTGGGAGGCATAAAATTGAAAACGTTATTGTTGCTCAGGAAATCATCCACTCCATGAAGAACAAAGGGGGTAAAACTGGTCAAATGGCTATCAAGGTTGATCTGGAAAAGGCGTATGACCATTTGAGCTAGGATTTTATTCATGAGACCCTGGGCGTGATTGGGTTACAAAGGGACTTGATTCGCATTATAATGGAGTGTATAACCACAGTTTCGGTGCAACTTTTGTGGAATGATGAGCTCACAGAAAGTTTTATCTTATCTAGAGGAATCAGAAAGGGAGACCCTTTATCTCCTTATATTTTTGCCATGTGCATCGAGAGGCTGAGTTACCGAATCAATTAGGCAGTTCGGAATGGGTGTTGGAAACCAATCAGGCTTACACGTGGAGGTATTCCTATTACTTATTTAATTTTTACTAATGATCTTCTTCTTCTTGTAGAGGCTTCTGTTGATCAAGCTCATGTGATTAATGAGGTCTTGGGTACCTTTTGCTTTAGCTCTGGACAAAAAGTGAATAAAGCAAAACCCAAATTTTCTTCTCTCGAAATGTTTAGACGGACACAATCCGCGAGACAAAGAATACGCTCAGGTTTTCAATAACACAGAACCTTGGTAAATACCTTGGTATGCCCATCTGTCACTCCCGAGTTACCAAGGCAACTTATCAAGAGACTCTGGATAAAGTGCAGCAACATTTATTAGGCTGGAATGCCAAGCATCTCTCTTTAGCGGGCAGAATCACTTCTGGCACAATCGATAATTCAAGCTCTCCCTATTTATGCCATGCAATCAACAAAAATTCCAGCTTCGGTTCTTACTAAAATTGATCAAAGCTGCAAGCATTTTATTTGGAGTGGAAATGAAGAAAATAGAAAACTGAATCTCATCTGGTGGGACACTCTATGCCAACCCAAATTGTGTGGGGGCCTTGGTCTTAAAAATTTATCTCATATGAATATGGCTTTGCTGATGAAAATTGGGTGGGGCCTGATCAACTCTCCTAATAATTTTTGGGTTTAGGTTCTGGCTTCTAAGTACAAGATTGATACTACTTATCTTCCTGATAGCTTATAAACGAGGAATGAGTCCTCATTGTGGCGTTCTGTGGGGAAGGTTTGGGATCATGTTTTGAAGGGAACTCGGTGGGCCCTTGGGGGTGGAAAAAGAGTGAAAATCTAGTGGGATTTATGGCTCAATGAGGCTGATAACTTACAATCACATGCCCTGAACCCGATCCTTGATCAGCTGATTAATTTGTGTGTGGCTAATTTTTTAGATAACAATGGCAACTGGAATTGGTAATTATTTGCTCATTTGCTTTGCTCATTTGCTACCCAATCACATAATTCTAGAGGACATTTAAAATAGTGAGGCCAATGTTGAGTGTTAGAAAATATATATTTATAAAGGAAAAAATCATCATTTTACACTTCAAGTTTTATTAACACCATTACTTTTATGTATTTAACTTTCTTGTCATTTAATTATGTGTTATATTATAATTAAGTATTTTATGTATTTTAGGGGCATCATAGTCATTTCACAATGAACGAGAGATCAGATGGCAAAACGGACATCACTTTTGAACTCAGGACAGTCGAAAACCATAGAAGGAGTATAAAAGGAAAAATTGTACTGTTCACATGTACAATACTATTCACATGTACGGTACTATCTACGTTACCGTTCACGACACTGTTCACATAGACAGATCGATGACGTGGCATTGACCGATGATGTGGCATTGACTGATGAGGTGTCACGATCCTGTTGGACTAAAATTCTTATGTATTGTTGATGGTGACGTGGCAGCATATCAGTGGACCAAAAATCTCGCGTACGGTACGTGCATTACACATGATTATTTTCAACCAAACCGCGTCACTGTTCAAGCCGGGTCAAACCGTGTTACTGTCAAACCGCGTGGTCAAACCGCGTACTGTTGACTGATGACGTGGCACAATCTTGAGTGTCCAAATTGTTTTTAATCCGATGGCCATGATTTACTCAATGTATCTATAAAAAGGGGGCCTTCCCCCCCTAATTGGATACCTCTGAATCCATTCTTTTACTCAACTTTCTGTAATTCTTTCTCCATCTTGTATTTTCTACGTATTTTAATAAATTTCCTTTTTGCCCTTAGTTCAATTATGAGTAGTTAATTTTCTTTCAAGCTTGGGTTGAAGGTGAAGTCTCAACATGTGTCATGGGCTTTATTTGGTAAATTTATTTTCTTTTCCTCTCTAGTTTTTGTGGATGTTTTGACTTCTCGTCGACAAATAATAATAATCTTGTCTAGATACCGCCTTGGTTTCACCGGCTCTCTAGTACATGGTCATTATTATTTGGCACAATAAGCCCTTAGCACCATATTGATTAGAGTGTGATTCATGAGTTGTGGATTCTCCCTTCATGATTTAATTGGTATTAATAAGGAATATTTAGCCCATGGTGCATGTTGATACGGATTCAGAAACCCAAGTAAATCATTTCAATAAATTTCTATTCAATTTATTCTCACCATTTAAAATCTAATTTTAGGATAATCTAAAGTCACTTTCACCACAAATCCAACCACCCTCATACGAAATTAATTCTATATATAATTAAAATCCACCTCCTCGTGGGATCGACACTCGTCACCATTAATCTATTCTACAATAGAGTCGTGCACTTGCGAGTTCAATAAAATTTGCACAACAGCCAGCCAGTGTTATATCATTGGTACAATTTTTTTTAAATAAAAAATGTTGCTAGGACGGGATTTGAATCCATGACCTCAATGTCATTAACCTACTTATAAAATTGTTAGTGGTGGAGAGTGTATAATTTTTAAGATCAGGTATCATGCTTAGTTTAAAAAGCGAGAATGTTGTTGGAACTATACTTTATATTTAGAGTAAAAAAGATAAGAATATTTTTTTTTTGTGGTAGAGTTTATTAACTACATAAGGTCTAGCTAACTTACAACAAACTTAATTTAGTCACTCGTGAGCTCCCAAATATCTTATAATCTGGCCTATTCTTAAATTAAGTGAAAGTTATTGTTAATGTGACTTAATAATTATCTTTTGTAAATATCTTGAAAAATCTGATCCTTGATTTCCAAACCTATTCATTTTAGTAAATTCTTCCATATTGCTTTTAATGCACCAAGTGTTGTCCCTAAATAATTAATATTGAGACCTTTTTATATTATCCATGTTTCTTATAATTATTGATTCAAAAATCATCCTAAACATATATATTTAGATTAAAAAAAAACAAACATTCAAACCGATAACATGATAGATTTATTAATTAGCATGTGTATTAGTATTACAGTGGAATAATAGTTAGATCGAAACTAAACTAAGATACATATAAAAAAATAATGTTTCATGTTAGACCAGCACTCCAATATGAATTAAATCTTTCTTATGACCCTCAGAATGAATGATATTCTTATAGGAGAGTATGAATTAATTTGGTGTCCTAAGTAACAATAATAATTGATCAATAATAAATGAAATATCTCTAACTACATGATCATCACAAAGTGTGAAAGCAAATTACAACTCGCCGCAACAAATCTTCTCCTGGAAGTGAAATATAAAAGAAACAGAAACCACAAAAAAAGTCACCAACAATTTCAGTTTCAGTTGCCATTTATATTACAATTGGGCAACTTCTTCCCTCTTTCCATCCCCATGCTCAACCCGTAGAGAACTCAAGCAGCTACATCTAATTTCTTTCATCAATTTCATAAGTGTCTGGCTAGGATTCTTACACGTACACACTTATTTTCAATTAGGGTAGTTATCTACTGACCGCCAGTTTTTTTTAGTTTTTTCAAAAATACACAAATCTTTTTTTTTTTTGGCAACGCTCCACCTAAAGTTAACTTTTTTTCACTGGTCCACTCTTGTTATAACAACGTTAGAACTTTGCTGACCTCATAAGGGTAAAATTGTCATTTCACAACGATATTGTTTGAAGACAGAAGTTGATAGGTGAAAAACAATATAATTTCAAGTGGAGTTCAGCACAAAAAAAATTAAGAATTGTGTATTAATTTTTCAAAAAATACAAAAAAAAATAGGTGGTTGGTGGATAATAGTCTTTTACATTTGAGGGTAAAAAAGTTATTTACACAATATTCCATTAGTTCTCTTAATAGTTTGAATACGGAAGTGGACAAGTGCAAACTAATATAACTTTAAATAAAGTTCAGTAAAAAAATTAAGAATTGTATATATTTTTTTAAAATACGAAAAATAGGTGGTCGGTAGATAATTGTCCTTTAAATTACAATCTTTTCTATTTATTATTTTTTATTATTATTATTATTACCGAAGGCTCCATTGTAATATTAATACCATTCAACAATAGACCAAAAGAAAAAAAAAACAAACGCACGCACACAAGTATATATGTTTTGTATCAAACAATGCGTGAAGTAATTAACTCCTGGCATATAGCAGTAAAAGTAAGACGTGTAAGAGGTCGACTCATTAAGTTCTCATCAAAATAAAATGTATATCAGAAAAAAAAAAAAAAAAAAAAAAAGGCATTCGTTGTTGATTCGTAAGGTATCTCAAAAACATCCACGTTATATAACTCTTTGCACTTATATATATATTAGTTGGATAGATTTTTATATTTTAACATATTAGATATATTAGCTGAAGAAATCTTTTTATTTTGACAATTTACGGTGCGGCGACACACCGTTAGTTAGCTGGTAAAGACTCTTTCCGAGTTTATAATAAAAGAAATGAGCTCGAGACTATAACGGGATTCATCATCATTCCTTGTAGATACACTTATTTGCAGGGGATGGAGGTAAATCTCGCCCATATTGGGTGCAAATAAATATCCACTTCATGTTGTGTACTTATCTGAACGAAGTTTCCAGGAAGGTTCCTACGTTGTACGTACGGTTGGTTGTACAAATTTGATGGTGCCGTTTTTGATACAAACAACACGTTATTATAAGAAGAGAAGTAGCCCACGTTACGGCAAATGCTGGTTAGGCACAGAACCAGAAGGATCAATTAATATCAAAGATACGTGTAACATTTTTTGGTTGGTACCAAGTTTATTTTGGTTCTTTAATTAAGATAGAAAATGGAGTTTCGTGTTTCCTTGGTATATAATGATTTGCTGTGCGCGGAAGATTTTCGACCCAACGTTCATTAATGCATTGCAGTGAGTGCTGAACATAAATGCTCGACACTTTTGTCTTTCGTTTAGGTGGTTTTTTTATATTTTTTTATCTCAAAACTGCATAGACTTAAATAAATCTGAATTTTGAATAAAATTAAATGTCTTAATTTGATTAATATGTTTATTTTTTTATTTGAATTATTAAAAATAAATATTAAGTTGTTTGGTTTTTAACTTAAAAATTTTGAAAACTAATATATGTGCATTTGTGCTCTTACAAATTATATACGTTAAACAAATAATGAATATCTCAAAGAACTTAAATAAGACAATATATTATCATAATATAAATAAACAGCTCAATAATGAATCCTTATGCAATTAATAATTGTTTTCAATATAAAATTAATTTTGAAAAAATGAAAAAAGAAAATAGCATTCTTTTTTTATTCTATTTTCTATTGGGATAAACCAATGTCTATATATATATATATTTGATCAATGAATATCTGAATGTCAAATATAATGAACCATTCCTTTAAAAAGAATTGGTTAACCCAATGAAACAACTCTAAACCATGTCTCAAATAAATTATTATAACTCTATTTTTAAGGTAACAAACAGTAATTAGGGTTCCAATTTCCAAACTGCTTCAGCAACTGGACAGTAGATTCCTTTATGCTTTATACTTTTAGTCTGCTTTTTTTTAATTTTAAGATTTATATTTTTGACTTTTGAGTGAACAATTACAATTGATCACTATTTCATTTCATCACATTAGAATTTTAAGTCAACTTTCGAGAGTTTGACGGGTTTCAGATTGAGTGAGAAAACTTCACTTCCAGTAGTAGTGCTTCAAAGATTGGTCTCTAACCAAAACTAATAACCTCCAAATGGGAGAAGCGAGTATGTCGGAGCCCTATGAGAAAATTGGAACAAACGATAACTCTAGTTTTTTTGGGGTTTTTCCGCTGCCGTTTGTCGATGATCGTTCAAGTAAAAAGGCCCGTTGGAGGGCGAATGGAATGGATGCCAATAATCCACTATCAGCATCTTATAGAGATGCGCTTCGAGATTCTGGCCTAGGGAAGAATAGTATCCATGGGATGACTGAGGGAGAGGAGTTTCATGATGATGATTGGGATTTTGAGCCAAGAGATGTCATGGTGCTATGCCAACAATAGACTTTTCGGAACGCATTCAAAAGAAGCTGATAAAACCATGGCAAAACTCAGTCGTGGTTAAACTTCTGGGTAAAAATATTGGGTACTGAGTGCTGTGCACCAGATTGAAATTGATGTGGAAAAAGATTAGGGAGCTTTCGATGGTGGACTTGGAGAATAACTTTTTCCTGATTCGACTACAGTCTTATGAGGATGTTGAGTATGCATTAACTGAGGGGCCATGGGTCATTATGGGACATTATTTAACTGTGCAACCATGGTCTCCACAATTTCATAATAAGGTGAATAAATTGGATACAGTTAATGTGTGGATCCGGTTACCTGGAATGCCCATGCATCTTTATGATAAGCATATTCTGAAGAAAGCTGGTCAGCTTGTAGGGTTTATCCTCAAAATTGATGTGAACACTGCATCAAATGAAAGAGGCAAATTCGCAAGGCTGGCGGTGCGAATATCGCTTAATAAACCTCTGGTTTCTCAATTTAAAATTAATGGAAGTGTTCAAAAAGCTGAATATGAGGGATTGCCAGTAATATGCTTCAAATGTGGGCACTATGGTCACTCAAGTAATGGGTGTACAGATGGAGCTGCTCAGGAGGATGCACTGGAGGCACCGTTTGGAACTGAGGTTGCATTTATACCTCCCACCACCATACACACTAATACGGGAAAGGAGGATCCAAATGGAGAAGGTAGTTTTGGCCCCTGGATGATTGCTCCAATGAGAAGAAGGGTTGTGCCAATCATTGGTAAGGAGAATGTCACCAGTAGCATGCAAAACCAAAATCATAATTCTGACTTGTCACATTTCAATGTTCTTGCTGAGGCTATTGACGATGCTGAGGCTGTGGGAGTGACCCTCCATGAATCCCCGAAGGAACTACCTCAACTGCCTAACCCATTTATCTATTCCCGTACTACGAGTAAGCCTAAACCTATTTCTAATCCCATTGCTAACCCTAAAGCACAGACCTTATGACCTAATATGAAGGGCAAACAGATTGCCAAGTCCCAACCGCCCAAATCTAAACAGACAACAACTGAAACCTCTAAAGCCATGCATGGTAATTTTATTTCACGCCCCAAAGCAACCCCCAGTTCCAAGCAACCCAACCCCCTGTCTGCCACCTCTCTTGGTCCCTCCATAGCTCATACAACCCTTAACCCAAAATATCACACAGTCGTTTCCTTCGCCTACCCACCTAACATCCTTATTGGGGAAACTAGCGGGGCCCAAAAGGAGATTGCTCATGCGGTGAACCCAGGGCACCAACCTCCTCTTGAACATTTAAATGATCCCCCTGATAATGGTGAGGTGGGGGAGGAAGATGATATTATGAATAGTGTTGATGACACCACATCTGATGCTGATACCTCTTTTGTCAATGAGACTCCTGGTTTGCAGGAGACATCACCCAATGGAACCCGCCAGTAAGGCATCAATCTCTCTGTACTTTTTTAATGATATCCATAATGTTTTGGAATGTACAGGGAGCGGGATCAGCGAGCTCTAAGCTTTTTTTTATTCTTTAATCTCAAGTTATAAGCCTTCAGTAGTGGTGTTGTTTGAACCGCGTATTAGTGGTAAGAAAGCTGATCTTTTCATGAAAGGGAGTGGTTATGATAGATCTCATCAGGTTGAAGCCATGGGTTTTAAAAGAGGGATCTGGATATTATGGAAGAATTATTTAGACATCGAGGTGGTGCTTAATCATAAACAATTCATTCATTTTAGAGTCATGAATCAGAATGTGATGCAGTCATGGGTAACAGCAGTTTACGCTAGTCCTGTGTCAACAACCCGACGGGAACTCTGGACTCAGCTAGGAGTGTTGGCACTTCAAATGAGAGGCCCTTGGATTGTGGGGGGTGACTTTAACTCTATTCTGTATGCTAATGAGAAATGTGGGGGATCTCAATCCAACACGGGTGTTTGCCATCTTTTTAATTCTTGGTTTCACTCAAACAATATTGTTGACCTGAAGTTTAGCGGTCCCCATTTCACATGGTCACGTGGAGGTTTATCCAAAAGGCTTGACCGCGCCATGTGCAACCAGGATTGGTTGGGGAAATTTGTGAATTATTCGGTCATGCATCTTCCCTGTGTCGCCTCTGATCACAGACCTGTGCTTGTTCGGTTTGAGCGATATACCCATTGGAATGTAGATAACAAGCCTTTTAGATTTCAAGCTGCATGGCTAAACGATTCTCAGTTTGGCGAGTTCATGAAGACAAGTTGGGATCGTTATAAGTCTTATGGGCAAGCTGCCACCGAGTTTGTTAGGAATGTTTCAAATTGGAACAGAAACGTTTTTGGCAACATCTTTAAACAGAAAAAAGCCTTTATTAGCCATGATTGGGGGAGTACAACAAGCAATGGAGAATAGACCTTACAAGAGTCTTAGTCGGCTAGAATTGAAGTTGAGAAAGGAGTTGGAGATAGTTCTGGCGCAAGAAGAAATTTTTTAGTTCCAGAAATCTCGACGTGACTGGATTGCTTTGGGGGATAGAAATACCAAATTTTTTCACCAAAAGACTATCACTAGGAGAGCCCGTAATCGGATTGAGGCAATCAATGATAGCTGTGGAGTTTGGTTATATGACCCTCAAGAGATTAAAAGAGAAGCTGTGTAATTCTTTTCGGATTTGTATGCCCCTGATCAGGTATTGCATCATTTATATCCATTGCGTGATCGGTTCCCAGAGCTTGAGGAGACTAGGTCGGCTAACCTTGGTGTGCCGGTTGATAATAAAGAGATTCGCAATATTGTCTTCCAGATGACCCTCCGGGGATTGACGAGTTGCCAGCTTGTTTCTATCAAACTCAATGGAGTATTGTTGGGGATTCGCTTTGTGAGACAATAAAATCTATTTTCAATGATGGAGTGGTACTAGAGACTGTAATTAAGACTCTTATTGTTTTAATCCCGAAAAATGATCATCCAAGTTCCTTCAAGTTCTATCGTCCCATAAGTCTTTGTACAGTGACATACAAAACTCATTGTGAATAGACTGCAACACCTCTTACCTAATCTGATTAGACCACACTAAACTAGTTTTGTACTAGGGAGACATATCACTGAGAATATAATTGTTGCTCAGGAGATTATTCACTCTATGAAACGCAAAAAATGTCAGAAAGGTTGGATGGCTATTAAGATTGACTTAGAGAAAGCTTACGATAGGCTGAACTGGTGTTTTATTTCGGATACTCTTGTGGAGTTGAGACTGCCGACATCTCTAGTTCATCTAATTATGAGTTGCATCACAACTATTCAAATGAATGTATTATAAGAGGGGGAACTTACTGATGACATTTCACCTAGCCGAGGCGTTCGTCAAGGTGATCCATTGTCTCCCTACATTTTTGTTCTCTGCATAGAGCATCTCAGTCATGGGATTTATGAGTCTATTCATCAGAATATGTGGAGACCAATTCGGTTATCTCGCTCAGGCCCCCCTTTGAGTCATTTGTTCTTCGCGGATGACTTGTTGCTTCTTGCTGAAGCTTCCAATGATCAAGCTCAATATATCACGGAAGTGTTAGATTCTTTTTGTCTCAGTTCGGGTGCTAAGGTGAATAAAACTAAAACTCAAGTTTTTTTCTCCCATAATGTTCCAAGGCCTACCGCTCATGCCCTTAGTAATGAGCTTGGCTTTACTGTCACCTCTGATTTGGGGAAGTACCTGGGAATCCCTCTTCTTAATGGGCTTATTACAAAAGCCATGTACCAGGAGATTTTGGACAAAGTCGATCAAAGGCTTTTGGGTTGGAGTTCATTTCATTTATCTCTGGTAGGTAGGATCACCCTAACGCAGAGTGTTTTACAGGCTGTTCCCATCTATGCAATGCAATCAACTTCCCTGCCGGCAATTACTACTTCTAAGCTTGAACAAATATGTAGAAGATTTCTTTGAAGTGGTAATGAGGAGCATTAGAAAATGAGCCTTATTGGTTGGGATAGATTATGTCAGTCAAAAGCTGTTGGTGGTCTTGGCTTTAAGAAGCTTGCCCTCATGAATAAAGCTTTGATGATGAAAATTGCTTGGCTTATTCGGACCGAGCCTGAAAAACTTGTGGTTACGGTCTTGTTGTCTAAATATGGTTTTCCCCAACTGATACTTAACATAACTTCCTTACAAGTGTAGGTTCCCCTCTCTGGAAGGCTGTGGGGAGAGCTTGGGAGCCTACCAGACGGGGTCTTTGCTGGTCTATTGGTGATAGAACGACTGTGAGTTTTTTGTGGGACTGTTGGGTGATCGATGATCAACCCTTGGCGAATTTGGTTCTTTCTAGCATTCCTAGTGATATAAGTCTTCAACCAGTTGCTCAGTTTACGCTTTTGAATGGTTCCTGGAATTGGAACAAATTGAGCCACCTCCCGCCCCATCACGTTGTATTGCGGATTGCTTTCATCATGCCTCCGTCTCCGAGCAATGGGACTGACAAAATTTTCTGGGCTGCATCCCCTTCGGGTCACTTCACTATTCGTTCAGCTTATATGCTCCTTGCTAAGCCGTGGCTTTCTAAGGAGAGTTCGGTTTGGAAGCTAGCTTGGTCTTGGAAAGGACTGCAGAGGATTAGAGTGTTTATTTGGCAAGCCCTTCATTCCAGACTCAAGACTAATTGTGAGATTACATCTCGAGGAATAGCCATGGATGCTGCTTGTGATCGTTGTGGAGCTGTCAGGGAGGATACGCTTCATGTGCTGCGTGACTGCCCCTACTCAATGGCAATTTGGAAGCGTCTGTTGGTTAATGGAACTCACCACAGTTGCTTTTTTGATGGCCTCACTGATTGGTTGGTTACTAACCTTCATACGGCTAGCTCTCATGGTGATACACAAGGGTGGTCGTTAACGTTTGGAGTTGTAATTTGGCGGCTGTGGTTCTGGAGAAATAAGTTCATGTTTAATCATGAGAAGTGGGAATGTGATCGTATCATGTTGGATATTTACTCTTGGGTTGCTGAAATTCAAAGATGTTCCAACAGTTCTCTCATTGCTGAGAAGAGACATGTTGAGACGTGGATCTGTTGGAGCTCTCCAACCTGGCCGTGGGTTAAATTGAATATTGATGGTGCTAGGAAGGACTCGAGTGTTGCAGGAGCGGGAGGCCTTGTTAGGGATTACAGGGGAGTTTAGCAGTTTGGGTTCTGCATTAACCTTGGTGCTTGTTTTGTTCTTACTACGGAAATATAAGGATTGTACCATGGGCTTTGCATGGCTTGGCAAAGAGGGTTTCGAAGGATTTTGGTGGAAGTTGATAGCAAAGCTGTTACTCAAATCTTGGAGAATTCGACCACTCCTGTTAATGAGCATCATTCTCTTATCCTTGCCATTCGTGAGCTGCTCAGTAGGGACTGGGTCGTGAAAGTGAATCACATATATCGAGAAGCAAACATAGCGGCAGATTTTCTGACCTCATTTAGTTTGTCTTTTCCTTTAGGCTTGCAGTTACTTACTGTTGCTTCTCTCAATTTACAGAGCATTCTTAATAACGATATGTCTGGGGTTACCCACTCCCGTTTAGTGGTGCTTTAGCTCTTTTAGAGCCCATTATTGATTAAAAAAAAAAAAGATTGGTCTCTAACCTAAGTCAATGTACGGATACCAAAATCTTTTAACGATCATTTTCTCTGTTTTTGCATTTCAAATCATTTTGAATTTCTCTTCATTTAGTTACCGGAAATTTAGTTAGAATCAAATGTCTTCTGTATATAGTAATGCAAACGTAATCATATTACAATAAAAATGAAAAAAAAAAGAAAAAGCGTCAAAACCAGCATTAATGCTTAGTTGAAGTATTAATTAAATTTAACTTCATGACGTTAATTTTGTTGAGTGCTAGCTAGCTAGTTTGTATAATTTTGTCCAACTGCAGTCACAAATAATAAATAGAAAGACCATATCAGCATTACCTTATGTTACACAAATAATTAACTAATCTCTCTTATCTAAATGATTAACTACATAATACTCATTTTTCACAGTAGATGGCCCAGAAGATTAACAATTTTACTAGAATAATACCAAGAACGGAAAACCCCGTTCGGAAAAAAAATCAAATTAATTTGTAAAACATTCATCTCTCATACTGATCTCAAAAGACAAGATGCACAGTATGTAAGGCACATGTCTTGCATAACAAAAAATCAAAAAACGAAACTTGGACGAAGATTCGTCATCAATCAACCTAATAGAAGCTATTTATAACATAGTGTCCTCCCTTACTGATCTCTCACACACAGACTAATACAAAATTTTCTAAATTTTCTCTCTCAAATTTTGGCTTGGGCATCTCAAATTTTGGCTTGTGCATCTCTAAAAAGGAAACAAATTAGAGTTTAAGGAGAAGAATTGGCTATTTGGCTTGTGCATCTAACGTGAATAGTTGGAAAAGCATAGACCATTAATTTCAAGTGGGTTTCACATGCATGGGCTTAAAGTTGGGTAGTGCTTGGCTTGTTTGAAAATCCCTTTGACTTGAAGATTTTGTGGTGGTGTTACAATATAAAGGAATTAGAGAGCAGCCGCTACGGAGAAAGAAAAAGGGAGGACGCGAGACAGAGAGAATAGAGGGTAGCCGCAGCAGTACTCCGACTTTTCATGGCTGGTTTTATTTATTTTATTGCTCCCAATTTAAGTATATTTAACTGATTTTCTTATATTGAGGTTAAGGATGAAACCTTATTCAATGAAATAATTATCTTTTTAATTCCCTATATATGTTTTTTAATGATTATGATTTTTATTTCACATGATTAATTGAATGTTATTAAAATCTTTTCATCAATTCTGTCATGCATTATTGATTATTAGGATTAATATTCGATTAAATTTATCCTTGAATTTATAAAGTTTATACATGATTATCTTTGATTCTATGTTTTTCATTAAATTGTTTATATGGAGTGCTTAGGAAACTTTGACTCTTTGTTATTCAATATGTTTACATGAGCTTCTTATAAGTCATACTATTAAGTAGAAAAAGAACTTACATTAGATTTAATTACTTGGACTTAATTGTTATATTCATGAGATAATATAGATTGATTTCGAGTTGTCACTCTGAAATTGGGGATTAATTAATAATTAGATAAATACTAGTTGAATAGTGGTAGATTCTAAAACCTTGATAATTTTTGTCTTATTGAAATTTCATTTACTTTAATTGTTTTCTTAAATTAATTAGTTTAACTTCTCTTAAAACTCAATTTGCTCAACTAGGTTAGAATTAATATTAATTTTAGATTTAAATTAGACTTTTCAATTTTTAACAATCCATGTGGGATCGACCTCGTTACCACTACTCTATTTCTAGATTCGTGCGCTTGCGAGTATATTAAAATTTTCACAACAAGTTTTTGGTGCCGTTGCCGAGGATTGTGCTAGAAAGTCAGTTTAATCTAGGTTGATTTGATTCTTCCACTAGTTATAATTTAGGTTGTTTTTTTAATTTTTTTAAATTAAAAAACACAAAAAAATTTTATTTGTCTTTAAATTCATTGTTTGGTTGTTTGATTTCTTTTATTTTTAAATTTCGTTTATTCTCATTATTGTTGGTTTATTTTATTTTATTTATTTTATTTTTTTCTTTCCTTGTCTAATTAGTTTATAAGTGTTTGAGAACGTGATTCAACAAATCGTTTGGTTAAAAGAGAGTCGAAAATTGATAGTAGTCAAGCTAGTTTTTTAGAAGTGATGGATGACCCAAATAGACTATTGCCAATACTTCCACTATTGCAAGCAGAGAAAACCTTTAGTAGTGCAAGCAGAGAAAACCCTTAGAGAATATTTTTCACCACTTGCAGCCAACCAACCATCTTGTATTGTGTTGCCACAAACCACAGCAACACACTTTGAACTCAAGCCCTCTGTCATTCAACTTTTACCATCTTTCCATGGGTTAGAGAGAGAGGATCCATATTTGCACATTAAGGAATTTCTTAACATATGATCTACATTCCGTTTTTAAAATTTTAATGATGAGTCAATTAGGCTTCGTATGTTCCCTTTCTCATTAAAAGACAAAGCAAAAGCTTGGTTGAATTCACTTCCTGCTGGGTCTATTACTACATGTGATGAATTAAGAAATAAGTTCCTTACCAAGTTTTTCCCTATATCTAAAACAAATGCCCTTAGGAGAGAGATAAGTGATTTTTAACAAAGAGAGGGTCAGCAATTTTATAAGTGTTGGGAAAGATTCAATGATTTACTCCTCAAGTGTCCCTACCATGGTTTTGAGAAATGGACACTTATACAGTGCTTTTATAATGGTTTAACTATGTCAAATCGTCATATGGTAGAATTTATGAATGGTGGGAGATTTTTGAACTTACATGAAGGGGCTGCATGGAATTTCTTTAATTCACTTTCTGAGAATTCTCAACAGTGGGATTTTTCAAATCAAAGGGATAAATCATCTCAAGTTTCTAGAAAGGGTTTATATAAAGTTAAGGATGATTTTGATGTGAAATCCACTTTAGCTACACTTTTTAGGAAAGTAGATGCCGTAGCTCTGAACCAATCAATGAATCATCATTCTAGTGTAGCTAATAAAGTTTGTGCTCTTTGTTCTAACTTGTCTCATACAGCACAGAATTATCCATCATTACCAGCCTATCAAAATGCTTATTCTGAGTAGGTACATGCCTTACAATCATATGAGAAAACCTCAAATAATCTATTTTCACCCACATATAATCTTAATTGGAGGAATCACCCTAGTTTTTCTTGGAAACAAAATCAACCTTTGTCAGACCAAGGAGGACAACAATTTAGCTTGCCTAATCAACAATTTGTCCCTCCTAACCAAGTATATCCTTATGCCCAATAGCCTATGTGTCAATTTGTTGCACCTAAACAAAGAAAATCTTCTTTAGAGGATACACTTCAAAGTTTCATTCAGTCAACCCAATAAGTTTTTCAGTCAAACACTCAAGCTATTTTAAAGCTTGAACATTAATTGGGTCAATTAGCAACTACTGTAGCTGAGAGAGAAAAAAAAAGTTTCCAAGTCAACCAATTCCCAATCCTAAAGGAGTGCATGAAGTGGGATCGAGTTCAAGCCATCAGCATAAAGAAGCAAAGTCTATTATGACCTTGAGAAGAGGAAAATTGTTTGACAACAAAGTGGAGGTTCAAACAAGAAAGACATCTGAGCCTATTTCTTCAAATCCAATTCCATTACAAGACTCATCACCAAATGATCCAGAAGAGAGTGACCCGCCAACTTACATTCCCAATGCTCCTTTTCCTCAAAGGTTAACAAAGGTAAAGAAATGGATTTCAACAAGCGAGATTATGGAAATCTTCAAGCAGGTAAGTATAAACATCCCTTTACTCGATGCTATTAAGGAAGTTCCTTCGTATGCCAAGTTTTTGAAAGATTTATGCACTAAAAAGAGAAATTTACATGTCACCAAAAAGGCATTTTTAACTGAACAAACTAGCAATTTACTTCATTGTAAAATGCCTCCAAAATTTAAGGATCTTGGTTCTCCTACTATCTCATGTGTTATAGGGAACCAATTGTTTGATAAAGCATCATTGGATTTAGGCGCCAGTGTTAATCTCTTGCCTTATTTTGTTTACATGCAGCTTGGACTAGGTCAGTTAAATCAACTTCCATTGTTTTGCAACTTGCTGATAGGTCAATGAAAATATATCGTGGTATTATAAAGGATGTGTTGATACAGATTGACAAATTTTATTATCTTGTTGATTTTATTGTTATTGATACTCAGCATGTACAGGATCCTAAGAAACACACCTCAGTTATTCTTAGTCATCCTTTCTTAGCTACATCTGATACTCATATTAGTTGCAGAACTGGAAACATGCAATTGTCTTTTGGTAACATGACCATGGAATTAAATATTTTTAATGTTCCCAAGCAGGCACAAGAAGATGATGAAGTTGTTGAAGTTGATATAATAGAAGCATCAATTGATGACTCACTTATTTCTAACCACTGTGACAATCCATTAATACCATGCACAACTGACTCTGATTTCTCTGATGATGTTGATAGTGGTATTGTAAAAGTTAATGTTTTACTTGATTCGAGTCTTATCATAGATCTAATTAAGTGGAAAGAAAAGATTGAGCCACTTCTTCCTGAAGAGAAAATTGAACCATTCAAGTTGGAGTTAGTTCCTAAAGCAGTGCAACATAGGTCACATTCTGACATGAAAAAGGTGATAAGACCTAAAGTGCTTAAAATGTTAGATTTTTATACTACTTCAGAAAACTCTCAGGAAAGCTTGGAACAGAAGAGATCAAAGCAGTGTGATATTGAGGAGTTTTATTACCATCATCCTTTTATAGATAAAATGCTCCAGTGCGTAGTTAATTATGTTTTCTGGCATTTTCTGTATAATTGCTTTGGTTTTCACCAAATTCTTATTGATCCTGGTTGATTTGTTGTTTACATTAATTTGTTAGTTAGTATGATTTTTTTTATTTCATTATTGATATTTCTTCTAATGCTTTCTTTTTAGTTGTCATTCTTTTTTAAGCTTTCCCAGCCCATCCAAGTGTGTTCTCTCCAACTTTCTTTTCATTATTTATGTTATTATTATTATTGTTATTATTTTTCTTTCATTTGTTTGCATGCATATCTTTTGTTTGTGAAACATTGAGGACAATGTTCCGAATAAGTTTGGGGGTGGGAATAGTGTGTGCTTTGTTTGTAAAAAAAAACCAAAAAAATTCAAATATTAAAAAAAATTATGTTTTTTTTTGTTTTTACGTGAAAAGCCAATGATGAGAACTTGATTGACAATGAATATGGTTTTTAGAAAGGGTTGAATATTGTCTTAGTTTATACTTGATTCTTGTGTTAGTTCATCTTCATTGAGATTCTTTAAACCATGAGCACTAATATCTATTCTTTCATAATTTTGACTTGAAATTTGATATTGACGCAGCCTGAGTTGAAAATTTTAGATAGAGTAAATGACTGTTTGTCTTGATTCTTATCTCCATAATACAAATTAGTATACACATGCGCCAAAGTCTGAAATAGCTACCTATAACCCTTAAAAGTGAAGCTATCATTGAGTAATTTGGGCCTATGTACCACAAGTATGTAGAGGATAATCTACTATGAGAAGAAGGCTACCTTAAGGGGTAGAGTAAAAGCTCCTGACTATGGTTAAAAAGAAAAAAATGCACATAAAAGCCTGTGAAAAAAAAATTGAAGATCAAGATGATAAGATTAGTTTGACCTACTTTTTTCTTTGTTTTAGACGAAGGCTGTTGATATTGAAGATTTTGGGAATGGATTTAATTGAATTGATTTCACACACACACTATAAGAATCGAAAGAGAGATGGGATTGATTATTGAATTAAAGCTAGAACTTTGCCAATATTTGAAATTTTCTTTGAGCTATATAATTTATGCAATCCTTGAGGCTATCTTCATGTTTTGTTTAAAGTTTGTTGTTCTTTTCATTTTATTTTATTATTTTTTAAAAAAATGATGTTTGTGGGTATTATCATTGAAGTCCTCACGGGAGTATAACTCATCCACTAAGGCCACCTAGGGGTTTAAAGGCTTGTTGCATACGCTAAATGCAATCGCGATTACCTGTGAAAGTGGTTTAGTTAGGATTTACTTTTTGTTTTGTTTCTTTTATTTTTGTTTTTAATATTAGTTTTGTTCGATGACTAGCAAAATCTAAATTTAGGGGTATTTGATGAGCATAATTTATATACATATTTTATCCTTAATTATATAATTGCTAGTTATGTTTATTTGTTTCTTTTAATTAATTGAGTTATTTTATTGATTAGGGAAATAATTGGAGATTATGGATGAAAAATGCATAAGGAATAATAACTAGACAATATTGAATATCAAATTAATTTGTGGAAGCAATTCACGAAAGGAAACAAATTAGAGTTTAAGGAGAATAATTGGCTTGTGCATCTCACGTGAATAGTTAGAAAAGCATGGACCATTAATTTCAAGTGGGCTTCACGTGCATGGGTTTAAAGTTGGGTGCTTGGCTTGTTTGAAAATCCTTTTGACTTGAGGATTTTGTGGTGGCGTTACAATATAAAAGGAATTAGAGAGCAGCCGCCGCGGAGAAAGAAAAAGGGAGGACGCGAGACAGACAGAATAGAGGGTAGCTACAGTAGCACTTCAGCTTTCCATGGTTGGTTTTATTTATTTTGTTGCTCTCAATTTAAGTATGTCTAACTAATTTTCTTATATTGAGGTTAAGGATGAAATCTTAGTCAATAAAATAATTATTTTTTTATTTAATTAATTCCCTATATATGTTCTTTGATGATTATGATTTTTATTTCACATGATTAATTGGATGTTAATAAAATCTTTTTATCAATTCTATTATGCATTATTGATTGTTAGGATTAATATTCGATTAAATCTATGCTTGGATTTATAAAATTTGATTATCTTTGATTCTATGTCTTTCATTAAATTGTTTATATGGAGTGCTTAGGAAACTTTGACTCTTTGTTATTTAATATGTTTACATGAGATTCTTAGATGTCATATTATTAAGCAGAAAAAGAACATACACAAGATTAATTTTATTTGAGCTTAATTGTTATATCCATGAGATGACATAGATTGATTTCGAGTTGTCACTGTAAAATTGGGGATTAATTAATAATTAGATAATTACTAGTTGAATAGTGGTGGATTCTAAAGCCTTGGTAATTCTTATCTTATTGAATTCTCCTTTATTTTAATGGCTTCTTTAGTTTAATTGATTTAATTTTCTTTAAAACTGAATTTGGTCAACTAAATTAGAATTAATAATAATTTTATATTTAAATTAGACTTTTCAATTTATAACATATATATATATATATATTTTGATTATTAATTGTTTCTATCCTTCGTGTTTTTTTTTTTTCCTTTCTTTCAATTGCATTTGCGAAAAAATGGCTTCGACTGAACCATGGCTGATGGAGAATGGCAGCGTGATGGTGTTGAGCAAGGAGATCAGACATGGAAGAACTGCACACAACATGTCGTCATCCTCGTTGAGGGAAAAATCCGATCTTACCCTTGTCTCGAAAATTCGATTCCCTTGTCTTAGACGGTGTCTGGCTAATATCCAGGAGGTCATTTTGGGGACTAAACTTTCAGTTCTCTTTCCCGCCATTCCTTTAGCCATAATCGGCCAGTGTTTTGGATTTGCAGAAGTAAGTGCTTCTTGCTTAATAACTTAATTAATATGTAAGGAGAAAATAATAAACCTGTGAATCATTTATAAATATTAAAGTTTCTTATTTCATAACATTTTATTGTTATTATTTTTTGAATCATTAATTTATTCATTCAATACATGATGCAGCCATGGGTATTCGCTCTGAGCTTACTCGGACTGACTCCTCTGGCTGAACGTGTCAGCTTCTTGACAGAGTAAGCCTGTTCTTTAAATTTTTTATGTAATGTGTTGATTAATCGTTGGATTATAGTATCCTGATGATTTATTATCATCACTCGTTACTGACTAAAGTTTTCATTCAAATCTTCTTGCTGTTCGTTCTCAAAAATTGCAGGCAAATTGCTTTCTACACTGGCCCAACAGGTAATTACTCCTGAATTTTTTTAGCCCTTAAACATAAATGAAAATGACACTCACAAAATAAGTCTTCTTTGTGAAGACGACAAAACCTAGAAATTTGTTTTCTTTACTAGTTGGCAATAAAGATGCCGAAACGATGCCCGTGAGTCTGAACATAGTTCACGAAGATAATATAAAATTTAAAAAGAAAAATCTAGATATCATCTGACAGTGGCAACGTTTCTTTCACCTTCTTCAACGAGTTTGGTTTAATATCGCTATCCGATAGTTGCCTGATTGACAAGCAATTTTGTCTTATATACTTATACTGTTAATCAATAATTAAAATGAAATTAACCATTACTATTTTGATGCTTTATTTGGTCTCACAGTGGGAGGATTATTGAACGCGACATGCGGCAATGCCACGGAGCTTATCATAGCAATTTTTGCCCTATACGAACGTAAAATTGATGTGGTCAAATATTCTCTTTTGGGTTCCATTCTCTCAAACCTTCTTCTGGTTCTTGGCACTTCGCTCTTCTGTGGAGGCATTGCCAATCTCAGAAAGGAACAAAAATACGATAGAGTAAGTTATTTATTTTGGTCATATATATAATACATAATGGTGCTCAGGTCCAAATGTTCCAATTTTACCGGACCTAAGTACGACTCTACATATGTGTTTATCTTATGAATTTTCTTAAATTACATTTGTTGAAATTTACAGTCCAATTAAAACATACAAAATTAAATAATATGAGAGGTGGGTCAGGTGGGCAAATGTATAGTCTTTGAATTGTTTGAGGTGAAATGTAAGTTAAAAAATATATAATTTAGTAGGACCCACATCTTATAACTCAAAGTTAGAAAAATGAGTGCTGATTAATTGAGTTAATGTGATGGACGTTTTCTATTCACGGCTGCATCTACATTAAGTTTCAGAACATGTTTTGGGGGAGGCTTCCATCTCTGCTGATCAACTCATCGAACCTTGGTCACATGAAAAGTTCCTGGCTTCCTTACTTTTTGGTAGGCCTTTAAAATTGATTCAGCTTTTGCTGCTGATATTCTTAAGTCAGTTTTCTTCCCTTCAAAAATGAATTTATTTCTTGCTGACCGAATTACCCAGTAGTAAACTACGATCAGTTCTGCTTATGCTTTCAATGATTTGGAACACATCTCTTGGATAGCACTGAAAAAATCTTGATTGTGATCCTTTGAAAGCTGAACTGTTAACGGAGCTAGGTCTCAAATCTTCCTTGCTGCTTTGCATTCTATCAGAGCATGGCTTACTAATTCTACTTGCAGCTTGCATCTTTGACAGATCGGTTCTCGCAAGCTCTTTCTCTTCCATAGGTTTTCAGCCGTCGGCAAGATATTTTTTAGAGCTCTCCACATGAATATTTTAACTTTCTTAGGTAACTCAAGCATCCAAGGAATTTTTCAGTTCCAAGAGCTGTTGTTTGAGCTTTCAGGCTCATTGGGAAAGTTTAAATTAAGAGCAACCTGATACATGTTGTGAAAATTTTAATGTACTCGCAAGCGCACGAATCTATTGTAGTATAGATCAATGGTGACGAGTGTCGATCCCACGGGGAGGTAGATTTTAATTGTGTATAGAATTAATTTTGCAAATGGTTGATTGGATCTGTGGTGGAAATGATTTGGAATATGCTAAAACTTAAATTAAAATGACGAGAATAAATTCTGAAATTGGAATTGAAATGGCGAGAATAAATTGAAGAGAATTCTATTGAAATGACGTACTTGGGTATCTGGATCCGTATCAACATGCATCATGGGCTAAATAATCCTTATTAATGCCAATTAAATCATGAGGGGGGAATCCACACCTCATGAACCACGCTCTAATCAATATGGTGCTAAGGGCTTATCGTGCCAAATAATAATAACCTTGTACTAGGGGGCCGGTGAAACCAAGGCGGTACTAGACAAGATTAGTATTATTTGTCGACGAGAAGTCAAAACATCCACAAAAACTAGAGGGGAAGAGAAAATAAATTTACCAAATAAAGCCCATGACACATGTTGAGACTTCACCTTCAACCCAAGCTTGAAAAAAATTAGCTACTCATAATTGAACTACGGGTAAAATGGGAATTTATTAAAATACGTCGAAAATACAAGATGGAGAGGCAATTACAGAAAATGGAGTTCAAAAATGAATTCAGGGATATCAAACTAAGGGGGGAGGCCCCATTTTTATAGATACATTGAGTAAATCGTGGCCATTAAAAACATTTGGCCGCTCAGGATTGCGCCACGTCATCAGTCAACAGTCCGTGTGAACAGTACACGGTTTGACCACGTGGATGAACAGTAACATGGTTTGACCCGGGTGAACAATGCCGCGGTTTGGTTGAAAATAATCCTGTGTGTTGCATGTACCGTACATAAGATTTTTGATCCACTGATATGTTGCCACGGCATCGATCAACAGTGCATAAGAATTTTAGTCCAACAGGATCGTGACACCTCATCAGTCAATGCCACATCATCGGTCAATGCCATGTCATCGATTCGTCTATGTGAACAGTAACGTAGACAGTACACGTACATGTGAATAGTACCGTATATGTGAACAGTACTATTTTTCTTTTTATGCTCCTCCTAAGGTTTTCGACCTTCCTGAGTTCAAAAGTGATGTTCGTTTTGCCATCTGATCTCTCGTTTATTGTGAAATGACCATGATACCCCTAAAATACATAAAATACTTAATTAAAATAAAACACACGTAATTAAATTACAAGAATCTTAAATACATAAAAGTAAGGGTTGTTAGTAAGACATGAAATGTAAAATGACGATTTTCTCCTTTATAAATATGCATTTTCTAACACTCAACACACCCCCCAACCAGCTTATTGCTAGTCCCTAGCAAATAAAGCGAAAACAAAATTCAAATCCAAAATATTTTTTTTTAAACACTCTTGTTTATTCAATCAGACTAATGATAACAATCAAATAAAAGTATAAGCATTATCTCAAGTCTAAAGAAACATCACACCCACATCAACCATCAACATGAATCAGCCCAGTAGACTTTGTCATAGCTACCTTCAAGAATGACATGTCAAACCCCAAAATCTCACTGGAAGTAGTGACACTCTCACAAAGAAATTAAACCCAAAAAAAATAGTCACTCCAATGAATGGTAATTGAGAGAAAAAAATCAAGAAGTGATATCACATGCTCTCACCACGATGAAAGAAATATGCCCTCGGCTTAGAAATAATACAATCTCAAGTCAAATAAAAATGATAGTCAACCCAATTTATTTTATTTATTTTTTTTTTTTTATGCACCACTACATCTTTTTAGCCCATATAACTAGCTTCTACTTCAGACTATAGTTCCCCAAAATCAAGAAGGACTTTTATTAGGACGTAACGTAGGCTAAGGACATGGCTAACAAAGAAGGGAAATAAGGAAAACAAAGTGTATGTTTGAGAAAAATATAGAGGAAAATTTTTTTTTTGGAAGTTGCAAGGTGGATTTCACCTATTATTATTGTTTTTATGTGAAACAACAATTTTTTTTCTTTTTTTTTTGTTAAGAGACAAATTTTTTTTTGAACTAAGCATAACTTCATTGTACAAAATGTTTATTTACATTTTTCTCAAACATAAATAGGTGATAGAATTTGTAAGATATTGGCTAATACTCCAAATCAGAGTGGGTCAAGATGATAAGTTGACAAAGAAAAAGTTTTTTTTTTTAAGGCTCAAAAGGGTTAACTATGGATATTTGATAAAAGGGATGGCTAGAAAGGCTCAAACGGATCAAAGATGGCATTTCCATCATCTTTTAGGCCTCTAAATAATCTTCCATATCTACTAATTAGATGAGCCTCCAAATGTAGCAACATACATTTTTTTTTACAATTTTTTTTAATGGTTAACTCAAAAGAAATCTAGAGATTGTGTATACTATAATAAACTGCTAAGCCGTATAAAGAATGGGCAAAGGGTTACTCTCCAAGGAAAATGATAGGCTCAAAACTCACTTGGTACTTATTATAACATGTTCATTCCTTCAAGCAACTCATATTTATCTCCGACATCAACATGTAGAATAGCAAACATAGCGTGACATCACTTCAAACTAAAGATAATACAAATACTAAAATTTGAAATTCATCATGTCATCCAATGTTAAAATAAATAACAATTTTTTGTTAAACAACATTCTACCCCCCAACCTATCTAAACATGAAAAGAAAATATACATGCAGAAATGCGAAAATGATGCAGAAAAATTAATTAGAAAATGATAGAAAACGAAAATGATTTTTTTTAAACTTAAGAAGATGCGTTTTTAGAGGCACTACACTCCATATTCAG
>MKYO02008453.1:46465-58480 GCA_002013955.2 Citrus medica | reverse complement strand
CCAATGTGAACCTCATTTACTCCCTTAATTCTTCTAGTATTCCTGAGTGATCGACTCCGTTGTTGGGAATTATCCGTTTGTCACTGGAAGAATTCCCAAATCTCGGTTGCACTTTTTGACATTAGCTCTCCTCTACTTGTTGCCATTAGCCATTCTTGCACATTCGACAATAATCCCTCTAAAAAAATATTGGCATTGATGTCATTTCTCGTACCCATGATGTGGACACTTTAAGAGTAGCCCATTGAATCGCTCCCATGTTTCGAAAAATTGCTCGTCCTCTCTTTGGGTAAACTCCGAGATTTTCCTGCGAATAGCGTTGGTTTTATGCACTGGGAAATATTTATTCAAAAATTTTGTAACCATTTGTTCCCATGATGTAATGCTATTAGCAGGCAATGTATTAAGCCATGAACGAGCTCTATCCTTTAAAGAAAATGGGAATAATTTGAGTTTAACATCATCGTCTGAAAAATTCTCGTACTTAAATGTTTGACACATAGCATGAAAATCATTCAGATGATTATATGGGTCCTCATTTTCTAAGCCATAGAATGTTGGGAGACAATTTAGCACACTAGGTTTTAGTTCAAAACTCCTAGCAGCTACATTTGGGTATCTTATGCATGATATGCTCAAATTAGCTAAAGGACTGAAATAGTCCTTAAATGGCCTCTCATGTGGTGCTTGTAAATCCATTTTATTTTTTATTTGTTTGTGTGTGCGAAGTGTTTTCTCAAGTTCAAGGTCTATAGGTTCAAGATTAGGTAATTATGACTTACGACCATGCATGCAAAAAAAAATAAAATGAAAATAATAATGGGTACAAAACAAATAAAATAAATAAGATGGAGAAATTACTATATTAATCTTATTGCATTATTACAACCTTACTATAAAAACACATAAAAAATACGTGAAATAAATGAACTAAAAAAATTAGTAAAATAAATAAAAATCACAAAGAAGAAATAAAAAATAACTTGAAAATTAAATTACAGAATTTTAAAGACGAGAAAAAGAAAAGAAATATTAACCTTTAAATGTAGATTTACTTTCTTTTTTTAATAAAAAAAATACAATAAAAAATTAAAAGAAATTATTCACAAAAATTAATTTTATGAATTAAAATTACTTATCTCCCCGTCAGCGGCGCCAAAAACTTGTTGTGAAAATTTTAATGTACTCACAAGCGCACGAATCTATTGTAGTGTAGATCAATGGTGATGAGTGTAGATCCCACGAGTAGATGGATTTTAATTGTGTATAGAATTAATTTTACAAATGGTTGATTGGATCTGTGGTGGAAATGATTTGGAATATGCTAAAACTTAAATTAAAATGACGAGAATAAATTCTGAAATTGGAATTGAAATGGCGAGAATAAATTGAAGAGAATTCTATTGAAATGACGTACTTGGGTATCTGGATCCGTATCAACATGCATCATGGGCTAAATATTCCTTATTAAACCAATTAAATCATGAGAGTGGAATCCACACCTCATGAACCACACTCTAATCAATATGGTGCTAAGGGCTTATCGTGCCAAATAATAATAATCGTGTACTAGAAGGCCGGTGAAACCAAGGCGGTACTAGACAAGATTAGTATTATTTGTCGACGAGAAGTCAAAACATCCACAAAAACTAGAGGTGAAGAGAAAATAAATTTACCAAATAAAGCCCATGACACATGTTGAGACTTCACCTTCAACCCAAGCTTGAAAGAAAATTAGCTACTCATAATTGAACTAGGGGCAAAATGGGAATTTATTAAAATACGAAGAAAATACAAGATGGAGAGGGAATTACAGAAAATGGAGTCCAAAAATGGATTCAGGGATATCAAATTAGGGGGGGGAGGCCCCCTTTTTATAGATACATGGAGTAAATCATGGCCATCGGATTAAAAACAGTTTGGACGCTCAGGATTGCGCCACGTCATCAGTCAACAGTCCACGGTTTGACCAGGTGAACAGTAACACGGTTTGACCCGGATGAACAGTAACGCGGTTTGGTTGACAATAATCCTGTGTGATGCATGTACCGTACGCGAGATTTTTCATCCACTGATATGCTGCCACGTCACCATCAACAGTACATAAGAATTTTAGCCCAACAGGATCGTGACACCTCATCAGTCAATGCCACATCATCGGTCAATGCCACGTCATCAATCCGTCTATGTGAACAGTACTGTGAACAGTAACATATACAGTATTGTATACGTGAATAGTACCGTACATGTGAATAGTGCCATTTTTCCTTTTATACTCCTCCTAAGGTTTTCGACCGTCCTGAGTTCAAAAGTGATGTCGGTTTTGCCGTCTGATCTCTCCTTTATTATAAAATGACTATAATACCCCTAAAATACATAAAATACTTAATTAAAATAAAACACACGTAATTAAATTACAAGAAGCTTAAATACATAAAAGTAAGGGTTGTTAGTAAGACATGAAATGTAAAATGACGATTTTCTCCTTTATAAATATGCATTTTCTAACACTCAATAATACCCTCTTTTAACCGAGTACTCCCTTTTTTTTTCAAAATGCCATAACGCCTCATCTTCTTCTTTCCTGTTGAGCAGCAGAATTTTAAGGATAGCTTCCATATCTTCTTTCATAAAGTGTTGCTCCAGCTTGTCTACTCGCCACCTGTTTTTCAAATTGATCAAATTAGCCACTGCAGTCTCAGGAGGAAGAGTTTTAGGAGAAATTGGCTGGAACGTGACTGGTCTTGGGATCCAGTTGTCTTTGTATACTAGAACATTTTTCCCATCTCCTATTCTCTATCTCGCCCCTTTCTTTATTACTTGACTTCCCCACAAGATGCTTCTCCAAATGAAAGGAGGGATTAGATCCTACTTTTGCATTCCAAAATGTAGAGTTCTTGTAGTATCTGACTTTCATTACCCTTGCCATTAAAGAGTTGGGATACCGAACTAATCGCCATCCTTGCTTGGCCACTAGATCGCAGGCCTGGGAGCAATTATCCGAGATGCAGATGGAAAGATTCTAGCTGTAGGAATCAAGCAAGCTCAGTTTAGGGAGAGGGTCAGTTTAGCAAAGGCAAAAGCAATCTTTTGGGGTCTGCAGGTGGCAAAACAAGCTTCTTCATCTAGCTTGATAGTAGAAACTGACTGTAAAGAAGTGGCAGAGCTTCTAAACAACACTAAGGGCAGTAGAACATAAATTCACTGGATATTATCTGATATTCATAAGGAAAGAAAAGAATTCCAGCATGTCCAATTTTCTTTTATTCCTAAAACCTGTAATACTTATGCTCATGCCTTAGCAAAATTTGATCTAAAGAATTCTTCCACTGATGATGTCTGGGTTGACACAATCTTAGTTGAAGTACATAATGTAATTAATCGCGTTGTTTCCAGAGAAATGAAAGGTTTACTTTCTATTAAAAAAAAAAAATTGTGATGGAAGTTTTGACAGAAACAAGCCGATGTCAACTCGTTGCTGCTGCTTCTGGCATTGCTGTGCCACATGCTACTACTGCTATTCAAATACGCTGGGGCCTCCTCCGATATGACTGCCCAGGCGACCCTTCAGCTATCAAGAGCCAGCAGCATTGTAATGCTGATTGGTTACATCGCCTATCTCGTCTTCCAATTGTGGACACACCGGGAATTTTTTGAAGCTCAAGAGGTAATTAATTTCCTGAAGCAACCAAAAAAATATAAAATTAATATGACATTTTAATAAATAACTTGAAATGTAATTTTTGTAAAATCTGGGATTATTGATGATCAGGATTCAGAGGACGACGATGATGTGACTGAAGAAACGCCTGTGATTGGGTTTTGGAGTGGATTTGCTTGGCTTGTTGGGATGACTGCTATCATTGCTTTAATATCAGAATTTGTAGTGGGCACAATTGAGGTAACTAATATGAATAATTAAATCCTAAGAGAATAGAACTTATGAGTACATTTATTTTATTTTATTTTACTTTTTGGACTCAGTATTTGGTCGGTCATCACGATTAATTTTCAGGATGCTTCAAATTCTTGGGGGATTTCTGTGAGCTTTATCAGCATTATCTTGCTACCAATTGTTGGAAATGCAGCTGAACATGCAGGAGAAATCATTTTTGCTTTCAAAAACAAGTTGGTGAGTAACAAATAACAATACGGAGCTGTTCTTCAATTATTATCTCTTCTATTTGCTTCAGAACGTTATTAAATAATTATATATAGATATATATATATATTTTTTTTTCTTTTTTTCTTTTTTTTGTGGCTTGAAATGCAGGACATTTCACTGGGTGTTGCATTGGGTTCTGCAACTCAAATTGCCGTATTTGTGGTAAGTATTTACTGAGTGAGTAATCTTCTAATTACTCATAAAAATTCAGATGATTAAATCTTAAGATTAATTAATCGCCTTAATATGATTGCAGGTTCCATTGTGCGTGATTATTTCTTGGATTATGGGGATTACAATGGATCTTAACTTCAATCTCCTTGAGACTGGCTCTCTTGCTCTAGCAATTATTGCCACAGCCTTCACTCTACAGGTAATTAATTTACACTATTAATCTTTTTTTCTTTTTTCTTTTTTGTAAAACTTGTGCTCATAGTTCAATCAGAAATATTAAGTACTCTTTTATTGTTAATTTTTCAGGATGGAACTTCTCATTACATGAAAGGATTTGTTCTTCTGCTATGCTACTTTGTTATTGGAGCGTGCTTTTTTGTATCCAACAGACCACTCGGTGAGTATATATTTACACCATCGTTAGGGTTTTATTGACACATTTATTAACTTGATATACAAATTCAATTGCCATCAATCAAGAATCCCAACTGATAGTTAATTAAATATTCTGTTTTTCTCAGACTCAGATCCGAATGGGGTCAAAATGGGCCTTCAATCATCAACGGGAACAGTCTTCAGAGCATGATAAGTGAGTTCTAGTGTCCAAATAAGTTTACTTACTCATCCACTAAAATCTTGTCACGTGTTTTGAATTAAATATAGCATTTAAAACGCATGACAAATATATTTTAACCATCGGAAATTTGAATTCATTCAGAACTAATTGGGCCTTCTGGGGTCAGACTCCCCAATTCGTCATTGAAACTTTCAAATATAAGATGCATTGTCGTTCTTTCATTTGGCGTCGCCAGCTGGAATTTAGAAGCCGGGCATAGCATTTTACATGTCGAGAAAGTTTCCATGGATGCCTTCTCATTTGAGATGAAACATTTCAAAGTGAATTGGTGCCATTGAAGCTTGATGAAGGCAGCGCAGGTTAAAGTATATGTAATGTTCTAAAGATCTCTCTCAGATGGTTTTTTGTAACTGAGTGAAAGTTTATTTCGTATGTCGGTATATGCATTTGCTCTTCGTTTCGAGTGATGGTAATTTCTCGGCTCTTGTAATACCATTGAAATTTAATTTGTATATGTTTTTTATTTTATGATAATTTGGATTTATTTTTATTTTAAGTTTTTCTTTTAAGTTGATTCACTAATCTGGGTTCAAATTTCGGAATCTAGAAACCTAGATTTTTTCCAGGTTAAACTCGGACCAAACTCGGATGGAAAAAGTTTGGGTTTAAATCTGGATCTAGTATAAGAAAATCATATCCATATTCGAAATTGGGAAGGCTGAACCTAGACCTAATCCCGGATCCGGATCTTGCCATCCCTAGAGTCATGTACATGAAAGAAAATGAAAAAATGAAGAAAAAGATGGAGTAGGGATAAGGAAAAAAAAAACAAATGAAAGGAAAAGATGGAGTAAGGATGTGAAAAAAAGGAAAGAAAAAGACGAAGATGGTATGACTTTCAATTTTGAAATTTAATCTTGATGGCATTATCGTAATTTATATATAATGGCATGTTTTGTAATTTGTTTACCTAACATGTCTAATTTAGGAAAATTATCAATTTATTTAGGTCAATTAAATTATTTCAACACTTTATTTTTTTATTTATTTTTCAATGACTAGTCATAGATCAACTACTTTTTTCACTTTTCAATGATTTGTCACACATCAAACTTTTTTTTTATGCCTCACAATGCCGTTAAGAATATACTGCTAAGATAAGGGTGCTTTTATATTTTTATGAGTAAACGGCGGTCAACGATTAAAAATAATGAATTTTTAGGAGTAACTTGATGTTTTCAATAATAAAATGAGCGATTTGAAGATTGTCACTTCACGAGGGGACCAGGCTGAAATTTTTCCATTTGATAATTTACATTTTCCTTACTTTCAACTTTTTAAGTATCATCAAAATTTATAAATAATAATAATAATTTTTGTTTAAGCTTATAATACGATTTAAGATTACTTTTAGTTGTTTTAATGTGTAAAAAAAAAATTAAAAAAATTATGATCCCTTCAAACTGAGGGCCAGACCCTTCATTTTAGTCAAAGCAAGCTCGAGCCCAACCGAATCCATTGTTATGGAACAAACTCGAGCCCGATTCGATCTATAATAATTGCTGGAAGGCAATATCACCCCAAACAAAACTTGAAAATAGTAAAGTGATGAAATTTCAGGTGGAAATGTTAAATTGTTGCTGTCACCAACCCGCAAGTGTCTGAATGGACATTATATCATCATCAATCACTCAATTCACAGTACAACTGCTGTACTATACGGCTAACAGTCAAATTGAAGAGTGTGAAAAAGGTGTCAATCTCAATCACTCTCGAAGTCAATTCAGTAATCTAACCGGACATCCGTGGAGAATTTGAACACGCAAGCCGTGCAGCATTTACCTACGTATACATGCAAGTTGATAATCACTAGCCTTCGGATCTTTTTCAATCATTCGGCGACACTCTCCAAAATTGTGTACTCAAAATCAAATCTACGCATTTCATATCCGCCACCTAGGAAAATGACGCGATGGTAAAATTATAATTTTGAAAAGATGTTTGGATGTAGATACAGGATCTCATATGGACTTTACTAGAATTGTAATGATTTACACACAATAAATTCTATGTCGATATCATTCACGTTCTCAAACAGAAAAGAACCAGAAGTAAAATCATAAAATCAATCGATTAAAAAACTGCTTTAATGAATTATGATGATATCTAATTGCTATGAATTAGTTTTGCACCAAAAAAATAGTCTAGAATGGACATGGAGGCTACAATGTTATCCACAAAGCGGTTCAATAAAGCCATGTACATATTTAATTTGAAAGTTGTTTAAAAATCTTCCATCAATGACTCTTAGTTATGTAAGTATGTAATTAGTTCACTCAAGAATTTGGCCGCGTGACGAGGTGATGCTCTCAATTAAGTAAGTATTCATTTAATTCTTATATTTTAATTTAATTACTTATTTATTTGTTATATTTTAAACAATACCTCAAGACATTCTTTTTGTTAAATATATTATAATCATAGCCTTATTTTTTTAATTAATACCCTTGTAATAATATTTTTCGTATATTTATGAAAAGAAAAAATTATTAATTTATCAAATTAGCCTTAAAAGTAAAAATAAAACTTGGGGTAAATTTTGTATTACTTTACTTTTAAGATTAATTTTATAAATTAATTTGTTTATAAAAAATTATTAGTAAGATTGTCATAAACGTATTAGACATTGCTTAAAGTTAGATGGTATTAATTAATTTATAAATAATAATTAGCAAGATTGTTGCAAGAACACAAAAGATACCAATTCTTTTCAATAATATTTATTGGTTAATTTGTTAAAAATAATTATTGGATAATTTGCTAATTAAAATTTTCAATAGGTAAATAAATTAATGTCAAAAATATTGTAGCAAGGGTATTATTGTAAGATTCAATAAACAATTAAAATAAGAGTGTAACATATTTAAGAGTAAGGGTGTCTTGAGGTAATTTTCAAAATATAAGGTCTAAGGAAACACTTAAGTCAAAATATAAAGATTGACTGAGCATTTACCGGCTCTCACTTTGGTGAAGATTTTTGTTCAAATCCTTGTTGGAGACTCAATTATTATCTTCTCTCACATTTCTGGGTAGATATAAGTTACTCTTCTCATGTATTAGGGTAGAGGAATTAAGATTTACGGCTGAACTAAGTTTTTGTTGAGTATTAAATTAATGATTAGAATTATTTTTTTTTTAAATTTATTTCTCTTTTATAACAAACATTAATTAAGTGCTTAACAAGAACTGAACTCATACCGAATCCTTGTAGCATAATGGTGCTTACAGCATAGTATCCAAGCGGCCGCAGCTGGAGGTTTTATCAGTTGATGACATGGACTGCCTGGTGGTTACATACTTCGTTGCACACATGAAGACTAGTTAGAAACTGTTAGGATTAGTTACTAGCTAAGCGTAATTAGCTGCTATTTGGATCAATAGATATACTTGCGTATAAAGCCACATTGTGTACAAATTCATTAAGCTGTGTTTAATAGATTGAAGAATTTTCATATCTGCTTGTTTTCCTTTACCTTCTCTGCTTCCAAACAATCATTTGATTTTTAGATATTTTCAAACTGGTAGATCTCTAGTTATTTTTATAACTTGTATAAATTCAAAATTTATAAATATAACACAGTTTGAATAACCAGTAGTGATAAGTGCATAAAAACTAACACACTAAAATTTCACTTTTTCTGCTATCTTTCTGTAATTTTTTCGGCACAAGCATAATTATTCTGAAATAGATGAAATAGAGGCATCATATGATTAGTAGTTAAATTCTCTCTTTTCATCTATGTGAACAAAGTTCTAAATTCAAAATTTTTATTTCCACCCATGAGAGAATTTACCTACTAAATTAACTAGTACCAACATTAAGTTCATTAACGGCCGTTCTTCATGAATCATGTGTGATGGTCACGCATGATTTGTAATGGCCGCTGCCTTTGAGGTGAGGCAATTAATTCGGATAATTTTTTTTTTTGTTTCTGTGTACATATTTCACTTTCAAAGTCTTTTACAATAATTAATTTAGCTTGTTTTCATCATTTTGGCAAATGGTTGTGGCCTCATCAAATTTCTGTAAATAATAATTCATTTTTGACCACACAATATATGTATGAACTAAAAGGCACGATGTCGTACTCAAAATTAGTATCAAACCGAAAACGATATGCAAACTGATACCGATCAGAAATTAGATCTACCAAAACTGAAATCGAACAACATGTAATATGCAAACAGAATTGTACGTATGGGTCTGTTTACTAGTTTCTGTTCATAAACAACATACGAAAGTTCGCGGAAGCAGCTCATGCATTTGCATTATTGCCTACTCTTTGTCGACATTTACGTTTCCTGTCGTTATTCGAAAAGAAATTGTCACCAGGAAAATTTTTACCACCTTGAATTTAGGCATGATTTTTGGAAAATGACGTTTGATGCTATTTGTTATATGTAATATATGAATTAGTAGCCTAAACAAAAAGACGGTGTTATATATTTATTTTAAGAACTTAGATCTTGAGTTAAGTTGTATTAATATTTTTATAATTTTTTGACAATTGACATACATGACTTCTTATCTATTAACTAGCAAGCACGATATTATAAAATGCACAACTCAGCACTGAATTCAAATCCTTATTTTAAAAAAATTTTGGATAAATATGTGAAAACTCAGCTACTAAGCATTAATCCTATTGCTCTAATGTATTTCATAGAGTCTCATTCCAAATCCAAAGTCTTGAAACAAAATATTATATATTAGATTTACCAAATATATGTACAATTTTTAAACTAATACAAACTAATTGTTAAATTGAAAGCACATTATTAACAATATAGGAAAAGTTATGGGTGCTTCTGGAGCATGTTCCTTTTCTATTTATTTCTTATGATGTGTATGCTTTAACCGATTATGATAATATGTATACTGACTTGACAAGCACAGAATAGGTAGGGAGTAATGTCACCAAGATTATATTTCAATGCCACCAAGATCACGTTAAATGAGTATGTTCAGACCCAAATATGTTAAAAACATGGGGAAAATTTTTCTAAAACTCTCTAGGCTGGCATAAGTGTACCCGTGCACGATTTACTACGTACGGTAATCAAACATATTCATATTTCAGTATTTTTATTCATTTACGGTATCCCATTATATATAGGATGCTCTGAACATATAACATTTTATGTCCACGTAAATGAAAAACATTCAACATATGATCTAAAATTTACTCAACTTAATTTTTCAAATTCCTCTTTTCAAAGAATAACGAAACGTAATTTTCAATGGAGGAAACCCCACACGAGAGAAAACCTTTCAGAAACTTGTCGTCTCGTAAATAAATATCCAGAACGTGAAACCGATGAGATATGAAACGAAACTTCGCGGAAGCTGAGTTTTCTCAGAGAACACATGCAAGTGGGGGCGATTTATTTTGGACGAGAACTGTAGGCAATGCAGCAGAATTTTGTAGTGAAGTGATATGAGGGAGCTGCTATCGAAACAAATAAAAATCTGTACAATTTTGTAATTATTGCGTGGTGTGTCGTACGCTGAATTTCGGTTCCTGATATTTTATTTCTGTCGATGAAGACAAGGAGCTGACATGTGCAGTTTCGGAGTTCGAAGAGTTGTTTTGGAGTTTAATTAACACTTAAAATATGCTTCAGACATTCTCGAATCTGGACCCGGCAGGTTGTTCTTGTGATAACTGAATGTTTCATCTGAAGTGGTAACTAATGGCAACGTTATTTAATCCCTTATGAGGATTATTAATGGTAAATTATTAGGAAGAGCTAACTAGCTATATGGAGACGTGTGTTTTGATGAATATGAAAATGATTGTGCGAATTGAGTTGTGGAGAATGAGAACATGGTGGTGGAGAAGAGAATCTGTTAGAATGGCCTCCAAATGGAAAGTCTTGCCCAATTTGGAGAATAAGACATTTAAAACAGTGAGGCCAGCTAGTGTTATATCATTGGTACAAATTTTTTTTTTGAAATAAAAAATGTTGCTAGCACGGGATTTGAATCCATGACCTCAATGTCATTAACCTACTTATAAAATTGTTAGTGGTGGAGAGTGTATAATTTTTAAGATCAGGTATTATGTTTAATTTAAAAAGTGAGAATGTTGTTGGAACTATACTTTATATTTAGAGTAAAAAAGATAAGAATGTTTTTTTTTTTTGTGGTAGAGTTTATTATCTACATAAGGTCTAGCTAACTTACAACAAACTCAATTTAGTCACTCATGAGCTCCCAAATATCTTATAATCTGACCTATTCTTAAATTAAGTGAAAGTTATTGTTAATGTGACTTAGTGATTATCTTCCGTAAATATCTTGAAAAATCTGATCCATAGATATATTTACAATTATTGATTCAAAAATCATCCTAAACATATATATTTAGGTTAAGAAAAAAACTAACATTCAAACAGATAACAGGATAGATTTATTAATTGATATGTATATTACGACGGAATAGTAGTTAGATCGAAACTCAAATAAGATACATATAAAAAATAATTTTTCGTGTTAGACCAGCACTCCAATATTAATTAGATCTTTCTTATGACCCTTAGAATGAATGATATTCTTATAGGAGAGTATGAATTAATTTGGTGTCCTAAGTAACAATAATAATTGATCAACAATAAATGAAATATCTCTTACTACCTGATCATCATAAACTGTGAAAGCAAATTACAACCCGCCGCAACAAATCTTCTCCTGGAAGTGAAATATAAAACAAACAGAAACCACAAAAAAAATAGATCACCAACAATTTCAGTTTCAATTGCCATTTATATATACATATGTATATCTAAGAGAGGGACCATTCCACTGAAACTACAATTGGGAAACTTCTTCCCTCTTTCCTTCCCCATGCTTAACCCGTAGAGAACTCAAGCAGCTACATCTAATTTCTTTCATCAATTTCATAGGTGTCTGGCTAGGATTCTTACACGTATACACTTATTTTCAATTACAATCTTTTCTATTTATTATTTTTTATTATTATTATTATTACCGAAGGCTCCATTGTAATATTAATACCATTCAACAATAGACCAAAAG
>MKYO02008453.1:6558-46402 GCA_002013955.2 Citrus medica | reverse complement strand
AAAAAAAAAAAAAGGCATTCGTTGTTGATTCGTAAGGTATCTCAAAAACATCCACGTTATATAACTCTTTGCACTTATATATATATTAGTTGGATAGATTTTTATATTTTAACATATTAGATATATTAGCTGAAGAAATCTTTTTATTTTGACAATTTACGGTGCGGCGACACACCGTTAGTTAGCTGGTAAAGACTCTTTCCGAGTTTATAATAAAAGAAATGAGCTCGAGACTATAACGGGATTCATCATCATTCCTTGTAGATACACTTATTTGCAGGGGATGGAGGTAAATCTCGCCCATATTGGGTGCAAATAAATATCCACTTCATGTTGTGTACTTATCTGAACGAAGTTTCCAGGAAGGTTCCTACGTTGTACGTACGGTTGGTTGTACAAATTTGATGGTGCCGTTTTTGATACAAACAACACGTTATTATAAGAAGAGAAGTAGCCCACGTTACGGCAAATGCTGGTTAGGCACAGAACCAGAAGGATCAATTAATATCAAAGATACGTGTAACATTTTTTGGTTGGTACCAAGTTTATTTTGGTTCTTTAATTAAGATAGAAAATGGAGTTTCGTGTTTTCTTGGTATATAATGATTTGCTCTGTCGATTTCCAAATTTAATGGTGTAAACTCGGATGGTTTTGTTTGCTGTGCGCGGGAAGATTTTTCTTTGTATACATGCCGTTTAATGAATGCTGAGCATAAATGCTTGCCACTTTTGGCTTTCGTTTAAGTGGTTTTTTTATATTTTTTTTATCTCAAAACTGGGGAGACTTAAATTAATTTGAATTTTGAATACAATTGAATGTCTTAATTTAAATAATATGTTTATTTTTTTAACTGAATTATTAAAAATAAATATTAAATTGTTTGGTTTTTAACTTTAAAAATTTGAAAACTAATATATTTGCATTTGTGCTCTTACAAATTATATATGTTAAACAAATAATGAATATCTCAAAGAACTTAAATAAGACAATATATTATCATAATATAAATAAACAACTCAATAATGAATCCGTATGCAATTAATAATTGTTTTCAATATAAAATTAATTTTAAAAAAAATGAAAAGAGAAAATAGGATTATTTTTTTATTCTATTTTCTATTGGGATAAACTGTTTTAAGGAGACTGTTTTTGTGCAGGCCTCGGGTTTCCAATTTTTTTTTTCGTTTCAGTTTCGTCTCTCTTCTGCTTTTGTTTTCTGTTATTTCTTTTGACATTTCCAATAGCTGGTGTTTGTTGGTTAGCTACTGTGTCATTTGTTATCTCACTATTTTCGTTTATTTTGTTTACATAAACCAATGTCTATATATATATATATATAGACATATATATTTGATCAATGAATATCTAAATGCCAAATATAATGAACCATTCCTTTAAAAAGAATTGGTTAACCTAATGAAACAACTCAAAACCATCTCTCAAATAAATTATTATAACTCTGTTTTTAAGGTAATAAACAGTAATTAGGGTTCCAATTTCCAAACTGCTTCAGCAACCAGACAGCAGATTCCTGTATGCTTTACGCTTTTAGTCTGCCTTTTTTTTTTTTACATTTATATTTTTGACTTTTGAGTGAACAATTACAGTTGAGTATTTCATCACATTAGAATTTTAAGTCAACTTTCGGGACTTTGACGGGTTTCAGATTGAGTGAGAAAACTTTACTTCCAGTAGTAGTGCCTCAAAGATTGGTCTCTAACCCAAGTCAATGTATGGATACCAGAATCTTTTAACGATCACTTTCTTTGCTTTTGCATTTCAAATCATTTTGAATTTCTCTTCGTTTAGTTACCGGAAATTTAGTTTGAAGCAAATGTCTTCTGTAGATAATAACGCAAACGTAATCATATTACAATAAAAATGAAAAAAAAAAAAGCGTCAAGAATGGAAAGACCATAATTTGCAAGAGCTAGCTAGCCAGTTTGTATAATTTTGTCCAACTGCAGTCACAAATAATAAATAGAAAGACCATATCAGCATTACCTTATGTTACACAAATAATTAACTAATCTGTCTTATCTAAATAATTACTACAGAATACTCATTTTTCAACACTAGCTGGCCCAGAAGATTAACAATTTTACTAGAAAATACAAAGAATGGAAAACCCCGTTCGGAAAAAAAAAAAATCAAATTAATTTGTAAAACATTCATCTCTCACACTGATCTCAAAACACAAGATGCACAGTATGCAAGGCACGTGTCTTGCATAACAAAAAATCAAAAAAACGAAACTTCGAGGAAGATTCGTCATCAATCAACCTAATAGAAGCTATTTATAACATAGTGCCCTCCCTTACTGATCTCTCACACACAGACAGAAACAACATTTTCTCTCTCAATCAATCTTTAATCAATATATATATATATATTGATTATTAATTGTTTCTGCCCTTCGTGTTTTTTTTTTCTTCTTTCAATTGCATTTGCGAAAAAATGGCTTCGACTGAACCATGGCTGATGGAGAATGGCAGCGTGAAGGTTTTGAACAAGGAGATCAGACATGGAAGAACTGCACACAACAGGTCATCCTCCTCGTTGAGGAAAAAATCCGATCTTACCCTTGTCTCGAAAATTCGATTCCCTTGCCTTAGACGGTGTCTGGCTAATATCCAGGAGGTCATTTTGGGGACTAAACTTTCAGTTCTCTTTCCCGCCATTCCTTTAGCCATAATCGGCCAGTGTTTTGGATTTGCAGAAGTAAGTGCTTCTTGCTTAATAACTTAATTAATATGTAAGGAGAAAATAATAAACCTGCGAATCATTTATAAATATTAAAGTTTCTTATTTCATAACATTTTATTGTTATTATTTTTTGAATCATTAATTTATTCATTCAATACATGATGCAGCCATGGGTATTCGCTCTGAGCTTACTCGGACTGACTCCTCTGGCTGAACGTGTCAGCTTCTTGACAGAGTAAGCCTGTTCTTTAAATTTTTTATGTAATGTGTTGATTAATCGTTGGATTATAGTATCCTGATGATTTATTATCATCACTCGTTACTGACTAAAGTTTTCATTCAAATCTTCTTGCTGTTCGTTCTCAAAAATTGCAGGCAAATTGCTTTCTACACTGGCCCAACAGGTAATTACTCCTGAATTTTTTTAGCCCTTAAACATAAATGAAAATGACACTCACAAAATAAGTCTTCTTTGTGAAGACGACAAAACCTAGAAATTTGTTTTCTTTACTAGTTGGCAATAAAGATGCCGAAACGATGCCCGTGAGTCTGAACATAGTTCACGAAGATAATATAAAATTTAAAAAGAAAAATCTAGATATCATCTGACAGTGGCAACGTTTCTTTCACCTTCTTCAACGAGTTTGGTTTAATATCGCTATCCGATAGTTGCCTGATTGACAAGCAATTTTGTCTTATATACTTATACTGTTAATCAATAATTAAAATGAAATTAACCATTACTATTTTGATGCTTTATTTGGTCTCACAGTGGGAGGATTATTGAACGCGACATGCGGCAATGCCACGGAGCTTATCATAGCAATTTTTGCCCTATACGAACGTAAAATTGATGTGGTCAAATATTCTCTTTTGGGTTCCATTCTCTCAAACCTTCTTCTGGTTCTTGGCACTTCGCTCTTCTGTGGAGGCATTGCCAATCTCAGAAAGGAACAAAAATACGACAGAGTAAGTTATTTATTTTGGTCAGATATATAATACATAATGGTGCTCAGCTCCAAATATCCGAATTTTACCGGACCTAAGTACGACTCTATATCAGTGTTTATCTTATGTATTTTTACATTTGTTGTAATTTACAGTCCAATTAAAATATGCAAAATTAAATAATACGAGAGGTGGGTCAGGTGGGCAAATCTGTAGTCTTTGCATTGTTTGAGGTGAAATGTAAGTTGCAAAAATATATAATTTAGCAGGACCCACACCTTATAACTCAAAAGTTAGAAAAATGAGTGCTGATTAATTGAGTTAATGTGATGGACGTTTTGACAGAAACAAGCCGATGTCAACTCGCTGCTGCTGCTGCTGGCATTGCTGTGCCACATGCTACCATTGCTATTCAAATACGCTGCGGCCTCCTCTGATATGACTGCCCAGGCGACCCTTCAGCTATCAAGAGCCAGCAGCATTGTAATGCTGATTGGTTACTTCGCCTATCTCGTCTTCCAATTGTGGACACACCGGGAATTTTTTGAAGCTCAAGAGGTAATTAATTTCCTGAAGCAACCAAAAAAATAAAATAATTAATTAATTAATATGACATTTTAATAAATAACTTGAAATGTAATTTTTGTAAAATCTGGGATTATTGATGATCAGGATTCAGAGGACGATGATGATGTGACTGAAGAAACGCCCGTGATTGGGTTTTGGAGTGGATTTGCTTGGCTTGTTGGGATGACTGCTATCATTGCTTTACTATCAGAATTTGTAGTGGGCACAATTGAGGTAACTAATATGAATAATTAAATCCTTAGAGAATAGAACTTATGAGTACATTTATTTTATTTTATTTTACTTTTTGGACTCAGTATTTGGTCGGTCATCGCGGTTAATTTTCAGGATGCTTCAAATTCTTGGGGGATTTCTGTGAGCTTTATCAGCATTATCTTGCTACCAATTGTTGGAAATGCAGCTGAACATGCAGGAGCAATCATTTTTGCTTTCAAAAACAAGTTGGTGAGTAACAAATAACAATACGGAGCTGTTCTTCAATTATTATCTCTTCCATTTGCTTCAGAACGTTATTAAATAATTATATATAGATATATATATATATTTTTTTTTCTTTTTTTCTTTTTTTTGTGGCTTGAAATGCAGGACATTTCACTGGGTGTTGCATTGGGTTCTGCAACTCAAATTGCCGTATTTGTGGTAAGTATTTACTGAGTGAGTAATCTTCTAATTACTCATAAAAATTCAGATGATTAAATCTTAAGATTAATTAATCGCCTTAATATGATTGCAGGTTCCATTGTGCGTGATTATTTCTTGGATTATGGGGATTACAATGGATCTTAACTTCAATCTCCTTGAGACTGGCTCTCTTGCTCTAGCAATTATTGCCACAGCCTTCACTCTACAGGTAATTAATTTACACTATTAATCTTTTTTTCTTTTTTCTTTTTTGTAAAACTTGTGCTCATAGTTCAATCAGAAATATTAAGTACTCTTTTATTGTTAATTTTTCAGGATGGAACTTCTCATTACATGAAAGGATTTGTTCTTCTGCTATGCTACTTTGTTATTGGAGCGTGCTTTTTTGTATCCAACAGACCACTCGGTGAGTATATATTTACACCATCGTTAGGGTTTTATTGACACATTTATTAACTTGATATACAAATTCAATTGCCATCAATCAAGAATCCCAACTGATAGTTAATTAAATATTCTGTTTTTCTCAGACTCAGATCCGAATGGGGTCAAAATGGGCCTTCAATCATCAACGGGAACAGTCTTCAGAGCATGATAAGTGAGTTCTAGTGTCCAAATAAGTTTACTTACTCATCCACTAAAATCTTGTCACGTGTTTTGAATTAAATATAGCATTTAAAACGCATGACAAATATATTTTAATCATCGGAAATTTGAATTCATGCAGAATTAATTGGGCCTTCTGGGGTCAGACTCCCCAATTCGTCATTGAAACTTTCAAATATAAGATGCATTGTCGTTCTTTCATTTGGCGTCGCCAGCTGGAATTTAGAAGCCGGGCATAGCATTTTACATGTCGAGAAAGTTTCCATGGATGCCTTCTCATTTGAGATGAAACATTTCAAAGTGAATTGGTGCCATTGAAGCTTGATGAAGGCAGCGCAGGTTAAAGTATATGTAATGTTCTAAAGATCTCTCTCAGATGGTTTTTTGTAACTGAGTGAAAGTTTGTTTCGTATGTCGGTATATGCATTTGCTCTTCGTTTCGAGTGATGGTAATTTCTCGGCTCTTGTAATACCATCATCATAATAAAATGGGAATTCATTGTCTTTGGGCTTGAATTAATTGCTTTTTCCAATGATTCACCCAAATTTCCTGTGTGAACAGTGCACAATCTCCGAAAATTACTAGCTTGAATTTTTTATTCAACTCAAAAGTGGTTTATTACAAGAGGGTTGAAGATTGATCCCTCCTCATCTACGTGAGAAAAGAGTTCAAAGAAAATTTTCATCTCAAAATACAAGTGAAGATCATTCTCCTTCTTACTTCTATAGGTAAAAGTTTGTTTCGTTTATATATTTTAATATTAGTATCTATTTAATCTCTGTATTTTTAAAAATGCCTTAAAATATTCATACCCTAAATTATTGATATCTCTACTGTTATTTTTTGTTTCTTTTAATTTATTTTTATAATATTACTCTCTTACAATAATGTTTTTTTTTATAAAATTAATAAAAATATCAATTTAACCCCAACAATAAAATAAAAACAAAAAGAATATATTAATTTTTGTGAAAGCTTACATGTGTCTAAAAAAATTTTATTGTAAAAATAATTAAATTACCTTTTTTTGGACATTGGTACTAAAAAATTTAATATATTTTTTGAGATTAAATTGATATTTAATTTTTTTCTTTTTACTCATGTCCAAAAAAAATATTTTAAGAGCGTAATATTGTAAAAATTAAGCCAAAAGCAACAAAAAGTAAGAGGAAATGTGCTAATAATTTAATGTCAATGATGTTTTGAGGTATTTTTAAAAATATAGAGATTGAATGGGTACTAACCTCGAAATATATGGACTAAACGAAATTTTACCCTACTTCTACCATAATTTTATGTCTTTAATTAGTTTCTTGTAGTTTCTAAAGAAAGAACCAAAAGGGTTGAAGCATGATCATAACAAAATAACTATTATGGAGTAGATATATATATTTTTATTTATTGTTGTAATGAAAATGAAAATACAAGGGAGATTCAAATAATACAAAAAGGAAAGTTTTATAATTCATGCATTTATGTTACACTCATATGAGAGTTTGTACATTGTACCTCAATGTAAATAGGGTAAAAATTCGTTTAGTCTCTATATTTTAAGCTTAATATTTGTTTAGCCTTTAAAAAAAACATCACAAAACATCGTTGTTGTTAAATTATTGACACATTTGTCATTACTTTAAAAAAAATCTCAAAACATCCTTATTTTTAAACAGAGTGTTCCACAAAAATTAATATATGTAATCTTTTTGTTTTTATTTTATTTTTTGGTTAAATTAGTAATTTAATTTTTTACTAATGTGCCAAAAAAATATTATCGTAAGAGGGTAATATTGCAAAAACAAGCTAAAATGAATAAAAAATAATGACAGGGGTGTCAATAGTTTAACAGCATGAATATTTTGAAATTGAAATATTTTTAAAATTACAAGAACTAAATAGACATTAACCTTATAATATAAAGACTAAACGAACTTTTACCTAGATAAATAAGTTTGTATAATTGATTTATGTGTATAAATGTTAAATACATAAGTAGATGTGATCTTTTAAATTATCATAATTTATTTAATAATTCATGCTGAAGCAGGGTGTTGCATCTAGAGTATGTACGACATCTCGAAAAATTTTTAATCTGGGATTAAAATCATAAACGAATTTTTACAATATTGGGCCGACAACAAATATAACATTTGGTTGCATGTAAATAGTTATGAAAATGAGTACTTAACAGTAAAGAACCTGTATAATACCCAAAACCGTTGAACCAAAAACAGCCAGCGAGCAAGTCAGTGAGAGCAAAAACCAGCTGCAATTTAAGAGCAAACACAGCAGTTGAAAATAGCTGCAGTAGCAACGAGCAAGGACCAGCAATGAAGATCGATCAGCAACAACAAGAACGACGTCAAGGCGTACATGCAAGTACTGCAAAAACAGTACCAAATGGTGCAGAAAGGGTGCATTTGCGTTTATGACTTTCGAGTGCTTCAGCCAACAACAGCAGCAATAACTCAGTTACTCAAATCAAAGGCTTCTACATAAGCCTACCAATTAAAACTCTCTTTCTCGTTTCGAATGTGGAGTGCAATATTATTGGTGTTCTAAGATATATGCGAGAGTGGTGGTTTATAAAACCAAACTTGTACCCAAAAAAAAAAAATAAATAAATCGGAACTTGACCAATAGAACAAGGACTTGCAAGCTAAAATAAATCGGAACTTAATATGATATGCGTACTTTGTAAAAACAATCGACTAGGAATTGGTTAAATAAAAGGGTTCGAAAAAAAAAGTAACAATTAGTTGGGAGTGTTGTTAGAAGTCAGCATCAAGTGTTAGTAGTAATTAGGAGCCTTCTTAGGATTAGTTTTGTCCTTTAATACATATGTTTTCATATTTATTATATAAAGAAAGCCAATCAGTTTTTTATTAGAATTATTTTAAGATAAAATATAAAGAATAGAATTTAATAAAGTAGAAATATTTTTGTAGTACCAATTATTGTATATACACGATAAAAAAATGTTATAAATATGTTTATATATATGTGGACGTAAATTTTGTTCAATCTTATATTCATTTAATAACTCATTTGCAGACCATTTTACAGTCATTTAACAACATCAATTCCTCAATTTTTTTTAAATGCATTTGTTCTTCTTATAAAAAATTTAGAGCCAATTTGATAATGTTATAACTTTTAAAATAATTATTGTTAGTTATACTGTAGAAATAATTAACTGGGAAAAGCTATCGCTACCCTTCAGGCACGCCTCATAAGCTTACCTACGCTCTTGCAGCATGCCCATTAACAATGTTCATCAAAGGGAGTGGAGCTACATTTTTCATCATTGGAGACAGATCTCAGGTTCAGCCTTTCACCGCAAGCTCGTGTTTAGGCCGTAGTGCTTGCATAGCTACTTCATCGGATGGGATCACCATTATGATTGATGCCCCTTCACCTCCCTCGCCACTGCGGATTGCCCTTTAGTTGCATCAACACTAGTCTCTCAAGGAGAGAGAGGTAACCCTTGGCTAATTGGAACCCCTACGAGAGGCCTCCATTAGCTAAAGGAAGCTAACTGGGTTGGTCGTTTGGTACAATTTATTTTAAAAGTGTTGTTAAGTTTTAAAAAAAGTCTTGTAGTAATTCTTATTGTTAAACTACTATAAGAATACAAATGACTAAAATAATCATATTTTTTATAATACATACGAGAAATTGTATTAAGTATAAAATTGATTTTCAAAATCAAATTTTTTTACTTTTCAAAATCTATTGTAGAAGAGGTGACTTTGACAAAAATGATTTTTAAAAAAATTCAAACACTAAAATTAATTTTTAATTTTTCAAAAATTATTTTTAAATCTCTCAAAAGTAATCTCAAACAAGGCTTTAGCATCCTCTTGTAATTTAAACTTCTCCGCAATAAATTATAGGCAATGGTGCTAACTGCTAACAAGTGTTTATAAAATAATAATATAAAAACTGATTTTTTTTTTTTAAATAAAAGGATTTCACAAGTAAGATCAAAGATAACAAGCCAAAACGTTGGGAAAGTATTCCAACCAAACAAACAAACCAGAATAATTAAGAACGTATTTAGTTGGAGTGTCGGATAATAGATAACAACATCTTTTCATATGATGAACTCTAAAATTAAGTAATGTAAAAACTAACTATTAAGGGTGCGTTTGGGATTGAGGTTGGGCAGCTGTAGCTTAAAAGCTACAGCACTAAAGTATTTGGTAAACACTAGTTGCTGTAGCTTTTAAGCTATGTTGATATAATTTTTCACTTGTATAATATAAAATTTATTATATCTTTAATAATTTTGATAAAATTATTATTTAAAATTTATATTTACTATATATTATTAACTTTTATTTCATAATTACAGTTTTTTTTTCACAACAGCTGTAACTTAAAAGCTACAACACCTCAATCCCAAACACACCTTAAATCTTAAGCATTGAGTACTAATAAGGCATATGTTGCGTATGCAACATCTTTAAAAACTTAAGAAAAAATTAGATCAATCCAGGAGATTATTAAACTCCCGTTTTTAATTTAAACTTAATTATGTTTGTATTTATTAAAATTAAGTTACTCTTATTTAACTTATTATTGAATCAATATGTTACCTTTTTTTTTATATTTTAAATGGGCATTGAGCAATATGTTAATCCCGCATCAAAGAATTTTCTCCCTTTTTTTCATTATTAAAAGAACGAGTCCATCTTTGAGTCCTCCAATCTTGTGAAAATAGACGGGCCCACGGGCGAATAGAAAAGAATCTCCGGACTCGGGGGTTTAGAAATTAAAATTAAAAAGATCCCCATTCTTTTCCTTTCGCTCGCTCTGTTTGCGTCTGCAAACCTCAACTCAACGCCTTATCCCTTCCACCTAAAAATTCAAAATTTCAATTTTAAAGTCATGAGAGAAGAAGAGAAAGCCGTTGTAACATTTACAAACATTCCGAGCCTCAAAATCTATCACTCCTGCGTTCCCGAAACGACACCGTGCGACCCCGAACCGTTGTGGAAAGCAGACGCGCGCTTTACTTGGAATGTCAGTTTCGGTAGCTGTAGTGGCAGACTCGGTAAATTCGCCTGCCTCGCACTGGCAGAAAAGAGAAGTCCAAAAGAGTTCGAGCCGACTCCAGCTCAGCTGCTCAAGCATCCCTTGGCTATACTCGGTTACGTCCCAAGAGACGCCGCGATTTTCGTGGCTGGCGCCATCTCTGGAGCCGCCGCCAAAACCGTCACGGCGCCGCTTGACCGTGTTAAACTTCTTCTACAGGTGTTGTTTTCTATTTAGCACCCACCTTTTGGCTTTTTTTTTCCCCACACCACGTGTATAACGCTTCTCTTGCAAAATGTGATTTTTTTCCTTTTTTGGTTGCCGTCATACCGTTACGTTTCAAGTTGTTAATGTTTATGTTGCTTCTAGTTTTTTGTAAAATGTGATAAATGTACTATTCAAACAAAAAAATGTGATAAATGTAGTCTACGAATTTTTAAATTTTGTTACAACAGAAAATTCTTTCGATTATTTGCATATAGTTCGCCAGTTAATCTTGTTAAGATTTTGAAGGATATGCGTTTTTAAAAAAATTTAAATTTTATGTACAGAACCTCCAGGCTCCAGTGATTTAATTTTGCAGCTCTGTGTGCAAAGAATTGAACAAGTTTTTATCTTGCACCAATTTTCTGCGCAAAAGAGTTGTTTTGAATTTTGACAAAATGCTGACACCTGCAATATAGAAGGCTCTTTATGGATGTGACCACTGGTATTTTAACATTTCCACTCTTATTGAGCGCTGAATGTGAATGTAGGGTACAGATTTTTTGAGACCATGCATCTACTACTTGAATTGAATAATTGCTCACTGCTTAAAATCTATTTTAATTTGTCTGCAGACTCACAGCATCAGAGTTGGGCAAGAAAGTGCCAAGAAGGCAATTGGTTTCATCGAGGTAATTTCTTTTACTAATGTTTCAAGTCACTTATTTCCTCTTGAATTCCATGTTTGTTCTCTGTTGGCTGTTATAATGAGGTGGTGCTTATTTGGGAATGGCTGCAGGCCATCACATTGATAGCTAAGGAAGAAGGAATAAAAGGGTACTGGAAAGGCAACCTCCCTCAGGTCCCTTGCTTCTGGCACTCTGCATATTATTTCAGAATTTCATTTTCTCACAGTTGTGACATTTTTTTTAATGCTTTTAATGTAGAATTTTTCTTATTCAGGTGATACGGGTCTTACCTTATAGTGCTGTCCAGCTATTTGCGTATGAAACTTACAAGGTAGTATCAGTTGAGAAAATTTTAGCGCACGAATATATGCATTTGTACTTTATTTTATTGACATATTTGATGTATCTTTTCTTTTGAATGTTTAGAAACTCTTTAAGGGTAAGGATGGTGAGCTCTCTGTTATTGGAAGGCTTGCAGCAGGTGCTTGTGCTGGAATGACATCCACTTTTGTGAGTAATCCAATTGCAGAAGGCTGCTAAATTATAGATCACAAGATTGCTTGTTGTTGTTGCCATTTCTTTGGTTCTCTTAGTGATAATTCTATTGTTTTATTTACAATACAACTGTTTTTCTACTTTTGAACTTTCTTTAAGGCAGTTATTCCTTTTTTTCTGGATACTTGTCATTATTGTAACTCCTCTTGCTCTTGTATTTTTGAAACAATTCCTAATTTTCTTTATATAGGTAACATATCCTTTAGATGTCCTGAGATTGCGCTTGGCAGTTGAACCAGGCTATCAAACCATGTCTCAGGTATGCCAGCTTATCCGCTAGATATTTATTTATAATTTGATGACCTCTTATTAGAAGACTGATTTTAGTCATGGGTTATAGGTTGCCGTAAACATGTTACGGGAAGAAGGATTCTCATCCTTTTACCATGGTCTTGGACCTGCTCTTATTGGAATAGCACCATATATTGCTGTGAACTTTTGCATTTTTGATTTGTGAGTTCACTGATAACCTTTTCTCAACTGCACATTCAAGTAGAATAAAAGGGAAAAAAGAAATGAATGATTTTCATTAATATCTTTTGTAAATTGCAGGGTGAAGAAAGCTTTGCCTGAGAAATATCGACAGAAGACTCAAACATCTCTACTAACAGCTGTGGTGTCAGCAGGTGTTGCCACACTCACATGCTATCCATTAGACACAATCAGAAGACAAATGCAAATGAAGGGTACACCTTATAAGTCAGTTATAGATGCCTTTGCTGGTAAGTCGATACTTCTAGTTACTTTGCCATCATCGCAGATATAAAACTACCAAGCACGTATTAGCCTGAGATCCATATCTTAAGAGTTCCTCAGATAGTTTCATGTATTGATAAATGTAATAATATTTAGTTGAAGTGTTTTTTGGGTTTCATGTGCTTCATTTTGCCATTTTTTTTCTGGGAGTTTAAAATTTTCAATCTTGGAGGAGTTCAATATATCTGATTTCTTTCAACTGATGCAGGTATTGTGGAACGTGATGGGGTCGCTGGGTTGTACAGGGGTTTCGTGCCTAATGCATTGAAAACCCTGCCAAACAGCAGGTACGCATTCATTCTGTTGCACCATTTTTCATTCATGCTTGACAAATTCTTAAATATGGTATCTCATTTTGTTTGAAAGTAGATAACTGGGCTTCTGATTCATAATTTTAATCAAGTGGTTACATCTGGGAGTTGATATTGCCTTGGTTTAAGTTTTGTTTGGTATTGAAGTTGGACAATTCTAGCTTAAAAGTTACAGCGCTAAAGTATTTGTTAAACACTAGCTGTTATGGATTGGAAATTAAGTTGATTTGATCTATTACTTGTATGATGAAAAATCTATAAAATTTTGACTATTTTTGTTAAAATTAGTATTTAAAAGTCATATAACTTTTATTTCATAGTTACAGTTATATCAGAACCAAATAGGACCTTAGTTCATCAGAGATTTTGGATGGTGATTTGCCCTTCACATGATGCTTATTCCAACTTGGGCCATGTTAGGTCATTACAAATATAGAGATCTGTGCTTTCTAGGCTATTCAACTGTTGTGACTTGATTTGTATAGGATGTTATTTATACAGTGAAAACTATATTTTCGTTCTAGAGGAAATTCACTCTGAGCTTTCTCAGCATACATGAGTTAATTTTCCATTCGTGCTTCAGTTCCATGGTCATTGTTCTTACCTTCCTAATACACCTTTCATTGCCTTTTCTCTACTGCAGCATTAGGCTTACCACCTTTGACATTGTTAAACGTATAATTGCGGCAAGTGAGAAAGAGTTCCAAAGAATCACAGAGGAAAATCACAAGAAACAAAACCACAATGCAAAGATTGAATGATCCTGATTCTTCACATCGCTACGTATGAACTGCTTATTTTCGGATGGAGATCCTGTCCGAATAGCCTAGATAATCTCAATCTGTATTTGAAAAGCAAATTATGCTGATGTAGACAATGTTTCTGCCGGTCAGGTCCCACAATTTTGCCGATACCAATTATCTCTAGAAGGATTAGAACGGCCAAAGGCATGTTAAACATGTCAAATATTATCTCCCTTGTAGTTCCTTGCCTAGGAGTTGTATTTTATGTAAAGATATATTTTTGTGCTAATACTATTGTATTTTTTTCCAATTTGTTCCAAGTAATTTCGAATATTTCTGAATAAATCAAATGCCAAACCAGCCCACTAATGTAAAGACCGTCGGATTCGGCCCATCTCAAAGCCCGTGGCTCATTAAGCATTCATTAAAAAAAAAAGAAAAAAACGACGTGGTTTTTGGCCCGGGGCATCACCGGTTGATGTTACAAAAATCAACGAACATAACCGTCTAATAAATAAATATGAAGTTCAAAACTCATTTGGCTTGTATCCAAAAACATTGGTAAGTTGCAAAAAAATGTCTTGCGCTCTGCAGCTCTCAGTGCCTACACGTGCTATCGAGTCTTCAAGAAAGAAAGCTGGAAACAGAGCACGCTGTCTTCAAATTCGATGTGCTTTCACTCAATCGAATCTTTCAGAAGAAGAAGACGAGGCCGGCAACGGAAGGTAACAGCTTCCTTCCCAGCCCGCCACCTGCTTGCCCTGATGATAGCTGTTACTAAATTCCCAATTGGTGGATTTTATTTGTGTGATTGTTACAGAGCTCAAAGCCAGCAGCACGTGGTTTTGGTGGAGAGATATGGCAATGGCACTGCTAGGAGGTCGCTACTTGACTTGACTTGACTCATCCCCTTATTAATTATCGTAATTACACATAATCAGTTCGTTTATGTAAATATTGTAAGTGCCTGGATTAAATGGTTATAAATCACAGGAAGTTTAGTAAATCAGGTTGCATATTTACTTAGGTTTTAGAAAGTTGTTTGACTGAGCTGGGATTGGCTGTGAGATTTATCTCTCGATGATGTGTTTATAAGCAGGTTCATATTAGATGATGAGTGGCAAGTACAAACTTTTGATGCCGACCATGATCCCACAAAAGATACTAGGTTACAAGGGTCACAATTTTCTGACACAAATTTATCGTGGCTTCCCAATGTTGTCAAGGATTTCCTTTTACCTGCAGGCTTCCCAGGTGACTAGTATTGGCTTTTGAACTTTTATTTCTTATTCCACGGGTTCCTCTTTTATTAGTGTATTTGAACATAATTTCCTGATTTTCAAGACGATGCTACACGTCTCAAATGATATGCCATGAGATGGAATCTATCTATGATAGTGAACTCTTAAGAGAGTCTCTTATGCTTTGGATAACTCGTAGGTTGTCTTGGAGTCTTTTGGAGTACTTGCAAGTAAAACTTTGAGCTTTTGAAGAACTCGTTAGTGGGCCATTAAACTTTGGGAAAATGAATTTTGTGTATTAAAGCTTTAGAGTTATCAAACTTGATACGGAGAGAAGTGTTTGTTTTAGCTTGAGAATCCTTTACCTGAGACCCTCTATTTATATTCATTGAGAGGGTACTGTGGCCGCACCTTTTAAGATGCTCTCATCTCTTTGCCAAGTTGCTCTCTGTATCCATCTCACATTACAGAAGTTCAAACAGTAATCCCACAAGAGGGTGACAAAAAATAATTATTCCCCTACTCATTGAACAAATGCATTTCACCTAGAGTCCACGTATCATCTCTTCACTAGAAGCTATGTGAGATGAATATAGTTTAGAAATCTATTTAGACTAAGTGATTCCTCATACTGCCTATAAACCATATGTATCGAGTGGATGGATAGCATTTTATAAAAATAATATTTTCTCGAATACCTTACATCTCATTTGATGAATTTTAAGAAAAATGGATGAGTTATAGTATTGGATTTATTGCTTTTGGGCTTAGTATTATTTTTGGGTATAACAGTTGCTCCTTAAATGGATGAGTTAAAGGCACCCACGGTTAGCAGACTATGAACAATACTGGGTAACAGAAGTGATAAATGACTATTGATAATATAAAAATAAGTTCCTATCCTAATTTAATTTAGTGAGAGAAACTTAGGGGACAATTATTATACCCAAATTAATGCAAACTTAAAGCCCATCAAATGAGACACTGGGTGTTCAAGAAAATATTATTTTTATAAAATGCCACCCACTCTACAAATAGGCTTATAGGCAGTTAAGATCAAGTATTCAACCCAACAAGAGAAAAAATTGTTCCTCCCCTTGGTCAGTCCAAGTGAATTTCCAAACTAGATTCACCTCACACAGCGTCCAATGAAGGGGTGGCACACAAACTCCAAGTGAAATGTATCTGCTCAATGAGTAGGGGAATGATTGTTTTTCAAAGCTATCTTGTGGGAGTACTATTCCAGTTTCTGCAATGCGAGATGGATAGACATAATCAAGTCTGAAAAAGGGTGGCATAGTACTCTCAACGAGTATAAATAGAGAGTCTCAGTGAAAGAATTATCTTTACTTCAAGCTTGATAACTTTAAAGTCTCAGATACACAAATTCATTTTCTCAAGAGCCTAATGGTCTATTAGCAACTCCTCCAAAAGCTCAGAGCTTCACTCGCTAGTCCTCCAAAAGGCTCCAAGATTAACAGGCAAGTTATACAAAGCATAAGAGACTCATAGTTCTCAGAAGCATATTTCAAAAAAATACTATAACTGACTTGAGCTTCTTAAATATTCAATTTCAATTCAGTGGCATCCGTGAATTCAACTTTAATGCATGCATAAAAATGGGAATGGAATCTATTGGATATCACTTGAGAATAGTAGTATTATTGCTATTTAATAAAATGAACAGTATTAATGTCTTTTCATAGGTTTGAACTGAAGTTAGAACGAGAGAAGAGACCAAATTGTAGCAGCATAGTGAATAGAAGGATGTGATTGACAAGACAATAGCATTGGAAAACAGTCCTGACATGGTTTATTTAGCTTTGTGTAGTTCTACTTTCCAATGCTTGCCCTTTTGATGCAGGATCGGTTTCAGATGATTATTTGGGGTACATGTTGCTACAATTCCCTACAAATGTTACTGGATGGATCTGTCACGCAATAGTCACATCAAGTCTCCTAAAGGCATGCTGATTTAACTCAGGCCAATGACTCTGGTTTGACATATGGATTAAGAATCAAGATATTATAAACTGTGAATTTTATCTGTTAACCTGATAATTTAGGTTGTAGAAGATCTTATTTTACTTATGTTATTATAAATTGATTATGATTTTTTCTTGAAGGAATGTATAATTTGTTGGAAGAGTCTACTTTGAACTTTCGGTAACTGATTCTGTTCTCTCATGCTGTGTGTATTAAGGAGCTGTATATGTTAGTAAGAAAAATAAAAAACGAAAAATTAAACTCATTTTGCTCTGCAAATTATGGTAACACCTGTCATGAATTCATGATGCAATCTGTCCTTCTATGAACTTTGTTTGCTGATACTTCAGACCAAAAATTTACCAATTTTTGTGCATCAGGCTGTGGGTATTGATTCTTTCTCTGGCACAACTGCAGCTGCTTCTGCTGCTGCCATCAAGTAAATTTCCGTCTTCATGAGCTCAAAGTCTATCAATTTGTTGAATATCTAGTCTTACATTGGATTAATCTGAAAGTTTTGTGATTGTTCTGCAGATGGGTATCAAAGGATGGCATTGGAGCTGTTGGCCGCTTATTCATTGGTCTGGCAATCATCAAAGGAGCTAAAGAGAAGAAAAAGTTTTGTGCCGAATATTTTTACTTACTCTTCCTATCTTTGCAGGTGGGCGCTTTGGGAATCTTTTTGATGATGATCCAAAACAGTGGCGCATGTATGCAGACTTCATTGGCAGCGCTGGAAGGTCTGTCCAACAAGCTTGTGGCTTAAACTTACTTTAACTGATTAGAAATGGAATTCATCAAGTATCTAATCCGTCATGCAGCATCTTTGATCTTGCTACCCAAGTATATCCTGCCTATTTTCTGCCATTAGCATCTCTTGGGAATCTTTCCAAGGTATTCTGCTTGTAAGAGCCTTTGCTTGTGTCGTCCATATTGTTACAACACCGCTATTATATACTTATGTAATATTGTATCACTTCCTGCTCATAATTAAAAACCAATTTTTTAGCGAGTAACATATACACATCAAAGAAAAATGTTAGGAGAATTGAAGGGATAGAAAGAGAAATTGGGAAATTATCAGCAGGGAGAATATTTGGATGTTGGTCCTCACTTATATCCTGTCTTAGCAGGGAAAATGAGGACTTCAGTTTCCAAATTTTTGTATTTGAAAATTGTACTAAATTTCTCAAGGTTGCCAATTTAACCAGGCTGTGGCAAGAGGACTAAAAGATCCTTCATTCCGCGTGATACAAAACCATTTTGCAATCTCAGGAAATCTAGGAGAGGTAGCAGCAAAGGTAATTTTTTTCATGCATCTACTATGTGCTTTTTTTTTTCAAATTTTAGTTAATGAACCTTTTTTTTCATTCTAGAGGTAGCAGCAAAGGTAAATTTTTTTTTCATGTATCTGCTGTAAGCTTTTTTTTTTTTTTTAATTTTATTTTATGAACCTTTTTTCATCCTCATTTATTACTCTGGGTGAGCATATTGTAAATGTTTGATCAGGAAGATGGAATTAACAGGATTTCATGTTCTGCAATATGTCTTTGACTTACCACAAAATGTGGAGATTGTTCATCAGCTTATTCTATACGATTCAATTAATTTTAGTTTCGATATGGTTAAGGATTCTTGTAAGAAATTTAAGCCTTATCTTGTATTTCACAAGTTTTTCAAGTTTTCATTCGTTGGTTTATGTCAATGCTGGATAATTGCACATAATTTGAGAAAAATATATACTCGGCTAATTACCTTGAATGAAATTCTTTACCTTGTCTGAACACAATGTATGAGCTTGTTTGTGGAAGAGAATGCTTTTCTCATGACCTATTGGTCAAATATTTCAGGAGGAAGTTTGGGAAGTATCTGCCCAGTTGTTTGGTCTGGCATTGGGCATATTGATCCTGGTATGTTTCACAGACACTCAGAGATGGTTTTCCTGTTTTCTTTTACTTCATTCCAATTAATCGCAACTAACATGCTTTTCACTTTATGTATGAAACTTGAAAATTAGAATCATCAATGCAGGATACACCTGGCCTTGTAAGATTATACCCAGCCTTGTCATTGACATGGTTAAGCATCCGGCTTGTGCACCTTTGGTTCCGTTATCAGTCGCTTTCGGTTCTACAATTTAACACAGTAAGAGTACTATATAGTTCCCTTTTCTAGAAATGCCTAAGTTGGAGAACCATTTTCTTGGGAGGGTAGGCAGAACTGAATTTTTGATGTTTTACTACGTAATAATATTCTGACGAAACAAGTTGTAGTTGTTTTATTTCTTGGTGGATCATTCTTTGTGTTTTTAATCATCTGACAGATAAATCTCAAGCGTGCTCGTATACTGGTAAAATCACATGTTCTGCACACCAGTGTTCCAGGTGAAATTGATATTCTGTTAATCCTGGCATTTATAAATTATTTTATATTGTGACAACATTCAAATTTTCTTGGGTTGCTTGTCTCAGGATGTGTTGATTGTAATAAAGAAGAAAATATTTTAACTTGGGAAAAATTCATGAAACCGCGAATTATTTTTGGTGTGCCTTTAGAGGATATGGTTGGAGGGGATACATCTGTTTTCAAGGTATTTCCTCACTTAGAGCACCACTATGTCTATTACCAATTAATCTCTTCAAATTTTATTATAATACGAACTACCCGTTTTATTTTCACTTTTTTTTTTCCCTTTCGCAAGGTGAAGAAACTTATTAGAATATATGCAAAGGAAAGATATATTCTCATGGTGAACCAAGGCGCTGGGGACTTTGAAGTATTTGTATCATTCAAGGTATGCACTCAGAACATTGTGTGTGAGGATATGAATGACAAGAACTTGGCCAAATTTCAAATTTCCTTGCAGGTAGGAGCTACAAGTTTGTCAGTATTGCGAAGCGTGTGGCAGGTTTACTGGCTACATGAGAACCAGGAGAGCTTCGATAATCTCTTTGACTGGCTTTCGCATAGCCTTTTGGTGATGGAAGATAGGTTCTTTTGTCAGTATTGCGAAGCGTGTGGCAGGTTTACTGGCTACATGAGAACCGGGAGAGCTTCGATAATCTCTTTGACTGGCTTTCGCATAGCCTTTTGGTGATGGAAGATAGGTTTGATGATTTCATCCAACAGTTGAAAGGAGCTGGATGGAATATCCATCAATTAAATCTGAAGGTCCCTAAGGAAATCTCCATCGATGAAGTGGGTCCTCTTCAGTGATCGAAAAGCCACTCATCCGATGTTCAGATTAGCATCATGCCAATCTTCTTCCGCCCAACAAATGTACTAACCGCACAGATGCTGCTGCATCCTTTATTTGAGATTTGAGAAGAGGCATCAATTTTTACTAGCCCGGTTTCATTCCAATTTCTAAACAATGGAGTTGTCTGACATGCTATTGAGCACTCATTAGATAAATCGTATTGGGTGCTTCATATCAAATATTAAGTATTTACTTTACTCCTCCTGGTTCTTATTAATCATCTCCTTTTTTTTAAAAAAAAAAAATTGTTATAATAATATTTGAAACTTGATTAATAGATGAGAAGAGATGTCAATTTGGAAATGAAGTGAGTTTCGGGAGGAATTTTTAAGTCATTTCGGTGTTTTTGGCTATATAATAAACAGATGGGGATATTTCTACCCATTATTTTTGTAAATTCACCCCACTTCTAGAAAATAATTATAATAAGTTCACAATATTCTTAAAAAATATAAATTAACAAAGTTTTGCACAATTAATCAATTAAATCTTTCAATTAATTTTTTTCTTACATTCTTTGACAATCTTTAATCATAAATTTTAAAGTTTTATTTTATTATTTTATTATTATGATATAAAAAGATAAAATTACCGTCATAAAACATAAGCTATTATATCTAATAATTTAAATATTTAATTTTGTGACTTATAATATAATATTTTTAAATGAAACCTAATTATAAATTCACTACCTTTGTGTGTAAATTATATAAATTTGACAGCTTAATAATATACATGAGAATTGTGCTATCAAGACGCTATGCTAGTTTAATTTAAAAAATAATAATTATACTAATAAAGTAGTATTAGAAACAATGAGTTTGGTATAAATTAGAAAAATATTAAAGTTAAAATAAATTCTTGATAATTTTATTTTATAACAGTAAAATAGTTAATTTAAACTTATGTTAAAGCAATCTTTGTAATTAAATATACTAAATAAATCTAAGTAATAAAAAAGTGAATTAACATAAATTTAATTAATTAATTCTCTAAAAATCTTTTTAATTTAAATTTTTTAAATAATATATAATTTTTATAATTATTTTTTAAAAATAGGGTGGATTCATAATAAACAAAGAAAGCTAAAGTTGGCTAAATTTTATGAGTGCCCCTCACGTTTTGGCTATTTTCATAAATTTCACTTGATGCTGGCAATAAAAATTCAATTCCGAAGTCTTACCAAAGAAGACGACAACGTTTTCGACCGCCCGAATTCCATTCACGTTTTGGCTATTTTCATAAATTTCACTTGATGCTGGCAATAAAAATACAATTCCGAAGTCTTACCAAAGAAGACGACAACGTTTTCGACCGCCCGAATTCCGGAAACCCTTTCTGGCGGCAAAATCAAAATGCTCCACTGAACAGTTGAAAAGGGCAATCAATCAATACTCGACAGCTTACGCAGTCTCAACGGCATAAACCCTAACGATGATTTCCTCTCTCTCACCGCAACCGCTCATCAAACCTAACACTGGAACAACACTCTCTCCAATCCCGCACGTGCAAAACCAAAGGTTCAAGCTAGCTTCGCACGTGTGTCCTTCCGAACTCCTCTCTATTAGGAAACGCCCCGGCTCTGCCTGTGCCGCCACCACCCAGCATCGCCGATACTTGCTTTTCCCTGCTGAAGAAGAAGAAGAAGAAGAACGAGAAGTGAAGTACACTAGTGATTCTCCGGCGCTGGCTGAGGAGCTACAGAGAGAGTCCATGCCTAGACACGTGGCGGTTATCATGGACGGTAACAGAAGATGGGCCCACTTGAGGGGCTTGCCTGTGGGATCAGGCTACGAAGCCGGTGTCAAGTCTCTAAAAACCCTCGTTGAGCTCTGCTGCAAATGGGGAATTCGAGTTCTAACCGTTTTTGCTTTCTCTAGTGATAATTGGTTTCGACCCGAGGTCAATATTTTTTTTAAATTTTATTTATTTTTCAATATCTTTGTTTTCCATATGCGATGTTGAGTTAGTCTGTGCTGCAGGTCGAGGTTGAGTTTTTGATGAGTTTGTTAGAGAGTGGAGTTAAGGAGGAAAAGGAAAGCTTTATAAGGTACAGTTTATAAAATCAATTAAAGGATATATCCAACTTTTAGCTTTTACTAAAATATTGAAATGTGGTGGAAATTTTGAAATTAAATGTTGAATTGGATGTTAAAAGGTTGCTGTTTTCATGAGGTTATCGTATAAATCTGTGAGGAAAGTAGATACTCAGGGTATATTTTAGACTGTTTTGCTCGGAGCTTGTTGAAGGATTTGAAGTTCTCCCCCCTGATGACATTCTTTGCAACTAGAAATCTTATGCAAACTCTCTGAAACCACAGATTTTGCCATGTGTATCATGATGGCAATCACTTGGTTGCGAGTGGGGAGCAGCTTTTTAGCTGGGGTTGTGGCATGTTCTGGGAATATGATGCTTTTACATTTCCTAGTTCCAAAATTTGTTGTTATCCTGTTTGTCTGTTTCATGTTTTTTTACTGCAAACATAAAATAATGCAGTGAACATTTCAGTAATACTCCTTAAAAAGTTTTCTTGATGAAGCTGTCTTCTATTTTGAATTGTTAATGGCTTCTTAGAAGCTTGTGGTGAAAAAAACATAAATTCATTTGTTCTGTTTGCTTATGCCAGGGAGAGAATCCGAATATCTGTAATTGGGGATACCTCTAAGCTGCCGAAGCGCCTAGAAGAGTTGGTAATCAATGTTGTGGAGACCACCAAGAACAACACCCGATTCCAGTTGATTGTGGCAGTTAGCTACAGTGGGCATTATGACCTTGTTCAAGCTTGCCAAAGGATAGCGATAAAGGTAAAGGACGGTCTTATTGAACCCAATGATGTCAGTGAATCTCTAATTGAACAGGAGTTAGAGACAAACTGTACTGAATTTCCTTACCCTGATTTACTTATACGGACCAGTGGTGAGCTCAGAATTAGCAATTTCATGTTATGGCAGTTAGCATACACAGAATTATTCTTTTCACAATCACTGTGGCCTGATTTTGGAGAAGCAGAATTTTTAGAGGCACTGAAATCCTTCCAGCAGAGGTGCAGGCACTATGGTAAATGAAACAAGACTTCAAATCAAACTTTTCTGATACCCTAACACTCATCTACATCGTAGGGAGCGGTGGGGTGAGCTCAGAATTTGCAAATTCATGTTATGTGGTGTATATAGAATTATTCTTTGCACAATCACCGCGGCCTGATTTTAGTGAAGCTGAATTTTTGGAGTCTTAGCGTTGTTTCAGCAGACACAAGAGACTCTATGGTGGATGAAACTTTTGATTGTATCAGTTGAGGTTTTCTGATTGAATTGAAAGAGTCACTCGACCAACCAACATTTACAGTGGCATGTGGAAGAACTTATGTAAAATCACCGGCTTATGAAGAAACTCAGGCAAAAGCAATTTTGAGAGACCATTGAAGTTTATCACCCAACTTGCTGAAGCATATTGGTGGAGTAATTGAGTTTGTGACATCAATACAGGTCCACAATTTACAATTCTCTTTTGATTGAAACTCGCTACACCCGGGATTATGCGATGCCAAGACCATAGAAAATTCAAAAAAAAAGTTGGGGTAAATTTAAGAAGGAATTCCCATTTGTAAAATATCAAGGTGAGTTATAACTCTAACATGCATACGCAACTGTGCAGGAAAAAGTTGCAGGATGACTTAACCTGCAAGCAAGCTGTTTCATGAATGATGATCCGAAGGTTATATTTCTTTTCACAAACATTTGTGCTGGCATCTTTTACATTCTGGAATTACTACTAATGCATGTGAAAAGAAAAAAGGGCAAAAAAGCTTCCATGAGTGCAAATGGTATGTGGTGCTAAAGTATAACTTGGTAGTTTTGTTCATACATGGTGGAGTTGGTTTATTGGTCCAGCAAGCAAATTGTTGCTTCTCACTCTACAAATATTGCTGTGGATACTTCTTTTCCTTTATCGGAGGTTGGCAAGTCATTATCAATTGAAAACTAATCATTACTAATGCTAGAGTAATCCCTTCTTAATCCAACTTTATTAGACTCTTTAAATATTGTTTAGTTGGCAAAGGAGTTGAACTTTACTATGTATATAATCAATTGTCAATATTTAATAATCTTAATTTTTTATTAAAAGCCGACGTTCACATACTGTAAAATATGGATTTGAAATTAGAAAACTTATATAGTCAAGAGTTAAATTTATAGTTAGGTGATGTTATTTAACTTTAAATTCACAGTTTGGAATAATAGCTGTTGTTTAGTTATCACAGATTAAGAGCTGGCTGATAATATATTAAAACTAATGAGTGATTTGCTTAATAAACATTTACCAAATCTGAAGAAAACAAACACACACATGGATTCATCATAATTCATGAGATTATGCTGAAAATATGCCACATGGTGACTAATGATATTCCCATTTACTTTTTTTCACTGGATGAACTTTTCTTAATTTACTCAACTAAAGGATTGAAATTCACTCATCCAAATATATAACCAAATTCTCCTATCTACCTATTATAAATCAACCATCCTCTCTTTGTACATAGATTTTGATTGAGATGCTGAATATGTTTTTGTTTTGTATTTTTTTTTTCATCATTACCCATTCCAAAATACTTATTTTCATTGATAGATAAATGTAAATAAATTGATACCGCATATTAAATTTTTATTAAATTGGTATTTTCCGTACAAATAATGGATAAGCTTTCGTATTAATTTCTTAGAGTAGCCATAAAATCATCCATTTGCTCATTTATCATCCTTTTTTTTTTAATCAATTGGAGGCTTGGAGGCTTGCCAAGGCAAAGAATCTTATCAAAAACTTTGGTATTACTAGTAATCAAACAATAATACAAGTCAAAATAATCATTTATTATACAATAAGGTTTCCCATTTGATTTGAATTAGAATGAAAGATTAAAAAATGCCCAGCTGGGTCTCTCTTTACTCTTTAGGGGTCCCATTTATTTTGCCAATCAAAACACGTCGCGCGCTAGAAGCTTCAATAACAAACGCCAAATGCGCGGCCCACAAATAACGGTTAGATGAACATCATGTATGCGCGCCACGCGTCCAATATTTTTTGGTTGAATAATGAAATAACACCTAGATCCCTATATTTCTACCATTCATCATATAAAGACATGATTTAAATCTTTTAGATCAAATAGACCCCCATTCTCTATCAAAATAACAAAAAAACTTATTTAATACAAGAATAATTATAAAGATACAGATATTATATAAATTGATGTGGTAAAATATGATTGATTGATTAAAAGTATAAATCATATAAATTTTATCATATTTTTAATTCAATCTGTAATAATATATAACATTATTTATATAAAAAATTTGTTATTTCGTCATTATTTTTAGTATAAGTGCCGACAAACAATGTCCTTGTTTGAGAAAGTATAAAACTTTTGGGTATCCATGTATTATTATCTCAAAATATTTAGTACGGTTATTAGTCTCACAGCTTAAGGCACTAAATGTTCATGCAACTAACAACTGGAGAACTCAAGGGCACAATAGTAATTCTGACAGCTGTGAGTATTCGTAATAACTCAACTCAGGCTAAGAGAGATACTGTTACGTGTGCTCTAAGTGAAAGCCAAGTAGCTCTTACTGTCTGTCTCTTTTCATTTAAATTATATAATAAAGTTAAAAGAAGAAGATATTTATTTGACAAACCAAAGCGACTCAAATGAAGAGATGAGGAGTTTGCTTTTCGGGATTTGAGCAAGTGGGTGGTTATTAGATTCATGAAGTTAATATTATTTGTGGTTAATTGATGGGAATTTTGTGAAAGAATTTTGTAAAGAGAGAAGAAAATGAGGAAATCATTTAAGGATTCACTCAAGGCTCTTGAAGCTGATATTCAGTTAGCCAATACTCTGTAAACCTCTTTCATTCTTTACAATTTTTTATTAAGTTGTTAATTTTGGCAATTATGGAATTGTTGTTTAATCTGCTGTTGGTATGTTCATTAGCAATTATGGAATTGTTGTTTAATCTGCTGTTGGTATTTTCATTATTGTCAATCTTATGATATGACCAAAATTTATGAGAAATTTTTGGATTTTGTGTGAGAAGTGACTAATCTTGTGCTCTTATATTTGAGTTTTTTGCTGGTGGGTTTAAGGTGTTTTATCATTTTACACTCATTGAGCAGAATTCTCGGCGACGCCGTGAATCTCTCGACACTGCAGTCTGCAGAGGACACCCTTGAATAATTCCTTTTTTCGTTTTAATGAATTTCTGCATTACTTTTTGGTGATCTTGCAATTTGAGCATTTGCGTATTGAAAATTTTAATGTTGAAATGATACAGTGCTTCGGAGTGATCTTGCAATTTGAGCATCTGGGTGCAATTTGAGCATCTGGGTATTGAAAATTTTAATGTTTAAATGATACAGGGCTTCGGAGTATCCGAGAGAATACGACGGTGCCTGCCTTCAGATGAGATTATCTTACAGTCAAGCAGCTCACACTTTTCTTTTTCTTGTTCAGTGGACTGATTGCCGCCTTGCTGGTGCCCTTGGATTGCTTAGAATTCTTATATACAAGGTGATTATTATGAATCTGTTTCATACCAATTGTAATGTTATTGCAGTGTCCTTTCACCTCATGCTAATTTAAATAGTTAAAAGTAATAGTAAAAGTAATTGCCATTTCATTTTTCCAACTGTGTGATTTTTTTTTTCATTTCTTTTTGTTCTAGGCATATGCAGATGGCAAGACTACCATGTGTACTCATGAAAGAAAAGCTAGTATAAAAGAATTCTATGGTGAGTGAACTGAAAAAGGAAGTTGATAGTGTACCATATTTTGTCCTGATTTGCAAAACTATTGCACAGATTCTTCCCAGTTTGGATTGATTTCTTTTAATTTTTTTCCCCCCTCAAAATGAAAGGGGTGATATTTCCCTCTTTATTGCAACTTCAAAGAGGAATTACTGACGTAGAAGACAAGAAACAGAAAGAAATTTGTGATGCAAAGTACAAAAAGAAAGGCAGGATGGACAAAGGAAAACTATCCGAAATAGATATAGAGAGAGAAGAAGAATGTGGTATTTGCTTGGAGATATGCTGCAAGATTGTTTTGCCTGATTGCAACCATTCAATGTGCATGAGATGCTATCGAAATTGGTAAAGCTGTTGAGCGTTTAATTTCTATGCTTGTATTTGTTGTTATTTGTCCCGCGTCTATAAATGGTCTTTGACATTCTTAATCCTTGTGTGATTCTAAATCTTGCTCATGCTCTGTTATTTCAGGCGTGCACGGTCTCAGTCGTGCCCCTTCTGCCGGGATAGTCTCAGAAGAGTGAACTCAGGTGACCTTTGGATTTACACCAGCGAGGATGATATTGTTGATTTGGCCTCCATCTCAAGGGAAAATTTGAAGCGACTTTTTATGTACATTGACAAACTGCCATTCATTACTCCAAATCCAACGCTTGTTTGTTATGATCCTCGATACCGGTGAGGGCTTTGCCCATACAGTTTGTAATTATAGATATAGCATCTAGTTGATTCTATATAATTGATGATCTTCTGTTCTGTTGGTAGGTTTAAACTTGTAAATATGCATTGCCTGTGGTTACCTGCCTGACCACGATGTTTGGATAACATTATTTTCTCATTTAATTTTTTGGGTACTGGTCAAAAATTGCTTGTGATGATATATTTTGTCTTGAAGTCGTTATGATCAATTGGTTTGAGATTGGAAATTTAAGGTCATGCCTTCGAATCTGAAAACATAAATCGGATAACTTACGCTGAATATATTCATACAAAAAAGAAAAAGACCATGGTGGCATCAAAAAGGCTAGCGTCTACGTCATCCTCTTTCCAAAGCCACCAAATCTAAACCCTATAACGGTATTAATATTCCAAAATCCAAAATTTGTTCCTTTGTATCCTAGGCATTATCATCAGATTTCAGTCATCATCATCTTCTTCGTCGTCTTCATCTTCTTCCACTTCCTCATCCTCATCCTGCTCTTGCTCTGGCTCAGGCTCCGGCTCCGTTCTTCATCTTCTTCCACTTCCTCATCCTCATCCTGCTCTTGCTCTGGCTCGGGCTCCGGCTCCGGCTCCGGCTCCAGCTGATGTTCTTCCTGTAAAATGTAAAGGTTATAACAAATTCCAGCCTAAGAGAGAGCAAAACCGACGGAAAATGGTGTACTAATGGTTACTCATATGTCAGTTCAACAAATAAATCATCATGGTGCAATATAAGCCTGCAGAAGATTCTTTCCTTTTCAAATATTGACACAAGTTCTAATATAACTGCAACCCACATTCATCCTTATTTTTTTAGGCCCCACACCCGGAATTCATTCCATGTCATCTTCCAGTTAGTTTCACAAGCAAAAACAAAATCAATAACTGCCCGGGAACAAAAACACTGTGCATCAGCTATAGTAATTTCCCTTGCACACACTGGCCCAAGATCAGAACATATTCAGGACCTGGGTCACAAAGTCAATCAGTAGCCTTCAGGGGTCAGATACAGCGTCTAAACTAAGCCGCTAGCTAAAACCTTATAAATACACAATTGAAACTCAATAGCCAGGAAAAACAAAAATAACACAGCCGCATTTGTCTTTCCAACTAAATTAACCACTTGAAAACCTCAAGGACACAAGAATATATGTACATGGTTATAATATGACAAATGCCCCAGTACATTATGTCTTATTGATCAACACCAAAACACACAATGTCACACAATCAATGGGTGCAGTAAAACAGAACAGAAATTATGTACTACCTCCCCACTAGCTTCATCTTCATCATTCACTTCTGACTTTGACTTGTCTGATGCCTCATCACCGTCCTGTCAGTATTAAATGGAAATTTTTGGAAAAAAAAAAAAAAAAAAAAAAAAAAAAAAAAAAAAAGAGGTCAAACACATAACAACTAACCAAAAGCGTCCACAGAATTGAAAAAGGGTACTAAATTAGTCACCTGCTTTTTATTGTAGGCATTCATTTTCTTTCCATACTCAGACTTCAGTTTTTCTGCTTTGCTTTCATATGGTGCTTTTTCCTTCAACAAGGTAAAGAACATGAGATCAGTAAAGCATAGTGCAAAAACCTTTCCCTCACAACAAGTTATGGACAGATGATTTAAAAATTCATTCCTCTAAAATCATCAGGCACTGGTTTTTCAATGCCTATCAATCATCCTCAAAACATAAAGCTTGAGTAACTTCTTATGTGATTCATTTCAAAAGTGCATTCCATGAAGTATTACCTTCAATACCCAAAATCCTTTCCCTTCCCTCAGCTGATAACACAGGTGTGACAAATTCTACACCCCACTTGTAGTAAATTTTGCTCAACAGATGATTTTCACAATTATCAGGCCAAGGCAACTAGAATTCCAACTAGACTTCCAGATTGACTAACATGAGGGAAAAGTGTGTGTGTGTGTGTAGAGGAAAAAGTAATCATCTGCTTTCCAAGTTCAAGACATCCATTCTCACAAACATGCTTGAGTTCAGGAAAGGTTCAAATACTTACAGCAGGAGACATAGATTTCCACTTCCCTCCTGCCGCTTTCCCAACCTTCAACCAAAGAAATCAAACAGATTAATCGTCTGATTGCAGACCGATTGTGTCATGACAAAGAACTAAATCTAATGCATATGTGGATCTGCCTAAATACTTACAGCTGAAACAGCAGTTACATTGGGATTCTCTTTCTTGAAGGTTTTCCTGAACTCCTCACTGTAACATCAAAATGGCATGAATTGATATATTCTGAAAACTAAAATGCCATATTTGCCTTCTGCCGTAAAAACAAAAAGAGATACATACAGGAAGACAAAAAAAGCACTAGGAGGCCTCTTTGGTTTATTTGGGTCTTTCTTGGCCTTCTTCTCCCTCTTAGCTTGCCTTTTACTGCCACTGTCAAGCTTAGCAGTAGCAGCTTTCCGCTTCCCAGCCTTTCTGAAAATAACAAAGATATATAAGATCCGTCACAATGAAATTCTGTAACAACTGTATCCACCAACGAGTATATGACATCAGACATCAACAATGTTACCGACCAAGCATTAAACAACAGCTAGAGTTTTAGGTTAGGGGAGGATGGAAGAGAGGCACAAGGAATAAAACCCTATATGGTCATCTTAAAGCCACATATTCCCACATAAAACAAAAGGCATGCACAGAAGAAAAGCCAACAACTTTTCATGACTTTGTTTCTAGAACATGAACCTGAGAAGAAAACCAACCTGTCATTTGGCTTCAAAGCTTCCTGTGAGACTCTAGCTGCACCTTTACCCTTGGCACTCTTCATGGTAACTATACAATTTTCTGCATGAAGAAAAACTCAAAAAATGAGTTACCAATACACAAACGTTTACATAATTTAAAAAGTCGATACAATAGCTTCCAGTGAAAAGCTTTGTTCAAGCAGCCAAGCTTAAAATTCCAATGATACCAATTAATACACAATATACACGTACAACATACATACACGTAAGAGAAAGCACTAATGAAACAAACATTAACCTCAACAAAGTCAAAAGGCAAAGCAGCAAGGAAAATGTAAAGGGAACATTATGCAAATATAATGGGAATGTGTGTGTGTGCGTGTGCGCAAATACCATACATAGAAGCTATCTGTAAAAGCTCATCCATACATACCGATATAGCATGATATGAATGAAAGAGTTAAATACAGTCTCTATTCTCATTGATTCCATTGACTTTTTTATTTTCACTCTAAACATCACTTCATGTAATGTCAATTTGTGCACATAATTTGTATGTATATTACTTCTCATACAACTATACCGATGGAAATTAAATTCCATAGGTCAAAAACTTTATTATTACTGCAAGGAAGAAACTTAATCAACTAGCAACTGAAAAACTCTGCATAATTCGCCATAAATATGAATAACATAATAAACTGAATATGAATAAATAGCCTAATTAATATGCAATATAGTAGTTGAGAAAAGAAAATTAGTTAGAACTTCAAAAATTGTAATAAAATAAAATAAAATAAACAAACGCACTCGTAAATTTGTAATCATCTCAATTTTCTATGCTAAAACATTCCCCAAAAAAAAAAAAAAGACAGGCACACTGGCACAGGATTACAAAGGCAGAACCGTAGAAACAAGCTTCGCTTTCCGCTGGGAATCGAAAGAAAATAAATAGATAAATATAGATATTCGAGCTCAATTTTCTCGATTTTAAACAAAAAGGATGAACACAATTACATAAACTACGTAAAAAGAACATTGAAAGACAATTAAAACGACGCAGTAGATCCAGAGAAACATGCTTACCTTTACAGAACCAAACTGCAATTGCTTAGTGAATGAAGACGAGAATATTAAACAAATCAAAAGACGCAGAAAATTAAAAGCAGGTTAAGGAAGGTGACCGGACCAGCCAGTAAACCTTTGAGGCGTGCCGCCAGAGAGTCAAAGTCAATGTGGTTTTACCGGCTATAAGAGGTAAGTTAAACGCGATTGTGGAATATTTATTGTTTTATGTTAGGGATTTAATTCGGGGCAAGTTAATTAATGACAGAGATTTGGCTGACTTGTGATCTAAGCAGCTTTTGTGAGCGGCGGTGATGATTTTGCCGCCAAATTATCTTGTACAGGCAATGACAAAAAGGAGATCTTTGTGGCGCGTTCCGAACGGCGACACGTGTACACGTCACTTTTTATTCCTGTTGTCAGACCTTTTGAGGTTCGAATTTCTTGAACTTGACCGGTCTTCTAGTGGCTCTCCGCTTGCGTGCATGGTCCGAGTTAACGGGCTTGGCCCGGAAAGGAGTTTCGTTCTGGGCCTGCAAGGCCTTTAATTTAGCAAAACTTGGAAAGACGAATTTCGAATCTACAGAACATACCTTCATTTATCAATATTATTATTTGGTGTATACGTACGATATTTACATTTGGATTTACTACAGAGAAAAACCAAACAAACAAACAAACAAGCAAATGTATTTACCGCCACAAAAACAATCTAAAAAATACCAAATCCCACATAAGTACACAAATGTATTTCACGTATAATAACTTTGATGAGCAAATTAATCCAGACTCGATTAATTTTTTTGTGCCTTATTTTATTTTAGTGTGAAATCTATATATTTTTTTACTAAAAGAAACACTTAGAAATAAAGTCAATTTTCTGTTATTTTATTTATTTCTTTTATTACTAGGCATGGTCCTAATTGAATTTTGATGTGTAAATTAGCAAGTGTACTAGTCGGCACAAGTAATATAATAAAGAGTAGAGTATTGTCCCACAATGATTGTCTATCCTATTAGCTACCAAAACTATTATAACCCTATTTATTTGAACAATCGAATAAGCGAATTTAGATTAAAAACTAAATAAAATAAATTAACTAAAAACTAAATAAAGACGCCGGCAGTAATAGAAATCACCAAGAGATTAAGACACTAGAACATCCAATTTCACCATAACCAATCTAATTTAATCCTCCGTCTATGCTATTCAAATTTACTACCTATGTTGACAGTAAATTTCCCTAATCCATTCAATATTTTATCTCGAGTAATATTAAAAATATCTTCACACATTAATCCACTATTTCTTTATGTGAATTTAAATATGCAAAGATTCATTAAGCTCCATGAAAATTCTTAGAAAAAATGCACGAATCACGTTGGCACATCTCTGTCTTTCGTTCAATTCATGGCATCTATTACATAGAGCAAAAATACATAAATCTCCTCTCGGTCTCATTATGTATCCTCAAATCATTAAAATATTAGCCAGATATTTAAAAGCATTAAGCACAATAATGAACACTCAACCATTGAATAATAAATAAAAAAATATCATAAATTTATGAAATTAAATCTTCATAATTATGTTACATCATAATTCTAGTAAAATAAATTAATTCATGAGAATATAAAAAGAATCTATAAATTTAATTAGAAACATTTAAACAAGATAATAGAAAAAAAAACAAAAACAAAAACTCAAGAATTAATGCGTCCGTCTCCTCCTCCAAATTACTCCTGCTGCTCTCGGCGTTTGCTCAAGACTTGCGGCTTCTTTTTTTTCTCTTGGCTCCAATTTCGTGCGGCTGCTCTCTTCACTTTTCTTTTTCTATTGTTGCGCCACTTCCAAATCCTCAAATGAAAAGGATTTCAAAACAAAACAAATCCAGCCTACTTTTAAGCCCATGGACGTTTAACTTGCATTTGAATTGCCAATTAGTTCTATAATGCTCCCCACGTGCATGCATGCTTAAAATTGGTTAATTAAATCTTCATTGATTTATACTTTTTATTTCTTTGCTTTTTTCTTCCACAATCGGTATTTATTTTTATTAAACTCTAATTTTATTTTTTTTATTTTCTTTTATTTAAATATCTATAATATTTATACAATGACGAAATATAAAAATAATAATAATAATTAATATAATTTAATATAAAATTAAATTATTAAAATATTAAAATAATAAATAAATTATGAACACGTAAAATTTTAAGACTTAAATTATCTTAAAAATTGTATTTAAATCATTTTATATTTATATCCGACTTGATGATTTGTGTTACTGATGATTTCCCACCCTTTAATGCAATTGATTACTCTGAAAAAAAAAAGTACTTGGAATTTAATAGGAGGAAAGTTTCACAGCTTCATTCACAGGTGTAGTGTCACCATTCGAGCTCATACTAATGTCATCTTATCGAAATCAGCCAACTGGCCCACTCAACCCAAGAAAGAATATCAAAAGATTTTCTCTTAGCAACATCAGCCACAGAAAATATCACACTTGTTATTTTCCTCTGTCTAATTAAAGACACCAGAAAGCCAGACCCCACGAAGAATCCAGATAAGGCAATAGATAAGGTCTAAGCTCTTCAATCCGTCAGATGGATACGCTCTTCAATCCAACGGCTAATAAATCAACCACCATAGATAAGCTATCCCACCTGGACATAAAGCCAGCAGCTTCATTTTATAACCCAACCAAAACTCCAGGAGTATTGATCACTTAACAAGTTACAATTTCAATCAACAGTACACACCCCACCGTAAGTTAGCCACAAGCCATGGCCTCAACCACAGCAGCAGCAGCCGCCACATCATCTTTCATTGGCACCCGCCTCCCCGACATTTACTCAAACTCGGGCCGTATCCAAGCCCGGTTCGGCTTCGGAAAGAGAAAAACAGCACCCAAAAAGTCGAAACAGTCTTCCGGATCCTCTGATCGTCCACTTTGGTACCCAGGAGCCAAGGCACCCGAGTGGCTCGACGGGAGCTTGGTGGGTGACTACGGGTTCGACCCGTTCGGGCTGGGCAAGCCAGCGGAGTACTTGCAGTATGACTATGACTCGTTGGACCAGAATTTGGCTAAGAACCCGGCTGGTGATATTATTGGGACGAGGATTGAGGCCTCTGACATGCAGTCCACGCCGCTTCAGCCGTACACTGAAGTCTTTGGTCTGCAGAGGTTCCGTGAGTGTGAGCTCATTCATGGACGTTGGGCCATGTTGGCTACTCTCGGTGCCCTCACTGTTGAGTGGCTCACTGGGATTACTTGGCAAGACGCTGGCAAGGTACGTATTTACGCTAATATTGGGGGATCACATTGGAAAAAGATAGAACTTATAGGGTTCAAAACATAAAAACCATACATCAAGGGTACTAAATGTAAATAGTCATTCTTATTTCTCTGTTTATTTTTGTGGGGGGGAAGGTCCTGCGCCTTTGGCCCCAACAGATCTCGAGTTAGTGATTGAATAGATTATTGGCCTTGCTAGAGTTGACGTTTTCTCTGTATGAGCGAAAATTGGGCTTATAATTAGTGGTTATTAGATGACATTATAAAAGAAACTAAGCAGCTTTTATCAAAGGAGCTAAGAATTTTAATGGTCGCATGAACTTGGTATCTAAAATGGTTTTATAATTAATTAATTAATTATAAGCCCTTTTAGGCATAGGCGTAGGTCGACTGGCTATCAATGGCCTTTGCACTCACGGTAATTCAAATTCAAAGTACTAGTATTTCAATGTAGGATAAGGCTCAATGTTTAGTGCGTGCAGTTTCTTACATCTATCTCCTTTAAATTAAAAAAATATATATATATTAAATTATCGAACCGTTGACATTTTTCAGGTAGAGTTAGTTGAAGGATCATCATACCTGGGGCAACCACTTCCATTCTCAATAACAACGTTGATATGGATTGAGGTTTTGGTAATTGGCTACATTGAGTTCCAAAGAAACTCAGAGCTTGACCCGGAGAGGAGACTCTACCCGGGAGGAAAGTTTTTTGATCCTCTGGGCTTGGCCGCTGACCCGGAAAAGAAAGCCACCCTTCAATTGGCAGAGATCAAGCACGCCCGCCTTGCCATGGTTGCATTCCTTGGCTTTGCTGTCCAAGCTGTTGTCACCGGAAAAGGCCCTCTCAACAACTGGGCTACCCACTTGAGCGATCCTCTTCACACAACCATTCTTGACACCTTCATCTCTTAGATTTCTGGTGTAGCCTCCAGTACTTGGCAGTTGGCACTATTGTTATTATTATTATATGCGCCTATCTTGTAAAAAGAATTTATAACGTTTGACAGCTTAAGGGGAATGCTATGGCTTCATATTTTAAAGTCATTTCATCTTTGCAGAATTAGTGATTTTTGTTAGTCCAACCATGCCTGCAGCAAGCTATTTCCTTTGATCAAGTAAATATATACAACCAATAGAATTCGCCCTAGTATTCTGAACATACATATTTATGTTTATGGTGTATCAAAACATCATATTTGAAGAACAACCAGAAATGAAAATCAAGAACCCTGATTAAGTGCAAGGGAGCAAGTAATTAAACATTCGGACAATCCCAAATTTGAGTAAAGCAAGTCCAGACTACTGTTATGTAAATGCTGCTCCCCTCTCGGTGACTTTTGTGTATTCAAAACTTCTTTCTTGGAGAATATGATAAGCCCTAAACATATATGAGAATTTGGCATCCTTCTCGGGATCCATGGATTAAACATAATATTTCTTGCACAATTACTGAAAATTGTTGATGTCGTTGTTGTAACATTTTGCAATTCCCCTTGCAATCAGAAAGAGAAGCACAAAATAGAATTATTAACTGGATTTTTGCAGAATTCTTGCCTTAATTCTTTTAGCTTTTCTGAGCATTTGCAGCTGCAGCTATCTTGATTCGGTTCCTTCATCATCAATGAAAAAGCACAGAAATTGTTTTGTTTTGATATTCTCATTTATTTCATTACCCCCAATTTGTTTCTACCCTCGAGAACATTATTTATGCATTCTTTATCTTTGGAATGATCAATGTAACAACTTCAAGAGTTTCAGTGACCCAAAACCCTGTGGGGCCACTACCTAAGCTTCATGAATCCAATTTCTGCCCTTTGATTTATCAGGATGCTAGTGTATGCTCTGATGTTTTGCAAGGATTGATATGATTTTGTACTGAAAATAACATATATGAAATGCGCTCTGAATAACCCCCACCCCCCGGTCGTCTTGTATTTCTTTAGCGTATTTGTATATTCTGGTGATATTTTTCTTAATATTTTCATTAAAATTAAAAAGAAGTAATTTGATTGGTATAATGGAGGGTTTCATTCTAAATGCAATAAAAAGTTGCACAAATTCTGAAAAGAAACAAGATTCAGTTTGATATATGACACTTTATTATTTGTTTATTCATTCTCTGCCAATCACAAAAGAATCTCTTTTGGGTGGATGAGTTAATTTCTTCATCTTGACTAATTGTAAAATAAAAAGAAATGTCACACGATCAGTATTTTAATTACAAAGCACAATCGTGCAACTTAGACAACTCTCACCCAAAATTTCTAAATAAGTGTTGAGCTTCTTACTAGATAACTTGGAGTTTATAATAGAGTTTATAATATTCATAAGAGTGTGTGCACAAATGTGTCGCTATACAAGGCTTGAGTGCTTGAAGAATTACTTGCATGAAATACTAAGTTTCTGACCTATTTTTAGGGAGCCTTACGGTATTATATAATCTTTCTTCTTAAATAAAGAGAATTCTCATCTCTATAAAGGTCTAGAGAATTCCTATTTACAAAATACTAGAGAACTCTCATTCTAGCGTGTTTTTTTCTGGAGAGTTCCTAAATATTTACAAGTTAAAGAGTTCTTGAGATAGAACATTCTATAATCAAGGCTAAGCTTAGATATCTTAGACTTGTCTAGTTAATCTCTCGACTCAAAATTGAATGGTCCGTAACACTCATCTTCCCTATTCTCTTGATCTAAAAGATGAAATAAACATATCAGCTAATCAAACATAGATACTTGACTGAAAAATATGGCACCAAATGATGCTTCAGGAAAGCTACAGATCTTCTTCTAAAAGCATGATTGTTATATGCGCGCACTTTTAAAGTAGATTTTTAGTGTTGAGAATCTTAAAAGAGAGAGGATTTTTAGACTTTTTTAGATTGGAAGAAGATTCCTTGGCGCACATGGAAGTGCAAACCTGAACAAATTATTTTTAGGTTGATTCTCTGGTGACTCAATCCCATACGAGAGGGCCTTGCAAATATTTTAAAGCGACTGCTTAGGATGGCTGATGGGATTTTGGCTTGAAACGAAAACAGCATTGCAAGCAAAATTAGAAGTCATAATTAATTAATTAATTAATTAATTCGACTAAGCTTTCAGCGTCAACAAAAGGAGCTTGTACCCACTTGTCCAACTCCAGCCATGGCCACTGTTAATTCTACTCAGTATTTTATTGTATTAATTCCGCTAAATAAAATAATAGTATTTTCGTTTTATCATTAAGCGTTAGAAATAAATAAAATATTGTTCCTTCCGTTGACAAATGCACTATATCTAATAGCTTGGATTTAAAAATGAAGGGATGAGAAGGTATTCACCACTCAACCAATGACTAATTCGTTACTTTATATTAAGTTGGTCTAAAAAAGAGAAGAAATAAATCTTTAGCTTTTAATGTACGATATGTTATTTTAAAAATTTAGCATATAACTGACATATCATATACGTTTATGGAATGTGTAGGTTATGTCGTTTACATATTTAGAATATAGATGACATATTGTATGTGAGTTTTGCACTAAAAAAATAAATATGATATGACTTGCCATTTATAAATTCATCATATAGATGACATCTTATACAATTTATAGAATATGACATGACCCACCCCAACCCATTTGTCGGATCTGAAGCAAATCATGAGATCTTATATTTAAAACTCATGATATAAACTTAATTCATGAATATATAAATCAGTTTTAAACCTCTACCATAATCATATAATAAATATGTGCCTCATCCATACATAATTCACATCTCATTGTACATACATACACTTCAAATAAATACATATAAATATAAACGTGCTCAAAACGCAAGTCATGCAGCAATGTGTCCCATGGCCTAACCTCAATTAATTAAAAACTGAACTGTATGAAATCTTATGATAGATGTTGGGAGAAATGGGATAAATAGGAAAACAATAAGTTTTAGGCTCAATGAGTGGATTTAGTTATACATATAAAAATACAATAGTGCATTAGTACATATATATAATCACATGATATAACTCCGAAATTAACACATTACATAAGCAAACATGAAATCATACATTCACGTATGACAAAATTGCACGAACTAGTACCCTAGTGTAAATAACTCCAAGTACTCATCTGGATCATCATCGCATGAGTAGAACAAAGAAAAAACCTCTCAGCTAAACTTAATTACATTGCACAATTAGAGTAATCTAATAGTGCGTTTACTTCATAGAATGAGAATGAGGTAGATTGTGAATGGGCTGGAATGAGAATGAGATTTCAATGTTTACTTAGCAAAAATAAATGAGAATGAGAATATGCTAGAATGTCATTGATGTGTATACTTGGCAAAATAAATGAGAATAAAGAATGAGAATCAATTTACTAAAATACTCATAGTATTAATAATTAATAAAAATAATTAATTTATCATTATTAACAATATTATCATTATTGTTGTTATTATTACTATTATTATTAAAAATAATAATAACAATAATTAATAATAACTAAAATAATAAAACTTAATAAAACTTAATAATAATAATAAACAATAATTAATAATAACTCAAATAATAAAGTTAATAAAATTTAATAATAATAGTAAATGTTAATAATGATAACATTAATAAAAATAATATTAACAATAATTAATAATAACTAAAATAATATAATTTAATAATAATAATAATAATAAAAGTTAATAATGATAATATTAATAAAAATAATATTAACAGTAATTAATAATAACTAAAATAAAATAATTTAATAATAATAATAAAAAGTTAATAATGATAATATTAATAAAAATAATATTAACAGTAATTAATAATAACTAAAATAAAATAATTTAATAATAATAATAAAAAGTTAATAATGATAATATTAATAAAAATAATATTAACAGTAATTAATAATAACTAAAATAAAATAATTTAATAATAATAATAAAAAGTTAATAATGATAATATTAATAAAAATAA
>MKYO02008442.1:0-20938 GCA_002013955.2 Citrus medica | reverse complement strand
TTTTTTTTTATTAATCACATGTCACACGAGGTAAGAATCAAGGACTATATTTAGTTAATCTATTTAATAAAACGTTAACCCACTTAAAAAAATACAATAACATTAAAAATTTAGTATCAACTTGAATTTCAATATCACAAGTCACTCATTTATTCCATAAATGTCACATTAGTTGAAACTCAAATTAGGATTTAGATGTTATGATGCTTAGCATTAATTAAAAATAATAATTGAAATAACGATTAACGATATTTAACAATAATGTTATAGGGTAAAAGCTTGTTTAGTCCCTATATTTTGAGGTTAATATCCGCTTAGTCCTTATAATTTTAAAAATACATCAAACATCCTACCATTAAACAATTAACATCTTTGTCATTACTTTTTATTCCTTTTAGCCTACTTCTATAATATCACCCTATTACAATAACATTTCTTTTTTTTAACATTAATAAAAAATAAATTATCTATTTAACCCTAAACAATAAAATAAAAACAAAAAAGTATATATGTTATTTTTTGTGGAAGCTGAAGCTCGAGTATATAAAAAAAATAATATTATGAGAAAATTAAATTACCAATTATTTTGGGCATTAAAAAAAATTAGTATATTAACTTCTCAACAGAGTGTTCCATAATAATGAATATATATTCTTTTCATTTCTATTTTATTTTTTTTGGGCTGAATTGATAATTTAATTTTTTATTAATATAAAAAAGAAACATTATTGTAAGATGGTAATATTATAGAAGTAAGTTAAAAGAAACAAAAAAGTAATGATAAGAGTGTCGAAAGTTTAACAATAAAGATGTTTTATATTAAGACCAAATGTACACTAACCTCAAAATAAAGTGACTGAATAAGCTTTTACCCAATGTTATATTACTTACTCAGTGAAGATATTTAGCTTGTATTCTAAGTAATGTGGATTATTTAATTGGCTCAAATGATAGTTAATAATTAAATTTTATCATTTTCATCCAAACAATAATAATGTTTTATTAGTAGCGCAGCAGTAAAGATACAACTTATGTCGAATAAGTAAGTATGACATTACTCGAATTTAGATCTCTCTATTTATCTTATTAGTTTCAATTAACTCTACGCAATTACAAAAATACCATTATACAAAATTAAAAATAAATATTATGTTTTGCTTTGCTTTTTACTCCTTTTAACCTGCAGTCCGGCACTACACTCGAAAGGACTTTGTCCACTCCATCCAACGCCCCAAATCCATTAGAGCTGAAATTGGGCAAACCCAACTCGGCCATGCTCCAAGCTCTTGTTGGAGCAGCTCATGGCTTGCCAAGCAGGCTCGTGTGTTTTGAGAGGCTTGTGATGATGAAAATTTGACGAGTGGTGTTCATTCTCAGAGCTATAAGGTGAAATTGAACTATAGCTACTGGAAATGATGAGACTGCTTATTGAGAAATGACCAGAATCTGATGTTTCAGAGAGTGACTTATATATACTGACCATTTCTGAAAGTTGCAAGTGTATTTTATGGCCTTGTGTTGCTTNTTTATTTATAAGTTTCATATTTTATTTTTAAAATTTACATTTTATATTTATAATTAATATTGATTTGCAAGTTTTACGCTAAACTTAAGTGTCTCATTTTTCATTTACAGAATTTATATTGAATTAATGTCACATTAGCAACACTTATTTCAACATTTATCTCATAAGTGACATTTCATTAAGTTTGATTAACAATGCAAGGATAAAATTAAAAATAGATTTTTTTTATAAATTATTAAAAACATTAATTTCACTTTTTTCTCTTTTTTTTTTTCGGGTGATGTGTCTTCTCCACTTCACCTTGGTTCGAGAATACTAGTAGCTAACTAGCTATGAGCTATCTATTGGCACCCCTCTAAACTTCTGAGCTCTTTATTTTCTCTAATCTGTTACAGTGACATAGCAGCGGCATCAGCATCTTTGCCGCTGCAATCTAGAGTGACGCTACCCTAAATCATTGCAACTGCTCGTGCGCAATCAGTTAACTAATTTTATGGTTGGATTTTTTATTATTAATTTATTTTTCATTCTTAAATGAGATTTGATTTAGATATTATGTTGTATGAAGGACAATTATCCACCGACCACCTATTTTACGTACTTTAAAAAAAAAACATAATTCCTCTTTTTTTAGTCGAATTTCATCTAAAGTTACATTTTCTTATACCCGTCCACTTTCGTTTGACAATATTATAACTTTGTCGACATCATAGGAGTAAAATTATGATTTCACATGGGCAACAAATCGTTTACAACTTTTGATCGATGGGAAACACCGAAAAAGGCAAAATAAAAACGATGTCGTTTACACCCAACCCAAGTTGGATTATCATATCTCTATCCTCTCACACAATGACACGTGGCAATTTAAATTACCAACGTGACCTTAAAACCCTAGTCACTTGTTAGCTTAACTTGGTCATCAATTCTTCTTCTTCATGTTTGGGAGCCATAAACATAAACTAGAAAATATCATCACAAAAAATAGCTGAAAGAACAACAATAGGAAGGCGTAAATGCAAATTGTGGTGACTAACAGATGCTTCCACATCGGCTTAGCGGAGGTAATGGCAGTTTGGAGAGTGAAACATCTATTGTTAACAGTAGAGTAAGCATAGTTAATGGTGGTTATTGCGACGACGAGAGAGAGGAATTAGGAGGGCAAGAAATGGAGAAATTTACGGCGAAGAAGGGAGAGGGCGTTGGCTCGTGACTCTTGGCCACATGATTGTGATTTGAAGCACATATGGGGCGTAATCAGTGAGTGGTTCAGACTGTAGATGTGATTCTTGATGGCGTGGTAAGAGAAGGAAAGAGAGAAATGGAGAAATGATAAAGGCAACACATTGAGGCTAATTTTAATATTGCAGTTTGGAAAGTGATAGCATATAAAATTATAATTTTATATTTGAGGGTAAAAAAGTTATTTGATGAAAATTTATTTAATTTTCGGTGAATGGGTGTAAGAAAATATAATTTCAGGTAATAAAAAAATATAAAAATTGTATATCTTTAAAAAAAAATTAAAAAATAAATGGTTAGTAGATAATTGCTATTTCATAAATTTATCATAACGTTGATTTAGTGTTGTTGTTCAAAATCAGGAACCATTTAAACTTGTTTAAAGATTGGTTGTTTCTATGTTCTTCACCTTCGAAGTGTGCAAACTGCAAAATAAAGCATCCAAATCCCCACTGTTTGAATATTCACTTGCGCATGTATGACAAGATTGGAATCAAAACAAATTGAATCAAAACAAATCTTAGAAATATCTTGAGACGAAGAATCTCAAAATTGCGCCAACTTTTCTTTTTCATCTTCTTAAATTAATTAGAAAAATAATTTCTTGTACTTCTCTATAAAAATTAAAAGTCAACTAATGGGGTAAAATCATCAATTTCTATTTTCAGTACTCACATTGGTTAATTTTAGTCGCAAATTTAACATAAGATCATTTATGTGAGTGTTGTTGAAACAACTATCACCTGTGCGATAAATGTCGAAATAAGTACCATTTAGGTGATATTAATTCATTTATATTTAATTATCTATTAATGTTTAAATCACGTACGCCATCATAGAATGATATGAAAAAAGAAAAAAACGTATGTCATTTGTTTGGATAGTAGTAGACCGATTACAACTTTAAAACACAAGGCTAGAGGTAATTGCAAGTTCGAATAACAAACATTATTTTTCATTTAAAAAAATTCACAATGTTTTTGTCTAAAAAAAAATCACAATGTTATAACAGTACCAAATAAAATATTTTTAGAAACTCCAACTTAATCCTCAAAAATTACTCCTACGTTACTTCACTTTTCCTCAACCACCACCTGCGGATAGCAAATATCTAAATTCTCTCCTCATCTCATGGGCAAAAAATATTATCAGACGAATCAGTTTCTTTTTAATCAGCGGACTGTGGATCGTGTTAGGATATTACAAGATATAAAAGTCAGAGCTGAGGAAATTCAGAGTCTTAACAACTCGCCTTTGGTTGTGGGGACTAGAAAAATTGAGAGATGGGTCACCTGGAAGCAACCCATCTAGCCCTGGTGTAAGCTAAACACGGACGGAGCAAGTAAGGAAACGGGAGCATCAAGTTTTTGTTCAGTCACTGTAGCAGAGCTTTGGGGCCTTTACCAAGATTTAAGTTTAGCATGGCAACATGGTGTCCGTTATTTCCATGTGGAGATGGATAGCTGCAGTGTTGTTCAAATGGTAAACGCCCGACAGTTTGCACCAATGAGTATACCCCGCTAATCCGTTCTATTAAGAACCTCATCAAGCGAGATTGGACTATAACCATCAACCATGTTTATCATAAGGCAAACTTCGCAGCGGATTTCCTAACAAATTATGCCTTAGAGCTGCCTTTTGGATTGCATCTTTTCTCTAATCCCCCTCTGGAGATAGTTAATTTTATTACTAATGACTTGAATGGGGTTGCTTACTCCCGCTATATTTTGTCTTAACTCTCTGTAGAGCCCCTCAGTTGTCAAAAAAAGAGGAGCTCAAAATTATGGTCTTCTATTAAGAATAAAGACAAAAGTAAATTAACTAATAAATCTTGACCAATTAATTAAACACAATTACTAGGTGAATATCCCATAGGAGAACAGTTCAAATTTGACAATGAGAATGAAAATGTTTCCAATACTCAGATTTCCAATGACAGCCAATTCAAACTGCAGAGGCTAAACATTTTTCTTCCACTCCCTTTTCAAACACAACAATTTATACATGCTTTAATTAATTTATATACAGAAACTTGAGTCTAATACCCCCTGTAAGGTATCGGAATGGCTTTAAGAGGAACAGATTTCCTAAGCGTTATGCCCATTCGCTCAGTCATGTCCATCTCCTCCGGTTTTAGCCCGTCTGCCAAGACCCAGTCAAACGAGTGCAAAAGCGACCCTAGCGCTAATGGAAGCACGCGAGAAGCAAGAGGCATGGCCGGGCACATTCGCCGCCCCGACCCAAATGGTATAAACTCAAAATGATGTCCCTTGTAATCCACCATCATGTTATAATTTGTTGGTTCCAGAAATCTCTCTGGCTTAAATAACAAAGGGTCTTTCCAAGTTTTTGGGTCACGCCCAATTGCCCAAACGTTCACTAGAATTTGTGTTTCTTTAGGTATGCAGTAGCCCTGCATGTTGCATAAGCCCATGGCCATGTGTGGGACTAAAAAAGGCAAAGGCGGGTGGAGCCTGAGTGTTTCTTTGATGACTGCCTTAAGATATGGGAGTTGTTCAATGTCTTCCTCTTCAAGCTTCTTGTTAGGGCTGACTACGCTTCTGAGTTCATCTTGGACTTTCTTTAGTGTTTCTGGGTCTTGGAGAAGCTCAGCCATTGCCCACTCTAACGTGCTGGTTGTTGTATCAGTCCCTGCAGTGAACATTTCCTGACGAACCAAAATCATTAAGTATTAATTCGTATGTATTTACAAAGCGATCGAAGATTTTGAATGGAGATAATGGAAAATCTAAAGTTTCAAGAAAGTTTGATTTATTAGAATAAACAAAATAAATGACACTTAAATTTGACAATAAGACAAAAGAAAATCGATTTTAAAAAAACAAAAACAAGAAAAAATTGTGACTAAACATTTTATCTTTTATGAATTATGTAATTTAAAAAAAAAATTGAAATCATTAAAGTAACATTTCAAAGTTCACAAAATTCTTTCTGTTTTATTTAACTAGAACTTTTACTTTTAAAGTTTTTATAAAAAAATTTTGAGTTGTTTCGTTGTTAATGAAAGTTTTTATCAAAATTTGTAAAATTAATTGAATAGACACAACTTTTAAAATTATGTTATGAAAGAAACAAATTAAGATTTTAAAATAAATTAAGTATATTTTAGACAATTTAATATTTTTTTTAAAAAAAGAAATGTATAACCTCTATTCTTAAAACTTAAAAGCACAAAATTTGAATTTTTACTAATAAAGATAGAATAATTTATATAAATTCTACAAAATATACTCAAAATGCAACCAAATTAGACTAAACAATTTGGAAAAAAAACTTATATAATTAAATAAACAGTTACGAGTATTAGATAAAATTCTAGTACCATTGTTCAAGACCAAAAAATAAAAATGTAGATTTGAAGCTAAACAGTGAATTTAGCCGAAATCCGGCAACTAAATATATTATTAGTAAAAAAAGGTAAAAAATCACGAGTTTTGTGGATTTCACCAAGACCCTCGAAACCATATTTTACATGGGGTAAAACTAAAAATGTGACACAAAGCAAAACATATTCATGAACTTGAACTACACCGCATTTCATATAAAATTATAACATTTTATATGAATGTGTCTTTTTTTTTTGTTAAGGAATTTACAGTTAGTAACTAGCAAATCATACATCATTATATAAATGTGTCTTTTTTTTTTTTGGGTCAAGGAATTTAGAGTCAGAACTCACAAATACAATAACGTTGATTGTTCGAGAAGAAAATTTAGCAGGCTCATCGACACCGTCATCGCGAAAAGCCAAAAGCACATCCAAGAAGTCATTTTTCTTCTCTTCATTATCCTCCATTCTTTCTTTGATGAATCCACCAGCGATTTCAAAGGCCCTTTCAACATGGAACTGTGTTTTCTTCCTTATACCTTGGGGATCAAGCCATCTTAAAATTGGCAAAAAATCAGCCACGTTTGGCTTGCCAGCCAGCTCCATGACCTTCCCCGCGTGGTAGGAAAACTTGGCCCCTCTCTCCGATTCCGGACCTAGCAAATCTTTAGAGAACATAAGATTGCCAATCAGATTAAAAGCCATCAAGAATGTGAATCTTCCCACGTCAATGGGGGCACATGCCCCGGCTTCTTCTACAAACTGTACCATTCGATCTATGCACTTACTACGTACACCTCGCGTAGCATCGAGACGGCTAGTGACAAAGAACTCAGTGGTGCACAGACGTCTCAGCATACGCCAATGCGCACCGTATTGAGATGTTATAATTGATCCTTCAGTGCCATAATCGCCTTTCATGGCCTCATATATTTTTCTTCCAGCAAGCACCACGTCATGGTTCTTGAACATGTCTCGAGCCACTTCATTAGAAGAGACCACGACAGTGCACATCGAGCCTAGCCACAAAGTCATTAAGGGGCCATGCTTGTGAGCCAATATCGCAAATGATGCGTGGGGAGGCATGAGCATCCAACCCAGTTGGAAAATGTTACCAACCACTGGCCACCATCTTGGTCCCGGTGGTAGCCGCGGTCGTTCTACCTCCTCTTTGTGACGGTGGCGACGCTTGGTCACCATGGCCCATGCAATGATCCATAGCAAAACGGCTGTAATTATTGCCACGATACCAAAATACATAACGTGATCAAGAATTTTTTGTTTTGTTTATGTTATGTTGATTTAATTGTTCGAATTGTACATTGATTTTATAGTGGGTTCTGCCTTGCTACGTGACAAAATCCTAGTACCATTTTTCCTTTGTCTGTTTTCGCTAAAGAATCTGATATCAATTTTATTGGACAAATTAGCAAATCTTGGATACGATTCGGGTTTTGGTTTTATGTATATTGCCTTTAAAAATGTCTGTTAAAAGTTCCCAAATTTCTCAAAGTAAATTAAGTACGAGTCGGATTTCATTTAGGGAATTCCGGACTTCACTAAAAGTCGGGACGCTTTTATGGCATCATAAAAGTTTATTTATAACATTGTAAACTCATCTTCCACTTTAATATAATCAGGATTTACTAATTAGAAGATTTTTAAAATTAAGCATTGTCTTTTGACACTATAATCTTGAAGATACACTGCTCTTTTTCTATTAACTCATTATTACATGTATGTTTGGTGGCAAATAATGAATTGATAAGAAGCAATATTCTAGGAATATTAAGGACCCGTTTGGAATTAAGTGAAACTTAATAAGCTGTTTATTTCATAATTTTTCATAAAAATAATATTTTGTAAATTTTGTAAAAACTCATTATTTCATAATTTTCTTTATTTTGATAATAGTTTTCAAAATCATATAGGGGTTGCTTTTATAAACAGCTTATTAAATAAATAACTACACATTTTTAAAATTCATATTATAACCTTTATATTTTAACAAAAAGACAATTATGGCTTATTTTTCCATAACCCCAAAACATAAATCATTAGATGTTATCTTACCACCACAATCAAAGTTACCGCAATAACAATTATGTCATTGTACAATTATATAAGCAGGCATGCACAACGTGATCTTCTTGTTGACAACATTAAAAATGATCCTAGTTCAATATTTGACGAACGAATAGAAAGAGACAACAACTCTTAAGAAGAGTATCACACAATACCATTGGCTCTGAATTTTAAGAAATGAAAAATTAGAGGAATATTATTACAACAGGTTTAATGTGAATGTAATGCATATTATTTTTTTATTTTATGTAGATTGTGTATTAGTATGAATTTTTAACACATTTTATGTAACAAATTATGAGGTTTACTATAGTTTATTTAATTGAGTTTTTTCACACTATATAGTTTCACATATTTAAAAAAACAGTATGTCTAAATAATTTATTAAACATACTCTAACAAAATAAAAAATAATTTAAACTTATATCTATTTTGATAATTATATTATAAAAATAATACTTTTAAAATAACATTTACCAAACATATATATTCTACTTTTCAAACTTACAACAAAAATTATTTCAAAAAATTATTTTATTTACACAACAGAAGCAGCTTATTTACTTTTTCATCGTAATTCCTAACTAGGCCTCAACACCCTCTCTATAAGATAATGCGGGAACAATAAAATGTTTATCTCATGGTTATCATTTGGGTAACAAGATGAAAATAAAATAATGAAAAAGCTTGGCGATTTGATAAACCTAAAAGATGAATCAGCGCATGCCCAATGAATTACAAAAAAACAACGGCGCGCATTTCAATTTTTATCATCAGGTCATGTGTATTAATGTGTTTTGAATTGGTACATAAATTTGTCCATCATAATAAATTAAATTATGGGTATTTTAATAATACAAAATTTTCATTAAAATAAAAGTGTTTAAAATAATTTTAAAATTGCAAATAATTGATTGCTATGAAAGGGATTTTGGCATGAAAATGTCCTTAATTCATAATTGAGATTAAGCTCCTCTGATCGCCAAATATATAATTTTTAATTTCATCAAGTTTTGTAGCTAAGCTTTCATCACTTTGAAAAAGAAGCTGGTCCCAAATTTTTTAAATTTATGATTGGCAAAAAAAATTTTATTTGGGGGACCATAATGGCATAATCTGTAAGTTTTAGTTAACGTATATGATGAGATTAAGGCGCAAAATAAATTATACATAATCCCTCAAACGACGGCGACTCCAACATTGGAAGTAGCTAATTACATCATCGCGGACGTATAAATTGTACAAAGTTTCGTTTGGTCCCCACCGTCTTGCTTCTAATTATATTAATCGGAAGATAAATTAATTCTCTTGGTCCCAACTATTCGTATAATTTGGGCATCAATCAAATTTTTGGCTGAGCTTATGGGTTTGGACTTTGCCGTGTGGCTGTATCGTTTATATAGATATATATATTTGTTCGTTTGGAGTACTTATCTAACAAAATCAATTCAAATATTTTAATTATGTTCATGATAGAATAACCATAATTATGGTCAGGTAACCATGGGCGTGTTCCGACAAGCACTTGTCAGTCCCAACATTTGTCATTTGTTCATATGATAGAATAACAATTAACTTTTTCTATTAACTCGACTAGAAGATATATTACTTCATGCTTTGTCGATCACTATGAGTAGTTAAAATATGTGTATATGGTGTGACCCATTAGTATACGAATGAGCTTTCGATTCGGTTAGCTCAATTATTAACACTTACAAAGAAATGCATCAAATCTTTGTTCATCTTGCGCCGATATAATTTACTAAAGCAGCTAACTTTGGTCAATTAATTTATGACATTTTTTTTTCGTTACAAAGAACTCTATTTGAGATTTTCATGTAACTTGAAGAAACTTAAACAATCCAAAAAGTTAAGATTCATGAACTTTTTTTTTCTTTTTTTTTATTAATCACATGTCACACGAGGTAAGAATCAAGGACTATATTTAGTTAATCTATTTAATAAAACGTTAACCCACTTAAAAAAATACAATAACATTAAAAATTTAGTATCAACTTGAATTTCAATATCACAAGTCACTCATTTATTCCATAAATGTCACATTAGTTGAAACTCAAATTAGGATTTAAATGTTATGATGCTTAGCATTAATTAAAAATAATAATTGAAATAACGATTAACGATATTTAACAATAATGTTATAGGGTAAAAGCTTGTTTAGTCCCTATATTTTGAGGTTAATATCCGCTTAGTCCTTATAATTTTAAAAATACATCAAACATCCTACCATTAAACAATTAACATCTTTGTCATTACTTTTTATTCCTTTTAGCCTACTTCTATAATATCACCCTATTACAATAACATTTCTTTTTTTTAACATTAATAAAAAATAAATTATCTATTTAACCCTAAACAATAAAATAAAAACAAAAAAGTATATATGTTATTTTTTGTGGAAGCTGAAGCTCGAGTATATAAAAAAAATAATATTATGAGAAAATTAAATTACCAATTATTTTGGGCATTAAAAAAAATTAGTATATTAACTTCTCAACAGAGTGTTCCATAATAATGAATATATATTCTTTTCATTTCTATTTTATTTTTTTTGGGCTGAATTGATAATTTAATTTTTTATTAATATAAAAAAGAAACATTATTGTAAGATGGTAATATTATAGAAGTAAGTTAAAAGAAACAAAAAAGTAATGATAAGAGTGTCGAAAGTTTAACAATAAAGATGTTTTATATTAAGACCAAATGTACACTAACCTCAAAATAAAGTGACTGAATAAGCTTTTACCCAATGTTATATTACTTACTCAGTGAAGATATTTAGCTTGTATTCTAAGTAATGTGGATTATTTAATTGGCTCAAATGATAGTTAATAATTAAATTTTATCATTTTCATCCAAACAATAATAATGTTTTATTAGTAGCGCAGCAGTAAAGATACAACTTATGTCGAATAAGTAAGTATGACATTACTCGAATTTAGATCTCTCTATTTATCTTATTAGTTTCAATTAACTCTACGCAATTACAAAAATACCATTATACAAAATTAAAAATAAATATTATGTTTTGCTTTGCTTTTTACTCCTTTTAACCTGCAGTCCGGCACTACACTCGAAAGGACTTTGTCCACTCCATCCAACGCCCCAAATCCATTAGAGCTGAAATTGGGCAAACCCAACTCGGCCATGCTCCAAGCTCTTGTTGGAGCAGCTCATGGCTTGCCAAGCAGGCTCGTGTGTTTTGAGAGGCTTGTGATGATGAAAATTTGACGAGTGGTGTTCATTCTCAGAGCTATAAGGTGAAATTGAACTATAGCTACTGGAAATGATGAGACTGCTTATTGAGAAATGACCAGAATCTGATGTTTCAGAGAGTGACTTATATATACTGACCATTTCTGAAAGTTGCAAGTGTATTTTATGGCCTTGTGTTGCTTTAACCAAGGAGATTTAGATATATTGTTTCTAGGGTGTTCATTATTCATTTCTCTTGTAACTTGTTCTTGGATTATTTGTTTTCAGCATATTAAACTACTTTTTTTTTTAACTACAGAAGAGAAGTTTATTTGTATGAGTCAAGAGGGAGAAGTGAAGAGTCGTACTATTAGCACCCTTCCAAAATTTTATTGAAACCCCTTTTTTTAATTATATTCTATTTAATAATAAAAATATCTTTTTAAAAAATAAATACTCTTTTCATTTATGAATTTTTCAATTTCTAATAATTTTCTCCCCCTTTCAGCCTTAATATTTATATTCCTCTCTTAAAATATCTTTATTATTTAACTTCTAAAAAAAATCTAAAAAAAGTAAGAAAAACATTATACTTAAAAAATAATGAATATTTTGTGGAATTAATATAATTGTATCCTACCTATAAATTTGTTGGTTTATTGGGTTCAACATTTAGTTTGAGAATCCTTAAAAAATTAATTGTAATGAGATAAAATTTTATTTAATTTATTTTTTTCACTATGTTGTGTCTTAATTAAGTTGTTATATTTATTACAAGAATTTTATTTTAACTTAGAGGATTACTTATGAAATTAAAATTATTTTAATGATAATAAAAAATTTATATTGTGCAAGCAAAATAAAATTAAGAAGAGAAAAAAATATAAATGATTTAATTCTATTTATATTTATCTTTAAATATAATTATATTATAACATAAATTTTATGAGATTAATAAAGGGGTACTAATAGTCTAACTCATAAATGAAAAGGAGTACATAAATATTACTATATTAGGATGGGCAAAAGAAATTGTAGGGTCAAATATTACCTTGTCTTGAAAAAAACTCATACAGTCACAAAAGTAAATCTGCAAGGCCGAAGGTAGGCCCATTTGCGAAATTTCTGAATGGGCCCACGGGACCCCTTACCTACCATGCGCATCACCAAAACAAAAATTAACGGTCCGGCAAAGAAAGAGAAGAAATGGAACGTTACCATTAGGCTGCCGATGGTGATGGTGATGGTGATGGCTATGGGTGCTGCGATAGTGTACAAGCTGTACAGAGCACTAACCTACGGTGTATCACCCTTGGTGTACCTTCACTTACGCTGGCGCAAAATCCGAGGTCGCGAGCACCCTCTCCGCTGGCCTGAGCGTCTGGGGCGCCCCTCCCTGTCACGGCCGCCGGGCCCACTCATCTGGTTCCACGCCGTCTCTTTAGGTGAGGGAATGGCTGCGATTCCTGTTATCAAGCATTGCCGCCGCTTGAGGCCTGATTTACACATTTTGATGACTACCACCACCTACTCTGCTTTGTAAGCTTCCTTATTTTGCACCGTCTCTCTCTCTCTCTCTCTCTCTCTCTCTATCGCTTTCTCATTCGTTCATTCATTCATTTTCCTTCTTACTTATTTCACAAATAAGGGAAATTAACAGTGTTTTACTCTGTTTTTATTCGCCGCAGTGAAGTGATAAAGAATCGGCTTCCAAGTGGTGTTATATATCAGGTATATTTGTATTTGTATGGGGCTTTAGTCAACATGTATCTTTCTTAAATAATCTTGCTTTGTTCCTTCACTACCCACATTTTGGGACACGCACGTTGCGGTAATTTTTTTAAAAAAAATTTTTTCCCATGTTGCTGGATGTTTTTCGCTATGATGTGTCTGGGTTTTAACTTTGTGTTCTTCACCATGAGATCAAGGTTTAACGTTTTCCTTTATCCTAGTGAATATGATTTTCAGTTACTTATAAAAAAAATAAATAAATAATGAATGAAATTAAATATCGAGCTCCAGTTTACGGCTTATTTGCTCCTTGTATTAGTTAAAAGATATCATTTTTTCTCACGGTTTAATTTGACTCTCTATTGGAGCCAGTTTTGCCCACTTGATATTCCCGTTGCTGTGGATGCTTTCCTTGGCTATTGGAAGCCAAGTGCAATCATAATAATAGAGGGTGAACTGTGGCCTAATCTTATTATGGGTGCTTCAAAACATGGTGTAAGTTATTCCTTCTTGTTGATGCGTGTGCTACTTCCTGCAGATTTGCTTTTGAGAAAATACAAAAACAAAGAAACTAATTTAGTATTGTTAATTTAATTCCATCCTCATATTCTTCACCCATGCAATACTTTTGATTTTTATTCTATTTGGTTGTTGAATAGCTTTTTAGATCAAACATTTAAGCAGGAAGTCTGCTTTGTTGGCCATATATGTATGCAAATAAAAAGTTTATCTTAAATGGTTTAGAATATGAGAAATACATCTATTTGCGTGGCCAACAAAGTTGTGATAGTCTAATATTATTCATTGACCTTGATGTGTGCATTTTCCATTTGTTGTGTAGTGTTACAACTTTATGTAATGCCTTTCAGATTGCATTGGGGTTGCTAAATGCTCGGGTGTCCACTAAATCCTTTAAACAATGGTCAGGACCTTTGTTTCGTCCACTGATATCATTATTGCTGTCAAAATTTTCCTTGATTGCCCCTTTGGTATGTGCACCTTTACTTTTGACTGAGTTGATCCTTCTTCTGTTATTTTGTCGCTTATCTTGTTATGCATCGCAGAGCACCTTGCAGGCAATTCGCTTTCAGCTACTAGAAGCCTCACCTTCTACCATCAACTTTTCTGGTGACTTGAAATATGGTATGCTAACAAATTATGTGTTGGAATATCTTTCTTCCACGTTGTTTTAGTATGTAAGGTATATTTATCTAATATTTATATAATATCCATGTTGGATCTTCTATTTAGGTGATTTATTACAGCAATTGAAATGTTTTACTTAGTTTCGTGTCTAAATTAGTATTGTCTACCAATATTTATTTACATTTTCAATTGCCTTATATTCTGTGATTATTACTTTCCAAATCCTATGTATTTGTCTCTTTATTTTTGTTTACTTGATAGTACTCTTTTAGCAATTGTTGAAGAAGGTGAGTATGGTCCAAACTAACCAAGAGTTTACATCCTTTCCTTTCTGCAGTACATGAATATGATGAATCTGAGGGAGATATAGGAAGTATAGAAGATCTGAAGGCATCACTTGCCCACAGGCAGGTCTGGATGGCTTCTTCCATACACAGGGGTGAAGAGAAAGGTCATTTCATGCAAGATTACTTCTATATTTGATATGTGATATGTGCCTCAGATTTATGCAAAGAGCTTACCTCCATGACATGTTTAAGTAATGCAGTAATTGAATCCTAAAAGTATGCTATGCATATGTCTTTGTAGGATTGTAATATGCAAATGTCAATTATTTTTTCTGTTGAGTTGTTACTGCAAACTCTGTTAGTTATTTATGGGCATTGGTTTCCTTTTGCAAAATCCATCTATGATGATATATGGCTTTCTTTTCATATCTTGGATAATTTTGCAAAAACACATTTGTGTCTAGCTGCTTTCTTACTTATGGAGCAGGAGTTTACTTTCTGGAGCATCATATTTATTTTTGTCCTGTTTTCTTTTTAGCAATATGCATATTTAATTTACAATAATAATTTTCATCCTCGGGCTGGTTTTTGTCTTTAAGGATTAAGAGATATGTTTTTTACTTAGTTTATTTTTCCTGGATGAAGCACTCACAAAGAGTTTCTGCAGTAATGTTAGCAGTTCACAAAGTTCTCATGCAAAAGAACCCTAATTTGGTTACTATCATTGTGCCTCGACATCCGCAACATGGAAAGGAAATTGCTCAAGTATGATTTTGATGGCCTTTTCTTTTCCCCAATCAGTGCAGTGTTAGTTTACACTTATAATATGATATTTTTGTTGGGGGGGGGGGTGGTGTACTCGGGGGATTATTTAATAGTTTTGAGTAAGTTTGGAAAATAGTAAAGAAGAAGATTTAAATTGTTATGCAACTGGGTAAAAAGATTCTATGAAATAGAATAGAAATACACCATATTATATTCCTTGAATTTTACTTTAAGTTTGACTACTGCTTTTTGGAATTCATCATATATTTTATATCTCTGTACATGTTCAGTTATCTATTTTATTTGAAATTGACTCGCTCATTGATAATCTAGAATATGTTTCATGCATAGCTTTGTCATAATTTGCTGAGTACAGAAAACATATACTTCTGTTTGACTTTTTACACGTCTCCCTTTAGTGCAGAAATTGCAGAAAGAAGGGGAAGTTGTAGCTTTGAGGTCTCGGCATGAAAAGCTTATGCCACGAACAAATGTATATGTGGTGGACACATTAGGTCTGTGGGTCTCTTCCCTTTCTCTTTTATTCTTAATACTTATTATAATTATTGTTTATATGTGCGTGTATGTTTTTTGGTCCTTGTCATGAGTTTCACTTCTCATCCATAATGTTAGTGTCCTATTTTTCTTCTCTTGTAGGTGAGTTGAGACAGTTGTATAAATTAACTCCAATAGCTGTAATTGGAGGTTCTTTTTTGCCCGGTTTAGCTGGCCATAACATATCAGAAGCTGCTGCTGCTGGCTGCGCTGTTTTAACTGGTGATTGTTAGCTTTCATAAATCTAAAAATTATTCAAGGATTTTTTGTTAATAGACTAATGGTAAAGGCTCTCTCTTTCATCAATTTCAGGTCCTCACATTGGGCATTACTCAAACATGGTGTCGGCAATGCAAAGATTAAACCCTAAGTCAGTCCTGCAGGTGCGTAGATTCTTTTTCTGTTTGAATATTTCTATATTTCAAATTAAATGTGGATGGACGATTTGTTAAGACTCTTTCTACAATCATTCCACAAAATGATGTTATATGTTTTTTCAGTTTGTGCTCAACTGAGTTCAGTTTTTGGTCACTGTTACCCTGAATAAAGTTAGAAATAAGCTGATCAATTCCACGGCTTTTCTTTAAGAGTGTTATGAGTAAACTCTTCCTTTGAGCAGATTACTTCAAACTGTTACCTCTGATGCTGGCCTGGAAGTGATTCAGCGTTATTTCTTGTTATTTGATGTTGTTGATAAGTGTAAATGGAACTTTGATAACCCAGCCCATTTTTAATTAAGTTCTCGAAGATGTCTGATTTTTCACAAGTGTTATCTGCTCACTTTGTGGCTAAAAGTTCAGAAAACAAGTTATACAATAGATGCATAAATCAATAAGTATTACATTTGATGTGCAAAGAAGTCTCTTATTCTGTAGACCTGCATGTTGTGTTGGTGCCAACTTTTTGTGGTTAATTATCAATGTGGGCCTTTCCTTGTCATTGCTGATATAGGTTTCTGGAAAGTCAGAGCTTGAAGAAGCTCTCTCGCAGCTCTTTAGTGACGCCAGAGTACTGGAAGCACAACAAATGGCTGCAAAACAAGCATTTTGTGCGCTGTCAAGTGGCATTGTTGCCAATGTTTGGAATTTATTAAATTTTCATGTTTTCCGGCAGGCTTTATGCTAGAGAATACATGATGGCTTGCTGGTTAGTAAGTTAAAATGAAGAGTCAAGTTCGCTGCTGCCTCCTGCATTGTAGAACTTCTTAATTCATAGCATCTGATGCATCTTAGATTTTCAAGCATAGGAGCTTGATATATCAAGTTATTTTTATCAATATTTTAAGTTGTTCAAGCCATTCTTTCCAATTCTCTGCATCCCGTACTCAAGTTTCTTAACTCATTTTTCCTATAACACAAACTAGATAGCTTTCAATGGACAAAGTACTTATCCATTAAATTGAAACTACAGACGGATGGATATTGAAATCAAAAGATAGACATGCTAGCAAAAGTTAGATAACATGTCCTGATTATTAAAAGCAACAGTTTTCCATTTACCTTTTGTTTTCATCCTTAATGATTGATGATATATTGAAACTTTCAGGTGCATTGTACCTTACTGCAATTGCATGGTGGTGATCAATTTTGAGTCTACCTGTTCCCTGAATTTACTCCAAAAAGCTGAAAGCTGAAATGCTGGACATTGATAAAATTAATTGAACCTTGGAAAATGCCAAAGGTAATTGATTTAGTATTTTTCTTTTCTCTTTTTAAAGGTATGTACACTTGAACCACTTGGAACCCTTCAGCTTTTGTTATAACTCAGTTTCATTTGAACAAGTTGTACACCTACAAGGTATAGCCAAGGGACCGTATTAGTCGGGAATATACACCATATGCTTGGTCTAGCTGCTGCTGTAAAACTGAACTGGTCTAAATAATCTGCCTTTATGATAAATCTCATGCCAGTTTTGCCGACAACTACTAGATGAATAGGAGGGACATTCGTAGGCAGTTTTTTCTTCCCACCCCCGAGTTTGTTTCACGTGAAAGATACTTTTTTTCAACTTCAAAATATTGCGGTAACATCTCAAATGCTCCCTTGGAGCAATGAGAGGTTTCTGCTTTTTGGGTTTCTCGGGCAGGCTCAGATGTGCATATTTATTAAAAGGGGAGGAGAGCTTCCAGTGACCACATAATAGCATGTGGTGCTAAAAAGCTGCCAGGATTCATGAGAAATGCGGGTAAGTAGTAGTTAGTAGAAGATGTGCTTAGTTGAAGTGTATTATTGAATTCTCAGCTCGTACATATGTGGGAGATATTAGTAGTTGGAGCCTTGCAATTGCTGTGGCTGACACTTACATGATTGCTGATGTTTATTGTTGAACTAAAACATAATGGGTATTTTAGGCAGCTGATGTTCTCTTAGCAGCTTTCTTGTGATAACTTTTTCCTTGTTATTTATTGAATTTGTGGTATATTCACAGATGTATGATATATTTGATAGTTCTAGACACTGGGGTCTGGTGAAAAGGATTAATGATCGAGCCCAACTAGTGAACCCAATCAACATTATTCCCAAAACATGTTGAAAAAATTATTGTGATTTGGGATTCAAATTTTATAACCAAATTTTGTAGGCATGTTACTATTTAATTGTGAAACGTGATAAAATTATCAAACAATATGAAGTTGAGTGTTTTCATTTAAATGATGTGACACTTATTATTTGGATAGTAAATTGTCATAATCTGAGAGATTATTGTTTTAATTTCACATTATCCAATGGATAGATTTGAAAAAAATTTAATAAGGAGTCGTTACTGTTATTATTGTTATATATGAAAACAGTAGGATAGATTTGGAAATTAATAAAACTGTGTTATATTGGATTGTACAGAGTGAAATGAGATTTGAATTGATGTGTACTACTAGATTATGTAAATTCAGGTTCCCTAATCTACCTTCTCATGCAAAATGATGGTTGGTGTTTAAGCCTCAAGACAAGTTAAAAGTGTAGCTCTGTCGCGTTAATATATCAACTCAACCTTTAGCTTTGGACTTTGCCTAATTTCAATAAAGAAAGAAAGTTCTTAAACACAAAAGAATTTGGAGCACTTTGTTTCATTTCCCGATAATCAAACCAAATTAATCAAAAAAAGAAAATGACACCGTGTATTATTATTATTATTATTATTATTATTAGTATTATTATTTTATTGTTGTGGTGGTAAAAGTAAAGTGGTCTAGTTTTGTTTGTCCATATTCCTGAGAAACCGACAGAAAAATTTCGAACGCCAATCCCGCCTTGAATCTCTCATTTTAACGTAACAACTCTTATCAGTTTCTTGGAGACTCTCTTTGCATGTTTGGCAACACAGAAAAAGCAAATTTTGTTTATGATTGCAAGAACAAAAAAGCTGAAGCGTCTCCTCCTCCGCTTTTGGCAACACAATCACTGTGCTTGTGCACCAGCATTAGGCCCACCATGTGGCTTTGAACTTTGAAAGAGCTTCCACCATACCAATATTATTCCCTTGCTTCTCTATTGGAGAAGAAGATCCATTATCCATTTAATAAAATAATTTTATAGTAAAACCACTCAGATGGTGAATGACTATTTATTCACTGTCTTGGACTAAGGCTGTGATTGTGGTTATTTCACGCATAATTATGAAGATGATTGATGACTAAATGAAGAATTAGGAGGAGGTTCAAATATCAAATCAATTCATTAATTAATAAATAATTTTACTAAAGAGTATTTGATGAAAACAAAGGAACATAATGACAAAAATGATTCTTAAACCAACTGAATAATGCTAGGGCTGCAAAATTAGAAGTTGTATATATATATATATTTTTTTAATAGAGGCTTGATCTACCCCAAGTGTTCCCAACTCGAAAGTTGGAAGTTGTTAACATATCTTTTGCAGAAGCAGCTTCGACCATTTTAGCGGAATGTGCTTTCATAATGAGCATTAACAAAGTACTTGGAAGTGGTTTTTCAATTACTTTGCCCAAAAGATTTAACGTAGGCTCATTTATGAGATGCATGAGAATAATTATCATTTACTAAAAATTAGAATGAAACTAAAAATTTGTCCCCAGTTCCTGTATTAAACCATTAATGAAGATAATAAATTCATAGGTACCCAGATGCTAATTGATTTAGGCAGACAAATGGATTGGAGGTGGTTACGCAAAGATAAGGGTCAAATTGAGTTCTAGGAGAGCAGTTACTTCGTGTTTGCTTTTATTTGCTAAAGATTGTCCGGCCACCACCAACTTTGCTTTCTTATGAATTAAAGTGGCGAGCTTTTTGCCTTCCATTATTACCAAAGGAGGGACCAGTGGGCAAATCAAATTAATTACCTCTTTATCTTTTTTTCCTTTTTTTGGCCCTTTTTCACTAGAAAGCTTCTAAAGTTGGCCATGAATAGAAGATGTCATTTCTATTTTGTTTGAACATTTATTGATACAAGCCTGAATTGCATGTGAGAATCAAATCAACGAGTAAAAGCACATGGACTTGGACGTATGGCAAAGTTCTCTCCTCTGTGGTCCATAAATACTGATACTATCAGCTGCAGGGTTATGCAGATTTTGAAATTTTAGATGCTACTCAAGGGAAGAAACAAAAAAAAAAAGTGTTGAGATTTTGGGATTGTTGAGTTTAATTGCTAGTTAAAGAAGGCCTAGTATATAAGGTAGCCTCCCGCGTTATTCGCTTGAATGTCGTAGGCTTGTGGGTATGTAAATTGGTTCAATTATTTATGATGATAAAGAGGTTTAAAGCCACAATCTCACATCTACCAATCCGATCATTGTCGGTAACAGATGGTCTGTATTTCATGGTCCAATATTTAAGTATCCTTGGCTTGGACCCCGGAGAAATATTATTACTTTGATGAACTTTGAACTTGAAGACGTCAACCATAATAAGATAAGAAAACTTCGATACGTAAAAGATCTTGTAATATGCAGGCAGAGGGAATGCAGTAGGTTGGGGCTTTGAAATACGGCAGCGAGACGCACCAACCATGTAAAGCAACAGACACTTTAATCAAATGTCTCATGTTATGGCGTTAATGGT
>MKYO02008387.1:0-21024 GCA_002013955.2 Citrus medica | reverse complement strand
CAGGGAAGGTTATGGACTCTCTCCTGCATGTATTTGTTGTGGCCTTCGAATTCATTGGGAGTTAATTGTGCGTGCACGCATGCTTTCGCATCGTGTCTAATGGCACAGGCAGGATGGCAATTTTCTTAGTTTGAGGTGTGTTTGAATGCTGCTGGTGAGGGCATTTCTTTTTGGCCTTTAATTTAATGGTCCATTTAATTTGGTGGCAATTTTAGTAACGCATTCTTTTGGGTCATACATACAAGGCATCTCTAAATTGATGATGCCACGCATTCCTTTTGAAATTCGACATTATCCCTATGTTCTTATGTTGCGGCTTCTAATTGGTGAAAATTACCCTGTAAATTGATTCGCGTTTTGTTTGGCTGAAAGATTTGTCATTTGGTGAAAAGTAAAAACTAACTTGTAAATTGATTCACGTATCTTTTGGTTGGAAGATATTTCATATCTTATTAATGACTATTTTGTAACACCTGGTTTTTGGCTTTTGAATGAAATTGTTTAATTAAAAAAAAAAGAAAAAAAAGCTTTAATGCAAAATTAAAAAAATGATTATTTTAACCTTGCAAAAATTTTGAGAATTGTTATACATGTAACGTTATAGAATACAATATCCAAATTGAAATTGAATTATTAGTTGTTAATAATTATTAGCACATTAATAATTGAATAATAAAAGTAACGAAAATTATCAGCCGTCCACCCTTAAATTACATTTTTATGAAAAATATTACAATACTTTTAAGTTATATCATTTATCTACTCTAAATTTCTAATCTGTATTGTTCATCTACCAAATCGTTAGCTTCCGTTAAAAAGTGATGTCATCACCAGTATAATTTACACATTTAACATGCCAAATAAAAAATAAAAGAGAAATTATCTGTTATCCACCTTAAGTTTATCATGTTAAAATTTGAAGTTGTTCAATTTTTAACTCTAAGTTTGTAAATTGTATTAACCGTCTACTAAAATGTTAAATGTCGTTTATAATTAATAATATCATAAGGATAATTTAGGCATTTAACATTCCAAATAGAGAATAAAATGATAGTTTAAAATATAAAAATAAAAACTATTTTTTTATAACCGATATTCAATTAAATGCATTTAAAACTCTATTTTTTCTTAATTTTAAAAAATTCTAACTTGTCTTCTCAATTTATCTTCACGAATTTACATAATCAAACTAATTCCATAAATTACCCCAATAATTCATAAATAGCCAATCAATCCAATCCTTAAATTTGATTTCATAATTAAAAAGGGCTAATTTTTTTATGGTATAACGTCAAAAATCTTTGAATTGAAGGGTAAAATGATAATTTTACTTATATTTTATTAAATATTATAAGGGTATTGATGTTTTGGTGGACAATATATAAAAATTACAAACTTATGACGGAAAATCAAACAAATTTAAACTTTTGAAGTATTTTTTTATAACAAAATAAACTTAGGGTATTTGATAATAATTTCCCTATTTTTTATAACAGGTAAACTTTTGAATGATACAACTTGAAAATATCATATATATATATAAACAAGATAATATAAATGTATATGGCCAATAATTACCCTAACAGTAACTACCTTAGTTGTACATTACCATTAATTATCGGCAACATCACAAGGATTATTGAATGAATATTTATGTTCATACCAATTAATTCTGTTTTTGCCTTGCTAGATTGTATCTTCCACGCCAGTGACATTTTTAATGATAAATATCATAGGCCTTATTATTTTTTATATATATATATATATATATATATAAACAGGATAATATAAATGTATGTGGCCAATAATTACCCTAACAGTAACTACCTTAGTTGTACATTACCATTAATTATCGGCAACATCACAAGTATTATTGAATGAATATTTATGTTCATACCAATTAATTCTGTTTTTTCCTTGCTAGATTGTATCTTTCACGCCAGTGACATTTTTAATGATAAATATCATAGGCCTTATTATTTTTAGATATTCTTTTAGTAAAATAAACAAACTAAAGAATAATATTCATGGATTTGACAAACGATCTTATTCAATCTATAATTAAAAATAATTAAATCTCGACATATGGTATTGATAAGCCAAACATGATATAAAATCGTTAAAAATTTAGAAAAAAATTAGATAATGAAAGTATTTTAATTCTAAAAATAAGTCCTAAAAATAAATTAATTTTAAATTTATTTCAATTTTAGATTAGAAAAAACGTTGTGCAAGTTAAACGTGACTTGCATTTTAACCAGGTTAAAGAAAAATAAAAATGTGTTTAATGAATTGTATGATAATATAAATTACCCTCATGTTTTCCAAGCGCATAATTATAATCAATTGCTAAGCGCAGCGTCCAACACGTAACACGTTAAAGCCTTCATTATCATTTCCAAAGCAAGCATTTGATTCCAGAATCAGTGAATCAACAAAAAAATGAAATTCCCATTTCCCAACAAACCAATTTCACTATTAATTACTTGTACCTTAACACGTGTAAGGGTAATATAGTCATTAACATACAACTTTTATTTGCACATCTACCGTAATTTCTTAAACAGAGACCGCATGANAACAGAGACCGCATGATGTCGTGTCGCACCCCGTTAAAACAGCGAAACCAAAAAATGGTAAAAACAAAAACAGCTTAAAGCTTGTAGGCCAGTGCCTACCATCCACCTCAGCCCCCCTCTCCCTCTCAATTCTCATCTCTCTCTCTCTCTCATTTCATTCGGTCGCCATTGAAAAAACATAATCAGATTTAAGCAATCCCCCAGATTGCTTTGCAGCACCCACAAAACAATTTTTTCTTTTTTTTGATACGCCCAAAAAACAAAATTACAAAAACAAAAACCCCTAATCTCATGTGATCCATTTTCAATCAAAAACAAGAACAGTAAAAAAGAAAAAGAAAAAAGAGGATAATTCAACTTCAAGAATCATGAACTTATTATAAATCTTACCAAACACGGCATAGCTTATTTCTTGAAGAGCGAGAAATCGGGGGAAGAAAAAAGAATAAAAAAAAGAAGAAGAGAGAAATGCCGAGCGTAGCTGTAAAGTTGTACAGTGTGTTCTTCAAGTTTCTGTTGAAGCACCGATTACAGAACCGGATCCAATCTCCGCTCGACGAATCCGATCATTTCGGAGTCACGACCCGACCCGAGGAATCCGTTTCCGCTCCCAATCCTTCTTTCACCGAAGGCGTTGCCACTAAGGATATCCACATCGATCCTTTCACGTCGCTCTCGATCCGCATTTTTCTTCCCGAGTCTGCACTGAACCCTCCCGAGCCTGACTCCAGACCTCAATCCAAACCTAAACCGCGCGCGAACTCGAAGAATGCGGACGCGGACCTGCCACGCGACCCGCTTCATCTGCGGAGGAACAGCTACGGCTCCCCGAATGCGGCGGTGGCTGCGAGGAAAGAGGAGTATCGGAGAAGCAGCTACAGCGGCCGCGGCAGTGCGGACGCGGAAGCGATGAATTTGAATGGGAAATCGGATGTGTACAGGGGGTACGCCCCGGTGAATATGAATAGGAGGAAACTGCCGGTGATGTTGCAGTTCCACGGCGGCGGGTGGGTGAGCGGGAGCAAAGATTCGGTGGCGAATGATTATTTCTGTCGGCGAATCGCTAGGCTCTGCGATGTGATTGTTGTGGCGGTTGGGTACAGGTTGGCGCCGGAAAATCGGTTCCCCGCTGCGTTTGAGGATGGGATGAAGGTGTTGCATTGGTTGGGGAAGCAAGCGAATTTGGCTGAATGTAGTAAGAGTATGGGGAATGTGCGAGGCAGTGCAACGGAGTTTAAGAAGGCGGATGGGAATCGGCATCTTGTCGATGGGTTCGGTTCGTCTGTGGTTGAACCTTGGTTAGCTGCACATGCAGATCCCTCAAGGTCACATTTTGCTTTGATTTGATTGTTAACATTTCTTTGGAATCTTTTATTTTGCAGTGTAGGGAAGGGTTAATGATATTTTTAGTTTATAGGGAGAAATGATAACTAATTGATCTTGTTCAAGTTTGATGATCCTTGGTAATTGATAACATGTAGTTATATTTCTTCATGGAAACTTAAGAGTCAGCCTTTGTTGGTTTAATGGGTCTCCGAATGTCTTAAAGAGTAATCATTAATCCTAAAAACCCTTTTATTGCTGTAGTTAATTACATACATCTATTAAAACCATCAAGAATTTTAGTTTGGCCATAAAGGCTTTTAGGTTTATCTAACCACTTGAACTGATTCTTTTGAAGGGAAAATTTCTGAGATTTAAGTACTAGAAGGGACAGCTCGGAAGTGTTGTGTCAATTTAAGATTTATTTTCTCTCCCAAGGCTAATTTGTTTATCCCACATGCATTCAAATGGCCTAGGATCTTCATGCTGGCCTTTTGTACTTCCCTGTAATGTGCAGTCTTGGCGGCAAAAACCAGCTTACGGCACCTTTAGTTGGTCACTATTGTTGCTGTTCTATGTTGGGGTGCTAGTAGTTAAGTTGATATCATTTGTAATTCACTTTTGTCAGCTTCTTGTCTTATTCACTTTTGAGATTAAGGTAAAGCTGGTGAAATGCAATAAGTACCTGTTTGTCCTGAAATGGGGCTGATCACCAATAATGGTTGTGTATGACTTAATGATTAGCATGGTGGATTTGGTTGTGTAATTGAGGCAATACAAACTTGACCTGTTGATATTATCTATTGATTAATATTTTTGCCAGTATATTAAGCTGTAAATGCTCATTTTGGGAGTTCTGAAATTTGTGATTAAATAAGCATTTTCTTCACTGCTATCAAAATCACTTAGACATATTGCAATTATTTCTTCCAAATTGCTAACTTGTCATATTTTTATAACAGATGTGTTCTACTTGGGGTGAGCTGTGGTGCAAACATTGCGGACTATGTGGCTCGGCAAGCTGTAGTGGCAGGCAGGCTTCTGGACCCTGTCAAGGTGGTTGCACAGGTGCTGATGTACCCCTTCTTCATTGGAAGTGTCCCCACACATTCAGAAATAAAGCTGGCGAACTCCTATTTCTATGACAAGGCTATGTGCATGCTTGCTTGGAAACTCTTTCTGCCTGAGGAAGAGTTTAGCCTAGACCATCCTGCCGCTAACCCCTTAATCCCAGATAGAGGACCACCTTTAAAGCTCATGCCTCCAACACTGACAGTTGTAGCAGAACATGATTGGATGAGAGACCGAGCTATTGCTTATTCAGAGGAGCTGCGAAAGGTAAATGTTGATGCACCTGTTCTTGAATATAAGGATGCTGTTCATGAATTTGCAACTCTAGATATGCTTTTGAAGACTCCTCAGGCCCAGGCCTGTGCCGAGGACATTGCCATCTGGGTTAAGAAATTTATCTCACTTCGAGGTCATGAGTTCTCATATTAAATACCAAGTAGGATAAGGTAAACCTGGGGAGATTTGCAGCAGCAGTGGCATCAGTTCCTGCTTTATCTTCTGTTTAGCCGATGAAAGAGTGATGGATGGCTGCCATTATGGAGGTCGGAGTTTGTAATATTTTATATCATGTGTTTTTGGCTAATCTAGCTGCTGGGCTGTGCATCAGTTTTCATATTTTACCGCATCCTAATATGTTCTTTTTGTAAGATAGAGGTTGCATATCAAGAGTAGGGAGTTAGTGAGCCGTGAGATAAATTCGCATCCTTTTTTCGGGTGACGAGTGCCACATTGGGACATTGTCAGTCACATTTTTTTCCTGTGTATTACTATGTTACTCCTCATGAGTAGAGTTTTATTCAAAGATTCTTATCTGTCTCTCTATAGGTCTCTACTTGTACAAAATTTTCCTATGAATGAATATTCTTGGACTGTGGATAAATACACATTGATAAATTGGGAAGACATAATGTTGATCCTTTGTGACCACCTAGGCTTGGAAAGAGATTGGGCAGCAGACAAGCCGTGAAACTCCAAAGATTGATCTTATGGATAAGCTTGTATACTTTCAAATTCTTTGCATTTTGTATTGCCCTATGTTAAGCCTTTCAAAGCAATAATAAATTTTATTTTTCTTCTTGTTTGAGGGCGGCAATGCCGTGTATTATAAACCTCCCATCACATGACTGCTGAAGTGCCCGGGGCATATGAACGAAAGTTGCCTCATTTGGTTCACAATTACACCTTCTTAGACGGGAAACAAGGGTTATTGTCTTATTGAGCAGCCAGAGAGTTTTTCAGGTCCCAATCTTTAAGGAGTGATATGCCCCCAATATTGGAAGCATTTTGAGGGGAGTGAATTCATGCGGCGGGTAACTGCTTGGTGTCCGGCGGCTCTGGTTGATCAACGACCGTGGTCATATTTGCTCTCCGCTCAACAGGTTTAGTCATTCATGTACCCAGAGCACTGCCGCTGGAGCACAGCATTAGCATATGACTAAGGTTCCGGTAATACTTGAAGTTCCGTCGCTGGAGCACAGCATTAGCATATGACTAAGGTTCCGGTAATACTTGAAGCATTTCCCGTTTGTGGAAAGCTTCAAAAATTTCCATAACAAAACAACTCTCTCTCTCAGTCTCAGGTGATGTGTTCTTAAATTATTATTGATTTACTCCAACATTTTCCATATTTGGAAAATTATTTGAAGAGAACTGAAATTATCCTGATTCATTTATTAAAAATGTGTCAAATAAAAATTCAGTTTTCCGTTAATCATGATTCAGGACTAGGTATTAACTATTAACTGACTTAATATTCATGCACGTATAAAAAGGCAACGAAAAGACATTTTTGCCCTAAAAATACATTTTTAATAATTGCAATTTTGTTTGACGCTGTTAAATGAACTATAAATGCGTTAAATCTAATCCAATTACTACAGCATTTGCCACTCGCATAAATAATTCTGCAGATGCTGGTGCTTTTAATACAAATTTAATTTATATGTTGCCTTACTTATTACAAGGGATCACAATTAAGCCAGGATGACTAGTTCAATCTTGTTTTTATTGGGTGCAAATTTCTAATCTTTTTCATAATTGAATGAATTAAACTCTCAATAAATTTTTATTTGTATCCGTAGATCATATAAAGGAAAATTAATTTCTTAAACTTAAATAGTGCATTCACAATCTGGTAAAATTGATTAGAGAAAATACTATCCGAATTTCAAATAAATGAAAATGTTAATCTGCCTGGATCCGAATCCACACCCGAATAACAAACCAAGAGAAGACCCGCTCGAAAATCGGAAAAAACTCAATTCCATTTTTGTTTAACGGATCTTGCTATTTTAAGTCCCAAACTTCCACGGAGCTTGCTCAGGCTCAGAGAGTCACAGTCCCCCTGATTCGTCTCCCACACGCTTCAGTCAACCAAATTTCCCGATCAGGTGCCACTTTCATCTTCTCATTTACTTCATTACTCTAGTTTTCAACTAATTTTAAGCTTACTTTTCGTTAATCTAGCTTAACTAATAATTAACAACTTTAAAACAGCAGATCTAAGTTAGTACTTAGCACTCACTTAGTCCTTATTTTATTTTATTGTTTCTGTTAGGCTGTACTTAATGTTTGAGTAAGTGTTACTTGGAGATAAAACCGATTTTCCACGATGGAAGGTTTTCGAGCGAAGTTGAGAGTTGCCACGACTGTAATATTAGCTTTGTGGATGGGCATTGCTGCTTTGTATAGTTTGTTAAAGCCTATATCAAATGGTTGCGTCATGACATATATGTATCCGACGTACATTCCAATTTCGTCTACCGAGGGAGCATCTTCATCAGCGAGGTACGCGTTGTATTTGTACCACGAAGGCTGGAAGAAGATTGATTTTGAGGAACACTTGAAGCAACTTAACGGTGTGCCAGTTCTTTTTATTCCTGGCAATGCTGGTAGCTACAAACAGGCAAGGTCTTCTTTGTTATTTAGTTTTACTGATTTGTTACTAATTTAATTTACATTTTGTTTGTATCCTCAGCAGCGATTGTAGAATAAGTAGTAAAATGAGCTGCATTTTAGAAAATAAGAAATGGTAGTTGTTTCAACTTTTCCTGATTGTCGGTACAAGTTTCGCAGGATTTTGCTAAGAGTATGATCCTTTCAATATTCCATGTTCATTTTTTGGGAGGTGTAATAAAAGAATGTAGGTCATAATGCAAACATTTCACTAAAAGGTTATGACTTGATTATCAACAGTTAGAAGCCTTATCCTGTCCAACATTTGACAGTCCATATTTTGTTTTGATGTCTGGTAACATATTCAAAGGGCAGTCCATGCTTCAAATGCTTTGAGGGTTGCAAGGTTGATGGGGGATGAGGTTGCTGGTAGATTGCAGGCTTTTACTGGTAAATCTTTAGCTGGGTGGGAGATTGCTCGAATTTGGAATACCAATAAAATCTTGTTATTGAACATGGAAGACCAAATAAATCTGAGTCCTCTACTAGGCATGATGGCTTTATGATATCTGAAATGGACATTTATAATGAAGCCTCTAACCTTAACCTCATTTGTTTTCCATTTTCTATTTAAGATGTTTTGTCCATTTAATTTGTGTTTGCGTTAGTTATGGCTCAGATGGATTTTTGCTTATTCTGGCTTGTTGGTAAGCAGAGGTGTTGATTAGATATGGTGCGTAAGTACAACCTACCCATCCTAGACAATGGAGGAGGATTGTATTTATTAAGTTTTGGACAGTTGTTTTGTGTCATGGATTAATTGATTCATCTTACCAAATTGGGAACAACTTGTGATTTGAGAATCTATTAACAACTTGAACTTTGCATTCCATTGGAATAAATAATTATATTAAGATAAGTAATTTGATCCCATCAGATCCAAGAAATATGTTATGCAGAGACGAAAATGAAGAAAATCTGGTTGGCACTCCACGGAACCCATTCCAACATTTTTTGTAAAGTTTGCTAATTTATAGGACTGAAAACAACATGATACATATTTATCAAATATCATCATGTTGCGAGGACCTCCAACAACCGAATTGATATCTCTCTTCCTAGAAATTTTAACAGCTTTGTACTACTCCCAGGTGCGATCATTGGCAGCAGAATCTGATAGGGCATATCAAGGTGGTCCACTTGAACACTCATTTTATCAAGAAGCTTCCTTGACTTCGGAGGAGGGTGGTGTAAATATAGATGCATCTATCTTTCATTCATCAAATCAGTATACTCGCAAGCTAGACTGGTTTGCCGTAGATCTTGAAGGTGAACATTCTGCAATGGATGGTCAGATCCTAGAAGAGCATGCAGAATATGTTGTGTATGCCATCCACAGGGTATCACTTAACCTCTTTCTTTGAGCTATTTTCCAAAAATATAATATGACCATACGATGGATTGTCAACTGAATAGGAATAAGAGATCTTTGAATCATACTTTATGTTCACACTTACAGGATTTTCCCCCATACACAGTTTAGAAACTTTGTTACTGAGATGGAACTTGTGCTCTGTTTCTGGGATATATGGTTCTCATTGAAAGTTAGATGTGAGCCTCATTCCAGTCAAGATCTAAAAGCATTTCTTGTCCTAACTTGATGAAGCTCTATCCATCTATTGTTTATATGCTCCTCGAATTCTATTTTTTCTATTTGGTTATTTTTCTCGTAGGACATATGTTCTATTAAGTTATATATTATTATGTTATTTTCTTGTAGCCTCAAACCTTTTCTTTCTGAAGTTCAGTTTTCACTTCCTTTTGTCCTTGTAGCCGTTTTTATTTTGACTGCATCATAGATTATTGCTATTTGAACATATAGCCAAAATTCCATTAAATGGCGCAACCTCTAAGTTCTCTCAAACTAATTTCAGCTGGAACAATTTTTGGTTTGTTAGAGTGGGTTCTATAGTTATGGCTTTACAATAACTGCAATTTGGTTATTGTGTGGGCATGTCTGCAGATTTTGGATCAATATAGAGAATCTCAAGATGCTCGAGAAAGGGAAGGTGCTGCGACTTCTGGGAGTTTGCCTAAAAGTGTGATATTGGTTGGTCACTCTGTGGGTGGTTTCGTTGCTAGAGCTGCTATTATCCATCCACTTTTAAGGAAGTCAGCTGTTGAGACTGTCCTTACACTTTCAAGTCCACACCAGTGAGTAACTTCTTCAGAGTCAATGTCCTTCAAATTTTATGGATTAATTAACTTTTTATGAGATTTGCCTATTTTATCCAGATCACCTCCTTTGGCATTGCAGCCATCCTTGGGTAACTATTTTGCACGGGTAAATGATGAATGGAGAAAGGGATATGAGGCCCATACGACTCCAACTGGGCATCGTGTGTCCAATTCAAGACTTTCCCATGTTGTTGTTGTCTCCATCTCCGCCGGTTATCATGATTATCAGGTATATTCCTGTTTTTGGTCACATAATATAGTGTGTTGTATATACTTTGTTGCTATTCAAAAGTTTAGATTTATCATAACATAAAAGTTCCTTTATTTGCCATTCCCTAAATGAGACTACATGATAGGCGAAGTATGTGAAGATTTCTGCTGAAAATTGCATCTGTACAGTATAGGTTTCTGCCGATAGGATGAGCGAATTTAAGTTGAGCTGGAAAATAGGTGTGCGTAGATTAAAAATTATTTTCTTCTCTAGTTTATAGCTAGAATGCCAAGAAACATACTTTATGTATTCAAACTTTTCTTCTTGGTAAGGTTCTATTTCTTGAAACTTTGGTGCATGAAAGTAGGGTCTATGTTTTCACCTCTAATTAGGTTGCTTTTTGTGCAAGATAATCACAATATCATGCACGTCGGATTGACAATTATTGTAATGGATGATACTAAACTATGTTTAGAATATGCTTTACAAACACAGAGATGGTCTGGATTATGGTTCTTTATGATCAATGGGAGTGAGGTAGGGGATAAAAAATGGGGCAAACTCAAACTAAGTGGTGGGATTAAATTACAGAAATGATGAAATTTGATGAGTTGTAGATGCTGAACAGGGATTTCTTTTTTTCTTTTCTCTTTTTTTCCTTTTTTGGTTGCTTTTCTTGGGGGTTGGCTGTAGACTGTATAACATTAAGGGAATCGCAAGTAGAAAAATCACTAGTAAATAGATCAGGTTGAAATGAAGTGCTTGCGTGCCTGACTGCTTATAAAGTTAGGAGAGAATGATATATTGTTGTGATCATCAATGTAATGCTTGCTTTACTTTATCACTAGAAATTTAGTCAATTAAGAAAAATTCTATCTATAGCATGGGAAGAACTGAGTTGTGGTTGTTCAGTTGTAATGCTTGCTTTACTTTATCACTAGAAATTTAGTCAATTAAGAAAAACTCTATCTATAGCATGGGAAGAACTGAGTTGTGGTTGTTCAGATGTGTAGTGGGGAGTTAAAAGGATTTGTTAAATAGATGGTTCTGGGAAATAATCAGTATTCTATCCACCTTCTCAAATACTGCACATTTGGTATGTACGTTAGCATTTTAATTTTATGTTCATATTAGGTTCTCTTTTATGCCAATGGTCTTGACTTATTCATCCTTTGTTTCAATATTGTATTTTGTACTTCAAGTTTTTTCCTTTGCTGCTAGACAGTGAGCTTTCTCAAGATTTTCCGAATTGTAAATGTGAAAATGTATAATGTTTTAATTAGTTTAATCTGGTATTTCATTACCCTTTATATCAATAGAATGCTTGTTGTATAACCTCGCTTGGCTCCACTCTGTCTGTTGATGCTTTCTATTTTTCTAATATACAACTTTTTATGCTTTTCTTAAGGTTCGTTCAAAGATAGAATCGCTTGATGGCATTGTGCCTCCAACCCATGGTTTTATGATAAGTAGTACAGGCATGAAAAATGTGTGGCTCTCAATGGAACATCAAGCTATTTTATGGTGTAATCAACTAGTTGTGCAAGTGAGTGAATTTTTTTTTTCCTTGGAATTTGTTTTTGGTCCTAGTGTGGACGAGTTTGAATATATGTTCTGTGTAGGTTTCGCATACTCTCCTTAGTTTGATAGATTCCAGAACGGGTCAGCCTTTTCTTGACACTCGACAGAGGCTTGCCATGTTTTCAAGGATGCTTCGTAGTGGGACACCACAAAGTTTTAATTGGATGATGCAGTCACACTTGTTTCACCAGTCAACCCCTGCTTCCATTAAGGATGCAAAAGATGCAACTGGTATTATCTTTATGGTATCTTTAGCTCTTCTAGTTTCTGATTCCTAAATATCAGTTTTTTGAAATATATTGTCAAAGATTTACAACATATTAGTTTGCTTTGTTGAAAAACTCAATTAATGGTGTATGGTATCTTTATCTCTTATGGTTTATGAACTCCTAAATACCAGTTTTTTGAAAGATATTCTCAAGTATTTACAATATTTTATGTTGTAGGTTTCTTTTTCATCATGCACAATTAGCATATGGACTTTTTGTTTAGTTTCTTTGTATAGCTGCAGTTTGCCTCTCTCTAGGAAGTTTTTTTGCATATGTGGACACCTGGTCCACTTCTCTCACTCGTTATCACTCTTAATATTAGTACAGTTACTTTTTAATGAAAAAGGAGCTAAAAAAGGGACTTGTGACTAGTTATCTGGTCTGATAGAGGCCCAACCAAAATAGAACCAAATCATGCAAACTTTAGATGTGGGAAGGAGGCTAAGCAGTTATTATCTTTATGAACATTCATTATTTCATCCTCTCTTTTGAACCTTTGTAATTTCTGCTGTGTGAAGTATAACTGTGTTTTTGTTTTCAAGACATATGGCATGGGAATCTCTTTGTTCTTTTGCACTGGATAAAATGTGTCCAGGTTTTATTTTGGAAGTTGTTAAAATGTTGTCTTCTGTGTGGAATATCCATGCTTTCAGGTTCTCAAGCTCCTTCCTCATCTAGTTGTCCCAGCACTGTTCAGTGGAGTGCTGAAGGTCTTGATAAGGATTTATATATTCAGACAGCCACAGTAACTGTTTTGGCCATGGATGGGAAGAGGCGATGGTTAGACATACAAAAATTGGTAAGCTTGGACATAGTTTCTCATCCATATCTTTGAAAAGATTTTGTTCGTACAGTTTGCTTCTTACTAGGTGGAGCATTAGTTGCCTGGATTGCTAATATTTTAAGGATTTGCTCCAAATATGACTCAAGATAACCAAAATTATAGAATTATGGCCGAGGGCGAGAATTAAAACTTCCAAGAATATGCCCTATGAAACTAAAGAAATATAGGAACACCCTGTTTTAACAAACCTAAGCCAAAGCTAAAAGAAATTGAGAAATACAAAATTAGTAGTTTGTAAGTCAAGAAAATATCAATTATTTTACAATTAAAACTTCTCAAACGTGTCTTGACTTCTAAGCTAGTCTAAAATTATAGAAGTCAAGACAATTTCAAGAAGTCTTAAATTTCCTCAGAACAAAGATTTGAGCAAAAAACAAAGTTATCAAAGAACAACACCATAAATCTCAGCCAAAAAAAAAAAAATGCTATGCTGCCTGTTAATATAAGTATAATTTGGGATATTTGACCTAACAATTACTAAATCATAAACACCCAACACTAACATATTGTTTTGATGTAAGAGATCTTGAGGGTAGTGTTAAATTTACAGTGTTTAGAATTGTACTAAGGGGTAGTTGTGACTTTACTCCATCAAATTATCATAGTCATGTAATACTCCTAATTTTGTCAAATTTATGCTATTTAGTGGTTTTGGGTCATAATTAAATTAAAAACCTGAATCTTTCTGTCCATGCATTCAAGCAGCTTTTGGGTCAGGTTTTAAGTTTTAACTTTGGTCTTAGGTTAGGTACTTTCCTTTTATATTCCTCAGGTTGACATTAGGTGTTTTAGCTGCATAAATAATGACTGCTCTATGAAAAATTCACTGTTCTAGATCTTAAAATGCAGCTCAATTATCAAAAAAAAAAAAAATATCTAGCCCAATTATCTTCCCAAGTTGGGTAACCATAAAGATCCGCATGGTGGTTCAATTGTTCTTTTTCTGACATTACTTTGCATTTTTACTTTATAAATCTCCAACGAAAATGGACTGGCCTATGGTTCAACTTGTCTGGTGCAGGGTGCGAATGGAAAAGATCACTTCATATTTGTCACAAACCTTGCTCCATGTACTGGGGTTAGAATTCATCTGTGGCCTGAAAAAGGGAAATCAACTACAGACCTGCCGGGAAGTAAAAGAATTCTAGAGGTGACATCAAAAATGGTTCACATTCCATCACGGGCAGCACCAAGGCAGGTATTAAATGTAGTAATACTGCAACGAAGTAAACTGATGTTTTATTGATATGGAGAATCAAATATCATACCTTTTAGTCAATGTGGTTGACATTTTCCCCCCAAATATGTTGTTTTGCTTATCAGCTTGAACCTGGCAGTCAGACAGAGCAAGCGCCTCCATCTGCTGTATTTCAGCTTGGTCCTGAGGATATGCGTGGTTTCAGATTCCTGACTATTTCAGTTGCTCCTACTCCAGTATTGACTTTTATCTGCCTCTTGATCATTTCCTTTCTCAAATCATCATCTGACCTGCATCAGAATAGTTTTTAATCCTTTTTTTTTTTTATACTTAGAATTGGTGATGGCTTACACAGAAAGAAACAAATAAATAAAAATGCATATGCACTCACATTCTCGCACAATCACACACACACACACACACACACAGAGAAGGGTGGATATGAAATTATGGTCTCAGTCCATGTTGATCACTGTTTACACTGTTCAACTTCTAATGAAGATCATTTTCTTGTAAATTTTAAATTCAGTGCCATTCAAGAATGAGTCTGCGATGTTTATTGTTGGGCCGGAGTGCTTTTATTTTTACTTAGAAAATGTGTTCTTCTTCCAACTATATCATTATATGACAGTGAGGTACTCCTTATTTATATTCTGAAGATGTCCATCTTGCCTCATTCCTGCTCTTGGTGAAGCTTAATACATTAATGGTGGACTGCAGTTACTTATTTGCACTTCATATCCTAAATATCTTTTGGCGTTCGACATTCTTGGTTTCTATCTTTCTGCTGAAAGTGGTTTGTAATTTGGATATGTAAATTCTGAACCTAAAATGGTGGCTTGGTTTTATAAGATTTTGCGGTTTTTAGATTCTTTTGAATGGTACTACTGTGTTCTTGCTGATTGTGGTATGGACATGAGAAGTACATGATTCATTATGATTTTCTGGTTCTCAGACCATTTCAGGCAGACCTCCACCAGCTGTTTCCATGGCAGTTGGGCAGTTCTTTAATCCTCAGGAAGGGGAGAGGGAATTTTCTCCACAATCAATGCTTCTGTCTGCCTATTCTCCAAAGGTTTATATTTCATAAAGCAGATGACATGTTTTTGGGGTTATGAGTTTTACAAACTTAAAGCTATAACTGCTTCAAATAATTTTACATGTTAAGTAATTGGCTTTTGATGGAATGCTTTACAATGTTGTGTAGGACTTGTTTTTAAAGGAGGACCATCCCCTTGTTTTCAATCTAACATTTGCTATTAGCTTGGGCCTTTTGCCTATTACGTTGTCTTTGAGAACTGCAAGCTGTGGGATACAGAATTCTGGGTTTGCAAATGAAGAGGCTGGAGACATTGAACATAGTAGTAAGGAATATGCTTTGGCAGATTTATTGTGTTTATCACCAATATTGTAGTTATGATGCTTATTATTTGATATCCTATATTAATATCTTACTGGATGTTTCTGATGCTTTTTCATATGTTTTTATTTTTTAATTTTAAAGGTCTAATAAAATTAATACCCAGACCAATAATTATTTTTCATTTGGAAACTTCTCAATAGATTTTTCCTTTATTTTCTTCTTCTGAACTAGCTTTTTTGGCACTTCAGGGCTTTGCAAAATGCGTTGTTTCCCACCTGTAGCACTTGCTTGGGATCCCACATCAGGTCTTTATGTATTTCCAACTTTATTCAGTGAGACTATTATCATTGATTCTTCACCAGCTCTCTGGAGTTACAGTCAAGGATCCGAGAAAACAATTGTTGTATTACTGGTACAAAGTTTTCTTTGAACTTAGTTGTTCTTGTATCACCATATATTTTATTTTCATATTATTTGTTCTCAAAATTTGCATCTTACGTTGTTAACAATTCTATATACTCTGCAGGTTGACCCACATTGCTCTTATAAAACAAGTGTCTCTGTTTCTATCACTGCAGCTGCCAGCAGATTTTTGCTTTTATATGGCTCACAGGTAACAAACAAGAGTGCATATATGCATGAGTTTGATGCTGAACGAGAACATTCATTGGTTTTGGTGATGTTTTTCTGTCTTTTAAGTTTACCATAATGTCAATGATAGTTTATGAGAATGCAAATTTACGAGACAATCACTTGAATGTTACCTTCCCAACTTCTCAGAGGCTTTGGTTTAAATACTGTCTTCTCTCCAAACAATAATTGTTCGAAATAGGTCTCTCAGTGATAAAACAAGTTGTGTATTTGATAATTAGAATCCATTCGGCCTTAGAAATGGTAATTAATTAATTTAAGAGTATTTAGAACAGGAGACTACAAATCTACATGGGATTAGCTCCGAAGTCTGAACCTATAACCTAAACAATTTCATCATTATTTGAGTCTAGTGTACAGCTTGGATGTACAGAGAACCAGCATACCATATGCAGAATCAAATCCACTACTATGAATGGGTTTCAAAATTTTTGTCTGTTCAGTAAGTAATTAATTAATTTAAGAATATTTAGAAGACGAGACTACATATCTACATGGGATTAGCTCCAAAGTCCGAACTTATAACCTAGACAATTTCATCACATGAATGTTTTTATTTTTGTTCTGTTATGATCAATACACATGTTCTATGGAGATTTATAGAATATATGACACATTAGAGTTTTGTGCATTTTCGCCGGTCATGTGCTGATTTAGTTATTTCTTAGATCAGGATAATAAAGAAAAATAAGTAGTATTTTGGCATACCAGATGCTCAAGAAATAATGGTTATTTTATGACTGAGGAAATCATGTTTATTATGCTCTCTTATTTATATAAATGAATAATAATAGTTGATAGGTGTTCTTCTATTGGGGGGTTGTTTCTGTCTCATATTTTTTTAATTAGATAATAAAGATGTGTATAAGAGACAGTTTTATGACTGAGGAAATCATGTTTATTATGCTCTCTTATTTATATAAATGAATAATAATAGTTGATAGGTGTTCTTCTATTGGGGGGTTGTTTCTGTCTCATATTTTTTGAATTAGATAATAACGATATGATATAAGTTCTAACTTATCATGCTGCTTGACTTATTTAGTTGATAGGTGTTCTTCTATTGGGGGGTTGTTTCTGTCTCATATTTTTTTGAATTAGATAATAACGATATGATATAAGTTCTAACTTATCATGCTGCTTGACTTATCGCATGCAGATTGCTGGTCTGTCCGTTGCTGTTGTATTTTTCGCTTTGATGCGGCAAGCTTATGCCTGGGATTACTATTTGCCTATGCCTTCAATGCTGACAGTTGTGGAGTACAATTTACAAATGCCATTTCCATTTTTGCTTTTAGCTATTCTACCAATATTGGTCTCCCTGTTCCATTCTTTCCTGATGTCTCAACCATTTACTCCCATCATGAGTTTTGCTGTTGTGTCGTTGATTTGCTATGTGTTAGCAAATGGGGTAATAGCTCTGCTAATATTGGTTTCGCAATTGGTCTTCTATGTCACTGCCACTGCACATGTATTTATCAAAACAAGGTTAGTAGGCTCTCTCTTCATCACACCGTGTGAGACTGAGTATTCAGATGATTTTTTTCATATGTTTTTCAAATGTTACCGATTAGAAAAAGTAGGGAAAAAGAAATAAACGGAATAATATAAGCGGAATTTTCTTCTGGTTTTTGGGAAGTTTGGAAATGCCATTTGCTTGGCAATGAAAACTTTATTACGACTTATTTGAGAGTCTATGAAAATCCATTTCTGGTGAGATCATATATTTGGCATTTAATGGAATGAAATCTTTATCAAAATCCGAATTAAAATTATGTTTTTCCTTTTCTCCCTCCAAGTCATTTTTTCCCTCTTTTCTCCTATTTTTTTATTCCACTGTATTAGTTGTTCATCTGCATGTGAGTATGTGCTAGTAATTTTATATATGCTGAACAGTAAGGGTTGAAATATTTGCAGGTGGGAAGTGTGGGAAGGAAATTTTTGCTTTGCATTTCTTCTTTGGTTTGTCAATCTTTCCTCCAGTTTCTTTTCATTAAAGGTAAATACCTTAAATCTTTGTATTGCATGATTGGTAACTCAGAATATGTTAACGAAAATACTTATCCGCTGGTTCATTCAAAGAACAGGTGGTAAGGGTCATAAGAGCCAATCATCTACTTGTTACAGCGTTGGCTGCAATTACCTTGGTGTGCTTTGTTCATCCAGCCTTGGGTCTAATTGTAATTCTCTTGTCTCATGCTTTCTGCTGCCACACTTCATTGTCCAGGTACGTACGTAGCTTATTTTTTAATACTTTTCCTTATGATATCTTTTTGTGGCATTCAAGAACATTGAAATAAATCTCTGAACTTGTTCGTTGGTGGATTTGATTGAGTTCTGGGCTTGTTAAGCATGAAGTACTTCAAAACCGTGCATTTCCTATGCCTACTAATTTAAATATAGTAATTCAAATTATTGATTGCATCTGGGCTGCTGATTCCATTGAACAGGGTATGATGATAACTTGAACTGAAACCTCTATGACAAAATGCCATGAACTTTAGTTGTAATGTGAACTTGAGAGCTGCCTTATGTCTCTGTAACAGTTTTTTGACAGCTTCCTTTCGTAGTCATGCATGGAGAAAGGAATTATATGATTATAACACAAACAACAATGGCCGGTCAAAGCTTAGATACACACGGGAAAGAAGATTCAACCCAAATTTGCCATTGGACGATTGCAGCTCTAGTAGTCCAGATTCATCAAAAACTTTCGGTGACACTCAATTAGAGATTTTCCATCACCGACATGGTTTGCTGATCCTGCATCTTCTTGCATCCCTCATGTTTGTGCCCTCACTGATGGCTTGGTTTCAGGTATGAATTAGGATAAATTATTCATTGTTCCAGAAGCACCATTTTGTTTTTCTTTTTTCACCAATTTGTAGGTCCTACAAATAAGTTAACTGGTGGAATTCACTTTTGTGCAAGAACACATGTGCTAGCATTTCTGAATGATTAAACAGGGAGTTTACATTTGTTTAATACTCTCGTAAAATTGAATGAATTAAATGTTAATTGATGGACTACAGCTTCAATTAAAATTGATAGATGATTGTGACATTTATGCATCTATAACTGTGGAGCCCTAAAACTCGATCTTAAATTTACATGGTATTTCCTCGAACTTTAAACGAAAATATATGCTTATGTGCTTTAGTAATTAACAGTTTTACTCTTAAAACATAATAATCATTAATTTAAAAGAACAGTACTAAATTGGGAGTTTCTTTGTGATTGCAGAGAATAAGCATGGGACACAGCTTTCCTTGGTTCTTAGATTCAGTCCTTTGCATTGGTGTTATCCTTCATGGTACTGTTATCTCTAAGCCTGAATACAATTACTTGGTTTCTTTCCCGGGCATCCTGGGTCAGGAACTGAGGCTGAATTCCATCTACCTCCTTGCTGGATACTATTCCTTTCTCTCTGGTCTGGCCTTGGCACCATACAGAGTTTTCTACGCAATGGCTGCCATTGGGGTCATTTCACTGGCTTCAAAGATTATAAAGGAAAAATACGGGAAGGGAGAACCACGCTTTGGTGGCAGAAAGCATTCCCACAGACATTGATACCTATAAACATGTGCAGTGCAACAAGATGATGAGAAACACACTTGTAGTCTTGTACAATCATCTGCCACTGATTGATTTGTAGAACTGGTGTCATCATGCCACATTCACACGCAAGCAGTATGACCCATTTTACAGGTAAAAATATGATTCTTAAAACAAAGAACAAGGGAAAAGATGATTTCATTTTGCATTATTCGGCTAAGGACTTTGCTAGATCTTGACACGAGGTGCTGACGATTGTTTTGGTATGAAACTCAAGTGGTTAATTTTTGTTGTATTACACTAGGCAGAAAACCATAAACATCAACTTGAAATTTTGCATATAAACGAGCTAGTGATATCTGAGAGATGTGTTGTGAGTTACCTACCCGATGATTTTGATTTTATTTGTTCTTGTACATAATGGATAATTCTCTTTTTAGCTGCAAAAATGATGCAATGCTTTTTAGAAAGTTACAGATTGGATGCTGGGTTTTGTTGCTTTGTTTCTAAGAGTGTCTTATTAAGCAGCCATGCTTGGTTCTATTTTTCGATTGATTGTTGGAGCCAAAAATAATTTTAATCTCCACGAAGCCGGTGATTTTGGAGTAGTTTGGATCTCTTTTAACTTTGTTTTGTTTTGTTCCAACAGAGTAGAAATTACTTTAGGTGATAATATTAAATAATAAATGTAAGATATCTCCATAGCTATTATCGTTTTGTCATGCCACATGCGTGTTGATTTTTAAAATTCCAGAACATACTGTGAAAAACATCAATTTCTTCATTTTAATTCTATTTTAGGTGATGTGGGGATTTGTTATTCATTTTAAGTTGTCAAAGATATGTTCGAATTTGATTTAAAGCATACTGTAGATAAATACAGAACTTATTACATGTTTAAAAGAATTAAAAAAGAAATTAAGATTACGTAATTCATACTTCTTTCTGATTGATTAACAGCCGTTCAAACTCAATAATATAAAAGAAAATGAAGTTCTCACCATAAAGAGAACCACATTTAGTCAACAACGGTGCGCTTTAATGAAGGAAAATTGTAAAAACTCCCAAATAATAATAAACTGATCATTTACACCCCTTTGTGAATTTAAGGGGATTTATTACTGTGATTTAGTTCTTCAAAAATGGCATTAGGGCCTAGTTTTTTTTTGTTCAAAATTTGAAATAACAAATAGAATATTGGCAGGAAATCGACAGCATATATTTTGATAGTTAACTCGAATGAAAA